>CM042158.1:77880187-77902910 GCA_023376005.1 Doryteuthis pealeii
ATATCAAAAGATAATTATCTCAGTGCGCGCACGAAATATGGAAACGCGATCGGCACAAAGGTGAACAGGCATGTCATACGCATGCATTATATACACACATACACACACACATACACACAAAAACACACACAGACACAGGTACATACACACATACACATACACATACGTACATACACATACACGTACACGGTTTCCGAGTGCCAGCTGTACATTCACTATGTCAAAATACAATGGACAATACATAAAATTCAATAATTCTGAATTTGTTAGAAATAATTAAAAAATGTCATAATTCGAATTATACACGAGAAATTAGAATGAAAGAAAAGAAATAGAATGAAATAAATGGAAATTTATAATTGCACAAAATACACAATCAGCAATAGACCCCCCTCTCTCTCTCTCTCTCTCTCTCTCTCTCTCTCTCTCTCTCTCTTCTCTCTCTCTCTCTCTCTCTCTCTCTCTCTCTCTCTCCTCTATCATCTATCTATCTATTCTCTAATCTATCTATATATATCTATCTCTATCTCTCTACTTATCTATCTATCTATCCTATTATTCTATCTCTTTCTTTCTCTCTCTCTTTCTATCTATCTATCTATCTATCTCTCTTTCTCTCTCTTCCTCTCTCTCCTCTCTCTCTCTCTCTATCTATCTATCTATCTATCTATATTTATCTCTCGCTCTCTCTCTCTCTTTCACTCTGTATCTCTCGTCTCACTAACACTCTCAATCTATTTATCTATCTATGTATCTCTCGCGCCCCCCTCTCTCTCTTTCGTCTCTCTCTCTAGTCTTATCTATCTAGTGCTGTCGTCGCTTTGCTCGTGGGTCAGCGTGTCGTGCTGAGGGTCTACTGCTGTCGTGTGTCTCTCGTCATCTCTTAGATCTAGTAGGTTGTGATGCTCCAGAGTACTCTCTTGACGGTTCCGGTGCTCGGTCGGTCGTCTGCTCGTATCTGATTTGATCTATTCTAATCTCTTGCTGGGCCTCTGCTCATCTCTCTGTCTCTCGGGTCTCGTCGCTCTCGCGAGTCTCTCGTCTCGTTCTATGTTATTGCTAAGTATAGTTGTGAACGTGTAAGGTGATGTGTGATGCTCGTCGCTCTCGCTTCTCGGTCTCCGTCGTGCTGGGCGTGGGGCTCGACTGCACTCGGGGTCGTAAGGTCTATGTGCGGATCGGTCGCTCTCAGTTTCTCTTCGGTCGTCGGTTCGGTCTCTCGATGCTGAGTCCTCTCGGCTGCGTCTCGTGGGGCGTCGGCGTGGCTCGGGCGTGTACTGTCTCTCTCTCTATGCGTATCTAGTGTGGTGTGCTCTTTCTCACTCTCGTTTGCGTCGTTCGGGTCGTGGTGTGTGTCTCTCGTTTCTCTCGTCTCTCTCGGTCTTCGTGGTCTATCTGATCTAGGTGGCTCGTCCGATTCTCTGCGTTTCTGCTCTGGTGTCGTTTGACTCTCCTTCATCTCGGCGGTGCTTCTTCGGTCTCTTGACGGCGAGCTCTGCGGGCTGTATCTCTAGCTCTCTCGTGCTTATGATTTGTATGATACAGGTATCGTGCTCTCGGGGTCGTCGATCGATACTGAGTCTCTGCGGTCTCGCCTCGTCTCGTAGGGCGTCTGCTCTCGTCTTTAAGTCGCAGTTGGGTGCGTAGTCCTCTATTCTCGCTCTCTTTCTCTCCCTCTCTTCCCTCCCTCGTCTCTATCATATCTATTCTCTGCGCGTTCGCTCTCTTTCTTTCTCTCTCTATCTAGTCTATCTATCTATCTCTCCAACTCTCTCTCTCTCTTAAGCTCCGTGCTCTCTCTCGGTGCTACTCTCTCTGGGTCTATCTGGGAGGGGAGGGGGTTGTGAGTGGGGCTTTGGAGGGGTGTGGGCGTGATCTTTGCGCGTGCGCGTCTCGGTCTCGTCTCTCACTCTTTCTCTCTCGGGTCGGGTCCTCGTCTCTCTCTCTCTCTCTCTCTCTCTCTCTCTCTCTGATCGTATCTTAATTCTATGCTGATCTGTCTTCGTCATGAGGCACACATACATCGCTCAGCGAGCTTCCCCTCGTCGATGTTGAGCGAGTTGTCGTTAGTGACACAGCATGGCGAGGGGTCACCGCGGCCGTTGCGGATGAGTGGATGATAGGGGGTATGAGGTGAGATATAAGTATAGTGGGGGGTAGTGAGGTGGGAGGGGGTGAGTTAGGCAGGTGAGTTGTAGGTAGGGGGCAGTAAGTAGTAGGTATCGGAGGTGGAGTGAGTAGTAGTGGGTGGGTGGAGGCATTGCTTGAGGGTGGTGAGTTATATTAGGGGGGTGACGGTGAGGTGTTGGGGTGGGTGGTGGGGGGTAGTATGATGGTGTGGGGGGGGGGGCTGAGTGGAGTGGGGGGTGGGGGTGTGTGTGCAGTGGGTGTGTATGTGCGATGGATAGTGATAGGGGTAGGGGGAGTAGGGGGCATGATAGGGTGAATTGAGTGTGTAGGGGCAGGGGGATCGTGTAGCGGTGGAGTAGGGTGATGAGGTTGAGGGAGTGGGGTGGGGGGTGGTGTGTTAGAGGTGAGTGGGAGGGAGGGTGGGGGGTGTGGGTGGTATTGGAGTGGATGGGTGGGGGGTGAATGTAGGGGATGTGGGTGGAGTTGGAGTAGGGGTGTAAGGTTGTGTGGGGGGATTATATATATTATGGTCTCTATGGTGACAGATGAAATGGAATAACATAGTCTTGTGGGGTGTCGTCAAGTGGCAGACGTGTGTGGTGTACGAGAAGTGATGGTGGGTAAAATCTGGTAATTTAAGAAATTGGATGTGACGGAGATATCTAAAGATCAGATATAAATTCCGTGACACTAACATAAGTGGAATATAGATAGGTAGATAGATATTGAGAATATTCTAAGATATATGAATAGATGGTTTGATTTACGAATATTCAGATAGATGGATACGAGATCGATTCAAAATGTAATGCCATTTTCTTTATTTCAAGTCAAGCTTTTTTTGGGGGACAAATTTAAGGCCTCCATTGACACTCTAACGAAGCTCAGAGCAAGAATCATATGATTAAGACCCAACTTGCCAATCTACAATGTTCCCCTTCTAAATGACAATGCTCGACCACACACAAGCATCAGGAAAAAGAAGAAAATTGCCTCATTCGGGTGGAAACTTTACCGCATCCTCCATACTCACCAGATTAAGCGTATTTCAGACTACCATCCCTTTGGCTCCATGTAAGAGGGGTTGAGACGCAAACATTATTCCAGTGACGAAGGAGTGGAATCTGTAGTGAAGTGGCTCAAAGAACAGTCAATAGAATTTTACGGGCAGCGATATATGCTCTCATTCGAAGGTGGGACATTGCTATTGAGATAAACGGTGACTATGTGGTAAAGTAGGGATGTGATTCACAGAGGACCTGCTTCATTTTGCTGTATGATACATGTTCGTGTGGTGATAATTATACCTGTCCTAAACAAAATGGCTTTACTTTTTTATTCCCTTATGTGGAGAAGTAGGGATGGGATCCCCAGAGGACCTGCTTCATTTTGCTGTATGATACATGTTCCTGTGTTGGTAATTATACCTGTCCTAAACAAAATGGCTTTACTTTTTTATTTCCCTATGTGGAGAAGTAGGGATGTGATCCACAAAGGACCAGCTTCATTTGGATGTATGATACATGTTCCTGTGGTGGTAATTATACCTGTCCTAAACAAAATGGCATTACATTTTGACTCACTTATGTGGAGAAGTAGGGATGTGATCCACAGTGGACCCGCTTCATTTTGATGTATGATACATGTTCGTGGGGTGGTAATTATACCTGTCCTAAACAAACTGGAGTTACTTTTAGACTCACCTTATAGACAGACAGATAGATAGATAGTGTTATATACCACTTTACATCGGGTATATAATTAGCGAGAGAGAGAGAGAGGAGGAGAGAGAGAGAGAGAGAGAGAGGGAGGGGTGAGGAGGAGGAGATTGGTTCTTAGTTTTTTTCTGTTAGTTTACTTCGTCGGCCATTTTCCTTTGATCTTTCCCCTGGTGGGCTCCGCTGTCCGGGCTGGGTGTTTGTCCATCTCTTGTTTAATAATTGATAATTACGACTTTGTTGTTTTTTAGTCTTTATCAAAAACAAACCCCAGCCCAATCGGCTCTCAACTGCGCTGATGAGAGTCGGCATCTTGAGAGCGACGATAACGTCTTCTCCCAGTGACTGACTGTGCGCAACTGCTTAGCTATAACCGATTTCTGTCACACGCTTCTTTTGGCGGATTTCGAAGGAGTTAAGTAGAGGTCACCATGCTAGTCCTAATAGTCAACCGTAACTTTCCATTCAGATTCTAGCTACACTACTTACATAATTCATAGGCTACCCATGAATAATGTAACAATAGATGGGTGGATTTAAAGAATATGCTGTGAGAGATATACAGATTGATACATAGGGATAAAAGGTCTTACAGTCCTGTGTATGTCATTAAACTTCATTTAGTGGAGAGGTTCTTATAATTGGGCTGTAGGGAGTGTGGAGTACCCCTTCATTGCCAGTATGTCTACGCCCACCCAGACATGAAGTGGTAGGTCCTATTAGGGCGCTATTTATAGATTAAATGGGTAAAAAATGTTTTTAGAAGAAATAGAGTTTTTAAAAATTGAATACCCAACAAGAATGAATTAAAATAATACAAGTTTTGAAATGCCGTGTAGAAGAAGAAGAAGAAGAAGAAGAAGAAGAAGAAGAAGAAGAAGAAGAAGAAGAAGAAGAAGAAGAAGAAGAAAGAAAAGAAGAAAAGAAGAAGAAGAAAGAAGAAGAAGAAGAAGAAGAAAGAAGAAGAAGAAGAAGAAAGAAGAAGAAGAAGAAGAAGAAGAAGAAGAAGAAGAAGAAGAAGAAGAAGAAGAAGAAGAAGAAGAAGAAGAGAAGAAGAAGAAGAAGAAGAAGAAGAAGAAAAGAAGAAGAAGAAGAAGAAGAAGAAGAAGGCGAGAGAAGAAGAAGAGAGAAGAAGAAGAAGAAGAAGAAGAAGAAGAAGAAGAAGAAGAAGGAAGAAAGGAAGAGAAGAAGAAGAAGAAGGAGAGAAGAGAGAAGAAGAAGAAGAAAGAAGAAGAGAGAAGAAGAAGAGAGAGAGAAGAAGAAGAAGAAGAAGAAGAAGAAGAAGAAGAAGAAGAAGAAGAGAAGAAGAAAGAAGAAAGAAGAAGAAGAAGAAGAAGAAGAAGAAGAAGAAGAAGAAGAAGAAGAAGAAGAAGAAGAAGAAGAATGTGATGTTATGATGGAAGAAGAATAAAGAGAGAAAAGAAGAAGAAGAAGAAGAAGAAGAAGAAGAAGAAGAAGAAGAAGAAGAAGAATTCACCTGCAATCTACGATTTCACTTTATCTAAAATTATTTCACAGCTAATATAATTTAGCTTCAAGCGTATTTAAAGATATTTCAACGAATGAGATATTTTATCCCAAAAGAATCAATTTCATTAAGTAATTAGAAATACATTTAATTAAGGATAAATTAGATATGTTTAATTAAAACTTTTAAAAACAAATATTGAGACACTCTGCCTGAAATGTACCCCTTGATAATCTCCAGAATTAATGGTCGTTTTCGATGCAGGGGAGAAGTATTGGGGTGATATCATTTTGAACATACGCCTTCCTCCCGGCCAGATAATGTTCATTAAAATCACGATATTTCCCAGCATGCCTCACAAATGTATTGGTAGCGGGGTTTCTGAGGATTACCGTTCACAGCAACCCTTCCAATCTATAGTTGTCGATCTGAAACTTTGTAAGATAGCCCACAGGTCATGATATTACTAAATGGAACGCTGGGTGATATTTGCAGAGAAGGATTTTAATGCTAAATGTGCAATTTATAGACCAGTTAATACGGTATGCACTTACTAAAAACAATTGAGGATTTTTTTTCAAATATAAAAATGATGAGTTGAATGGCCTCTAAATAATTATTCTTACGTAAGTGTTCTCGTGTTGTATCTTTACGTGAATGCGTTTTTTTTTGTACTTGCGCGTATGTTGTCATGCGCGTGTCCATGAACATGCGTGTTGGTTGTGACGTTATGACTGTATCCTAGCGCGGGATTGCACGTGCATATGTATGTGCGTATTAAAGAGCGTATTTGTGTTTGGTGGCCATGGTGATGTATAATATTTCGTGTTGGATGTAATATAAATCAATTTAATCATTTATTATTATTATTATTATTATTATTATTATTATTATTTGTTTATTTATGAGAACACAGTTATATAAAAATACCATCATTTTCAAAAAAAAAATCATTTAAAAAGAAATGCCATAACTAGACTGCTTCAGTTCCAGTGATCTTTTGAAAAAGAGATATTATCTCGAAAATTCAAGAATTAAATACAGGTTAACACACAACACCATTGTTACCGTATTATTTTTTCTTTACACCTGCATTGTGATAGCCTTCTAAATCAACCTCCTAACCAATATATACACAATGCTTCAAGCAAATTATAAAACTCTCTTATATTATATATATATATATATATATATATATATATGTGTGCATGGTGTTATTTGGGAGTCTCCGTATGCTTCTAGTAGTTATATATACTTTAGATATATTTTTGTATCTGTATTCGTTTTTTTTGGAAGTATACAAACCAGGTTCGGGCATTAGTGTGAAGCATTGATGTGCTATATTATAATAATGTAGTTATCATAATATATTCATCTGGGAATGAATATCAGAAAACTCAGTTGTTATTTGTTTTTTTTTACTTTTATCTAGTAGTAGTGGTGAATTTTCGGGATTGTAATGATCTCCCTTCTTCAAGACTCTGAGGACAGTAGTGACTTGCTGGCTGTTCTTTTTGATGAGGAGATGACGGATGTTGATTGGTTGGTTGGTGATTAATGAGTTTGTGTCGTAATCTGATAGGGGTCATGGGTTAGTGGCATGGGGGTATCATGGAAGTATGTGTAAGCATTAAGTGTGCCGGTTTCTGTGTTTAGTCCCTTTCTGTGCGTGCCTAATCTAATTATCCATCTTAATTCAGCTAGTCTCCTAACTTGAGTGGATGGAAAGCCTTGTTCGATCAAGTCTTCATTACTACTACTATACTTCCAAAAAACGGATACAGATACAAAAATGTATCTGAAAATATATATATATATATATATATATATATATATATATATATATATATATATGTGGTAATTACATGTCAAATCATCCAGGCCACAATTTTGTACTGGTGTGGAATATCCTAAAGTTAGACAATCCCCAAAATGTGAGTTTCCAATCCCAAGAATTGACGGAGTTATGTCGATTTTTAGCTCTCCAAATTTGACGGCGGGTCGCGAAAAATGGCGACTTTTGTAACATATTTTTCTCTGTAAAATGAACTCATTTTAAAATGAACATTTTTTTAAATAGAGCTTCACTACTCCTACAAAATTGGTTTATAAAATAATTTTCGCCGGGGAATCCAAAAAGGCTATCGAAAAAGTCTGAAAGTTAACCAATTTTAAGTTATTCATAATTTTTAATTTTTTCATAGTATTGAACATTATTTGTTAGCAAAAAATAGTTTGGTGTGTCGCGACCTCCCTCAAATTTGGAGAGCTAAAAATTGACATAACTCCGCCAATTTTTGGAATGGGAAGCTTAAGTTTTGTAGAATGTCTAACATTAACACAGTCCACACCTGTACACAATTTCAAAATTGAAGGATGTGGGTGACAATTTTTACTTTCTGGATAATTTGACATAATTTGAATTGCCATATATATATATATATATATATATATATATATATATATATATATGTGTGTGTGTGTGTGTGTGTATGTATGTGTGTGTGTGTGTGTGTGTGAAGATAGGATGGTTGGAGTAAAATCCGACAGTATAAGGTGAGGTAAAAGGAAGAATGAACAAAAATGATGACTCAAACAAGTCTAAGTAGAGAGAAATATTTCGTTCTTCTGACTGAGGAACTTCTTCACGTCAGAAGGACGAAATATTTCTCTCCTTCTTGGACTTGTTTGAGTCATCATTTTTGTTCATTCTTCCTTTTACCTCACCTCATATATATATATATATATATATATATATATAGAGAGAGAGAGAGAGAGAGAGAGAGAGAGAGAGAGAGAGTGTGTGTGTGTGTGTGTGTGTGTGTACCGTTCTTATTTCAACAATTTATTAAAAGTTTTTTAATATGAATTCTATCGGTAAACAGTGCCATAGTTCAATTGAATGTGTACATTCTTATATCTACTTTAGTTGCAGATAATTTCTTTTAGATATATTGTTAAATATATAAATTCAACTAGATTATTTTAAAAACTTTTATAAGGTTGTTAGGTCAGAAAAATACATCTATTTCTATGTATGGAGTTAAGAGAGAGTGAAGAGTTTAAACTATAATCACACTGTTACATTCACTGACAATTCCTAATAAAAAGCAACAATAAGCAGAAATGTTGAAATAGATTGTTATTGCCACTATAGTGTCTGTTTCTATAATTATCTCCAATAAAGGAAAAAAAGATTTCACAATTTCTCCACTCGCTGTAATTACAAGTGCTTGGCAATTTCGGTGATGGTATTTATACCAACCCCACAAAAAAAAAAGCGTTTATCTCAATTTCGATATTTTTCTTTTTTTTTTTTAGTGTGTGTGTGTGCAATGAACAATAAATAACCTTTTATATGTCTGTTTTGGTACTTACCAAAACTGAAGTGCCGTTGTGGTCTGCAAGTTGATCTTGGAACTTCTCAAATTCCAAATAACCAAATTCAACATGATTAACTTCTTCTTTTTTTAAAATAAAATGTCTGTGTAAGTATCCTCTTGATACTGCTTGAACTCAAGATGTCCAATACACACACTTTCGTTTTTTCATGATTTTCTTAACTTTTCTGCCTTAAGTGGCACTTAAGATCTTGTCCCTACACATAGACAAATATATACATACGCAGAGAGAGTCATCCACAGATACTGTCTTTCGACGTACCACATCTCAATATGAATAGACTTCGCAGTGGCTGGAATCATGAATTTTTTTATACTTTTTCATACATTTTTTTATATATTTACAACAAACTCTTTTGAGTTTTCTTTGTGGGTTATTATGCTTCTGATTTTTAAAAAAAAAAATAAATAAATAAATAAAATGTATTTTATTTTTAAAAACAGAATATGCATTTTAAAAATTAAAAAAATTCCGGCTCCGAACTTGAACGTTCGTTTGTACCACTTTTGATTGTAACGGTTAACTCACACCGTCTTTCTATCACAAACATTTCGCTCTTGATGAAGATTGCTTTATAAAAGGTCGAAACAGATTTATGTCAGCGAATTATAACATCATCTGTTTGTTTTTTCTAAAATATTTATATATATATATATATATATATATATATATATATATATATATCAAGTTTCTGAATGCTGATTTAAAAAGGGTCGAGTTATTCAACCTTTAGGTACCCAATGTACCACAATCTTTAGGCCTATTCTACCCGACATTTTGGCTTATATGGGGCTACGCCAAGATTGATAAATATCTTCTGGCGATTTTCAATGGGAAAAATCACCGCGTTGTTCGCTTTTTCCATAGCCAATTCATCTTGGAACCAACATGGGAACAAAAACATGGATTATTGCCCAATACGTAATTAGCAATTCCAATAAACCGGATAAATAATAATAATAATAATAATAATAATAATAATAATAATAATAATAATTCTTTGGCGCCAGGAATTCCTCATTGAAATTCCTTTTTTTCTTTCTGTTCTCGTTTCATAACACAATATCTATGTCCCCAAACCCAGAAGCCCTTTTCGGCATCATTTTTTGAAAGAATTCTTCTTTGATTTATTCCTTGTTTAGGTTTATCACATCTTTCTGTCACCAAAATCTATTCGGTACTGGGTATTAGATAAGTTCCTGGAATTCTGGTGCACTGCCAACACCTTGCTTTACTCTGTCGAAAGGTCAAAGTTCACTTACTTTTGGATGATACTAGCTATTCATTGGCAGCCATTTTCTTGGAGATCGTATGGAGTTGGCACTTAGAAGAAACCCATCGTCTCAAAGGAAATTCCGTTTCTTTGAAGAAATAGAATCACTGTTAAGAGAATGTGACATTCTCTGCAGAGGATGTGGTCACTGAATTTCAACTCTGGAAAAAAAAGTTCTTTAAGTCTCAGAAAGAAATTCAAAGAGAGCGCTCGTTCTTTTTTTTTTTTTCTACGTTTGTCTGTTAAATAAAACTACCACTGTATCTAAGAGTATACACTCGTTTTTAGCTGTAAACTGAGAATCAGCTAGAAGTTGATGAAATTATTAATCAATAAAAATTAAAAACTAAATGTTGTACTTTTCCTTATTATAAACGTATTAAAGTGAATGCTCGATTTTAATGCTCAAATGGCATTTCTTATCTGAGTTTTCTGAGTCGACTCGTACATACCAAAACAGACATGGCCTTTATATATATATATATATATATATATATATATATATATATATATAGCTATGAATATGATATAAAATGTTTTCATTTTAACAGCATTGTATGTTTTCATATCCTTTTATGTATATATATAGAGAGAGACAGAGACAGAGAGAGACTGAGACAGAGATAGAGAGGCAAAGAGACAGAGAGAGACAAAGACAGACAGACAGACAGACAGAGGCAGAGACAGATACGTACATATATATATATATATATATATATATATATATATATATATATTATATATATATATATATTATATATATATATATATATATATAATATATATATATATATATCATATATATAATATATAATATATATATATATATATATAGAGAGAGAGAGAGAGAGAGAGAGAGAGAGAGAAGAGTCTCTGAAGGAGATATGGTTACTTTAATTTAAGTAAACATCAAACTTTGTGATAATTAAATTATTATCTGATGGTATATCCGCATGTCCTGCTACTTTATTATTATTATTATTATTATTATTATTATTATTATTATTATTTATTTATTTATTTACTTATTATTATTATTATTATTATTATTATTATTATTATTATTTATTTACTTATTATATTACTTATTTACTTATTATCATTATTTATTTACTTATTATTATTATTATTATTATTATTATTATTAGTATTATTAATATTATTATTATTTACTCCTTTTGTGTTACTATTATTATGATCATTATCATTATTGTTGTTGTTGTTGTTATTATTATCATTATTGTTGTTGTTGTTGTTATTATTATTATTATTATTATTCACCTTTGTTTTCTTTGTTGTTTTTTTTCAAGGTCCTGTGATTACTCTTTTAGAAAAAGATAACATCGTATAACAGAGTTGGTAAGTAAAAGCTATATTTACCTTTTCCAATTCAGAACTTTAAATGCAGAATGGGAGTACATTCGTAGTCAAGAGGTCGATGTTATTTTGTCGTACCCGAAGGAAAAACGGTCGTGAATTAGTTTTCGTGAAAGATGGAAACCTTTGTATTGTCATTGGCTGTGACCCATTTTTGTGCCGATAGTGCGATGTGTTGAATGTATAAGAGGTTCATAGAGTGTTAATTCTGGTTCTTATAAAGCATTATGTTACTTAAAGGAAAAGTACCCAATGTGGAATACTTCAGTTAGGAAAACAACAAATGCGTTAGTTAAATTTATATAACTTTTATTATAATATATTAGGAGAACAAAGTTCCCCAGGCTATTTAATGTCACAAGTGTCCAAACATACACAATAATGTTAATAGACAAAGTGGTAACCACTTACTGTAAGTAGAGGCTGTAGCGTCTGGGGTGCACCGTAGGTGTCTGCTGGAGAGAGATGACAAGCACGTCCAGGCTTGTTCAGTGCATCGGAAGAAGAGGGTTCTCTCCTTGGGTTCCAGTGTTACGTGACCAAAATAGGGTCTCCTAACACAGGAGATTCACCAAAACCCTCAGACAAGGGAGACTGCCCTTACAAATGCTTGTTTCACTGGTTGTCAGGTGTGAAATTCTGGTGTTTCGAATGATTCAAACACCGGTGACCGTACTCAGAGAATGTTGTCGGATTTCATAGAAGTTGGAGAGTAAATAGAAAGTCAATAATAATTAATAAAACTAGTACAAAATAAAAAAACACCCTCCGGGCGATGTAAAAATAGATTTTTGAAACATATTGCCTGACGGGTGGGAGTAAAAAAAATTCAATGTCAGCGAGTTTGTACCCTAAGTAAGTAAAATCAGCAAATTCATTAAAGGATTAAAAAATAAAACAATTTGAAATGTAAACTTTAAATATGTATTAAAATAAAACAAACTATATATAGATATATAATACCAGTCATGTATTTATTAAAACTTGTTTCAAAAAACAATGAGGACTGTCTAATGTTGTATGTTCGGATTTTGAGTGTATTTATTCTATGTTATGACGATTTTGGGTAGCGAATCTCCATTATTAATAGATATATGTAACGTATTCTATATTATTGGCGTTTGTAGTCTGGATTGAACCTGCAACATCCATATGATTTTCACTTCGAACTGTATTCACTCAATCCTTATATCTGTTGTGCCATGAGTCCAGATAGCATAACACTTGCACTCAGTCATGTTAAACTAAATGAGAAAAATCTACACTAAATAGAGGTATCGCTTCGAAATTTCGTGAAGGCCCCTGTTTATGACATGAAGGCTCCCAAAGTTCACTTTCTGTTGTGATGTTAGTTCAACAGTAAAAAAAAAGAAGTCAAGTCAGGGTAGGGTAAAAAGAGACAAGTGTATTTACAATAAGGTACAAGAACGGCTAGCTTGCCGCTAAACAGTAACAGTACGGTAACAGTACGGTAACAGTACAACCTTTTCCCTCGGTGTCTCACTATTTATAGTGAGAACCAGTGTATATTCTCCACTGTAGGAACAGCCAGTATAACACTTTATATACACCTTAGAACTCATTTTATTCAGATAAAGTCCTATTATTACTCTAATTTGAGTCCTTCTGTTCAGTAATAAATAAATAACCATCGGTGGCTTGCGGTAAGATCGCAGTGGGGGTTGAGCCATTGCGGGCGGCTTAAAAGTGGTCAAAAAGTTAAAAATCCATATGAGTCTTCGGTATAATGTTAAACTGTGTCTAATGGTGAAGTTCTAATTCTGGAGTTTTTGCAAGTATGGAGTACCCCTCCATCACTATTACTCCCAGGTCCTCTCTGGTCTAGAGTGATAATACCAGTTATAGTCCCATTTATTGATTAAATAAAAACATGAGTTTAAAATACTGTGTTTATAAACATATTAGAATACCCAATAAGAAAGAACAAAATAAAATGTATTTGGTATAAAATAACCCAACAAGGGTCCACATGCCGTAAAACCTATCTCAGTTAAAACGCCAATGCAATCTAAATCACCAGACCAATGAAAAAGACATTTGCGTGTATTTCTATAGTTCGTTTTTTGTTTTTTTGTTTGTTTGTTTCTTTGTATTTTGATTCTCTTCTTTTTTCCTTCGTTAATTAGAAAATATGGGTTTAAAATAACGAGTTTAAAAACATATTAGAATGTTACATACCCTTCTCCTTTACTTGCTTCTCTCTTACTCTATTCTTCTGTCCGTCTTTGGAATCTTATAACATCTTGTCTTGGTCTGGAATCTTCTAAGGTCTGGACTTTCTTGGGGACGTCGGGTCTGGTTTCTATTGGGGATTTCTCTTTATCAGAAGCCCTGTGTCATTGTTAGTTTTTAGAGGTAATAACACAAGACTCCGATTTGCATTGATCTTACTTTATTTTTAAATCCCCAACCAGACATCTGCGCAGATTAAGACGGGAGCGCGTGTAACGCGACTTACTCTTCCGTCGAGCTCGGCTGCTAGTCTCTAACTGACTGAAACTTACTTACTATCTAAACCGGAAGAGAGGGTCCTCTCTACCGGTTCTCACGGTATCCACCGGAAGGAAGGATCAGGACAGGTCAAGCCTTGTCATTCAAATCCTTCAAGGCCATGGGCTGCAGCTTATAACGGCCATTTTGAATTTCTACACTATTGACCATAAATATTGGGTATCTAATAATTATGTAACAAGAAAACCCATCAAGAAAGAATGAAATAAAATGTATTTTGGCATAAAATAACCCAACAAGGGTCCACATGCCGTAAAACCTAACTCAGCAACCTACCAAAAATCCAGACCGCTAAAAAGCCACTCCTAGTCTTAACCGCCAGACTAATGAAAATGACATTTGCGTGTATTTCCAAAGTTCGTTTTCTGGGGGGGGGTATTTTTTGTTGTTGTTGTTTTGTTGTTTTATTTTGGGCTTTTTTGGGGGGGGGTTGGGGTATTAATGGCGACATTCACCAATAATGTCTCTTTCGATTTGTGAAGATAATTAACCGTTTACTTAAATTGTCCATTCTCTCTGACCCGAAGCGATGAACAAACCTGTGGTTTAGTTTTTGAAAGCTCTATTTACTAAAAAAGCCGTTTGACCGCAACTCCTTTAATAACCGAAAATTAAGCTCAATTTTCCTTTGATTGAAACAAATATTAAATGAAATGAAAGGCAAGAACGAAAGAATAGAGAAAGAAAAAAGCATGTTCGTTTAATGACATTTAATGGTAGGATTAATTCATGAATAATATCTCCTACATAATGGCGTCAAAAATAGCTGAGACATAAATATATTTGGTTATTTCCTAGTTGAGTAACATGAGTGACCCAGAAAAAAAAGAACCCAAATTATTTATTTATTTTCCCATTAAACGGTTAGTTTAATAGGAAAATAAATAAATAATTTAAATAAATAATTTAAATTATAAATAAATAATTTAAAACCTAACCCTAACCCTAAACCCTAACCCTAAACCCTAACACTAACCCTTGTTGGACTTAAACTTTAAAAAAAAATTAAAATTAAAATTAATAGTTTTATTACAAAATAGTGGAGGGTCAAATTCGGTATAGCCAACGCAGTAAAGTCTGTCTAAATATTATTCAGCTTGTTAATCCACTTTAATCATGGGCTATTTTCAGGTTCTGAGCCAGATCATCTGGTAAAGTGCTGGAGGGGTGCTAGCTATTCTAAAACACTAGCAGACCCTATGGGTACACCATAATATGGTAATTTAATTATTACAGTATTTTATATAGTTACTTAAATAAAGTAAAAGCTATTGCGAATAATTCAATATGTACAAAGTATAATAATCGTGATTTAAATCTCTTACTCTGTTTTCTTTCTTTCTATCCTTCTTTTCATCTTTTGATTGTGTTAGATTTTTTAAGTGATTTTTTTTTCTATTTGACCCATAGATAGGACCGTAACGGTACTACTACTCCCGATCAGAGTGGGCATGGGAGTAATGGTGATAATGTGGTACTCCACATTCCCCAAAGCTCCAAAATTGGAACTTCAACATCAGACAGAGTTTAACGTCATACCCAGGATAATACGACCCTCAGACACACCATTAGAGCATGTATATGATAAAAAGGTTTGGTGCTCGCCATGAAGACAATAGGGTTGGAAGAACCATATGGTATACCATAATAGGGTAATTTAATTATTACAGTATTTTATATAGTTACTTAAAAGCTATTGCGAAATAGTTCAATATGTAAAAAGTATAATAATTGTGATTTAACTCTCTCTCACCCTGTTTTCGTTCTTTCTTTCTTTCTTTCTTTTCATCTTTTGATTGTGTTAGATTTTTTAACTCCTTTTTGTTCTAGTTAACCCATAGATAGGACCGTAACAGCTACTACTACTCCGGATCAGAGTGGGCATGGGAGTAATGGTGATAAAGGGGTACTCCCTAAAGCTCCTGAATTGTAACTTCACCATCATACCCAGGATAATACGACCCTCAGACTCCACCTTAGAGTATGTATATGATAAAAAGGTTTGGTGCTCGCTATGAAGACAATAGGATTGGGAGAAGCATATAATTGCAAGGGTTTAACGTGACCAGCCGATCTATCCGAAGTAAGGACCATGTTATGGGCTGCTAAGATACATTACTTAAGCATCACGTGTTGTATACTCTCTTTCCTTACTTTCTACTTTTATTCTTCTTCTGTTCATCTTTTCTATCTGACGTTCTTCTTCTAGCGTCTGGACTTCCTCTTGGGGGATTTTTGAAGCCTTATGATCGAGGTATTAGAATTGCTCTGAACCGTAACCAGTAAAGCGTTGTATACCTCTTTCTTTACTTTCTTACTTCTATTCTTCTAGCGTCTCTTCTAGCGTCTGGACTTCGTCTGGGGACTTCGTGTCTGGTCTTCCATTGGGGATTTCTCTTTATCACAAGCCCTGTGTCATTGGTAGTTTTTAGATAATAACACAAGACTTTGATTTAACTTAGATCTTATTTTATTCTGAAATCCCCACTAGACTACCTGCGCAGATTGAGCCGGCAGCGTGCATAACACGACTTACCACCGTCGTGGTCTTGGTCGATCTGACTAAAAATCTCTTTTTAATCTAAACCAGAAGGAGGATCAGGACTGAGGTCAAGCCTTGTCATTCAATCCTTCAAGGCCACTGGCTGAACTTATAACAGCCATTTTGGTTTCTACACTACTGTACATAAGTATTAGGAATCTGATAATTATGTAACACACGGGTCACCACTTAAGGCTAACAGATAGCTCCGACGAGGGAGTCTTACCCATCTGTTGAAGTGCAGTCGGTGTATTCTAAAGTCCCAGCCGATAGGGTTAATGATATATTGGTCCACGGCCTCTTGGAGTAAAATTGAAAAAAAGATATTTCATACTGACTTTCGAATTTATTATTCAAATTGGTAAAATAAAACCAGACTGAAGTCTTTAATAATAAGAAAGTGAATTTTTGAAAATATGAAATATAATTAGTTTAAAAGGCGATCAAAATTATCATATTTCAAATCATTTGGTCATCATTTGAAAAGTTCAAATTAATTTTCTTTTATTGATTACCTAACAATTTTTGTCTATATTATCTTATTTATTTGTTTATTTATTTTTTTATTTACTTATGTTTCTGTTTTTAATATTATATCTTAGATTGTATTTTGTTTCCTTGTTTTTTGTTTTTGTTCTTTCTCTCTTTCTTTCTTTTTTCTTTATTTCCTTATACATATTCTATCTTTTTTTTTTCTTTCTTTTCTTTCTTTCTTTCTTTCTTTTTTTCTTTATTTCCTTCTTTTTCTGCTATCCTTTTTAACATTTTATTTTCGAGTTATTCTTGTTTTCTTCTTTCTTTCTTTTGTTCTTTCTCTCTTTCTTCTTTCTTTCTTTCTCTCTTTCTTTCTTTCTTTCTTTCTTTCTTCCTTTCTTTCTTTCTTTCTTCTTTCTTTATTTCTTCTTTTTTCTTTCTTTCTATCTTTCTTCTTACTTTCTTTATTTGTTTGTTTCTCTCTTTCTTCTTACTTTCTTCTCTCTTCTTTCTTTCTCTCTTCTTCTTTCTTTCTTTTGTTCTTTCTCTCTTTTTTATTTCTTTCTTTCTTTCTCTTTTTCTTCTTTCTTTCTTCTTTCTATCTTTCGTTCTTTCTTTCTTCTTTCTTTCTTCTTTTTTTCTTTTTCTTCTCTCTTTTTCTTCTTTCTTTTTTCTCCTTTTCTTTCTTTCTTCTTCTTTCTTCTTTCTTTCTTCTTTCTTTCTTTTTTCTTTCTTTTTTTCTCCTTTCTTTCCTTCTCTTTCTTCTTTCTTTCCTTTCTTTTCTTTCTCTTTTTCTTTTTTTCTCTTTTCTTTCTTTCTTTCTTTTCTTCCTTTCTTTCTTCTTCTTTTTCTTCTTTCTCTCTTTCTCTTTCTTTCTTTTCTTTCTTGCTTTCTTTTCTTCTTCTTCTTTTTCTTTCTTCTTTCTTTTTCTTTTTTTCTTCTCTTTTTCTCTCTTTCTTTTTCTTTCTTTCTTCCTTTTCCTTTTCTTCTTTCTTTCTTCCTTTCTTTCTTTCTTTCTTTCTTTCTATCTTTCTTCCTTTCTTTCTTCCTTTCTTCTTTTCTTTCTTTCTCCTTCTTCTTTCTGTTCTTCTTCTTTCTTCTTCTTTCTTCTTTCTTTCTTCTTTCTTTCTTCTTTCTCTCTTTCTTTCTTCTTCTTTCTATGTATGCTATCTCCTTTTTCGACTGCATCTTTTCTTTCTTCTTTCTTCTTATATAATTCCTTCCTTCGCTCCTCTTCTTCTTTTCTTGTATTCTATTTATTTCCTTCTGTTTCTGCGACTTTTTTCGATTGCGTCTTTTTCCTTCTCTTTTTCATCTAAGTTATAGTTGCCAACTTTCTTTCTTTCTTTCCTTTTAAGTTTCTGCTTTTATTCTCTCATCTATCTTCGTAACATCTCGTTTTTTCTCACTTTCTTTCTTCTTTTCTTTTCCTCTTTGTTCTTCTTTCTTTCTCTTTTTCTGCTTTCTGTCTTTCTCTCTATTCTATCTTCTTCCTTCTTTTTCTTCTTTCCTCTTCTTCTTATCATTCTTTTCCTTCTTTCTTCTTCTTCTTTCTCTCTTCTTCTTTCTTCTTTCTTTCGTTCTATCTTCTTTCCTCTTTCTTCTTTCTTTTTCTTTCTTTCTTCTCTTTTTCGTTCTTGTCTTTCTTTTCTCTCTTTATTCTATCTTCTTTCCTTCTTTCTTTCGCTTCTTTTCTCTTTTCTTCTATCTTTCTTTCTTCTTTCTTTCTATTCTTCTCTTCTTTCTTCCTTCTTCTTTCTTTCTTTCTCTCTTTCTTCTTTCTTTCTTTCTTTCTTCTATCTTCATTTCCTTCTTTGCTTCTTTTCTCTCTCTTTCTTTCTTTTTTTCTTTCTTTCTTCTTTTTTCTTTCTTTATTTCTTTTTCTTTCTTTCTTTCCTTCTTTCTTTTTCATTCTTTATGTTTCCACTTTATTCTTTCTTTATTTCTCCTGATTCTTGTTTTCTTTATTTCTTCTATTTTGTACTACACCTTTTTTCCTTCTTTCTTTTTTATTCTTTCTTTCATTCTTTTTTATCTAATTCTTTCTTTCTTTCTTTCCTTTTATAGATCCGCTTTCATTCATTCTCTCTTTTATTTTCTATTGCATCTTTTTTCTTCTTTTCTTATTTTCCTTCTTTCTTTCATCATTCTTTTTTCCTTCTAAATTCATTCTTATTTTATTTTCACTGCATCTTTCTCCTTCTTTGATTATATATCTTTCTTTTCCCTTTCTTCTTTCTTTTCATTTGCTTTCTGATTCATTCGTTTTTTTTTCGGACTGTTATAATTTTTCTCTTTCTCCCAAAATTATCATCCTTCTTGGAATGTTTTGTCTTTCTCCTATTTTCTTCTTTCATTTCGCGTCTTTCGTTCGTTCCAAAATGATTCTTTCTTCTTTATGTATGTTTTGTTTTTACTGACATTCTTTCGTTCTTTCTTCTTTCTTTCTCTCTTTCTTTCCATAAATTATTATTGTGTATATTTTGCCTTTCTCCCTCTCCCCTCTCTCACTCTCTGTATTTCTTTTCTCTTTCTCTTTCTCTTTCTCTTTCTCTTTCTCTTTCTTTCTTTCTTTCTTTCCTTTCTCCACTTTTCTCTCCATAAATTATTCTTCCTTTCTTTTAGGATTGTTTTTAATTCTTTCTTTCGTCAATTTGGTATTTCTAATAAGCATCGTAACATTTTCTTTATTTTTTTTCCTTTCTCACTCACCCCCCCCCCCCCCCCCGCCCACACACAGCACACTTATTTTTTTTTGTTCAAAAATTCCAACTGATGTTTGAGCTGCGTTAATCAAATACATTTCTTGAGTTTAAAAAGTGAATATTGATTTTTAGCAAAATTACGTTTAATTTAATGAAAGAATATTTTTTGACAAAACTTTTGGCTTCTTTTGTGATTTACGAACTTTAATTAATTTGTTCGAAGTCTTGGTTTTCTTATAATACTTCGATCAGTAATGGTAAGAAGAAGAAACTTAGCTCTTTTAAACGAAATATAATTGCCTTTCTGAATAGGGCCTCGAGAATCTTTAGATACCAGGTAATATTTCTTATTAAATGGAGATTGTGTGTTTTCTCTCTGTAACCCGAAACTATATTACTACTCAAGTCACAATTCCCTTAATTATTTACGTCACATTCTCCAGGATTTCATCTTTTAAACCTTCAGTTATTTAATGAAGAAAATTGTTTTACATTTATTAATTTACTGTTGACCAATATCTACGTACTAAGTAACATTTCAATTGTATTTATATATTACAACAAAATACGCGTTTACAGTTTGAACGGAAGGCTAATTTGCATATTAGTATTTAAAATTATTTTAAATAAATATTGCTTTTATTCTGATTTCTAATTGTTGGTTTTATCTTAAGAAATATAAACAAAAATCTACCGTGAGATAAATCTTAAAAGAAATTTATGTTACAAGAAGAATAACTGTAATATTATCCTTTTACTTCACTTATTTTAAACGTAAATAGTTAAATTAGGAAAATTAGCATGAAAAACGAAAGTGATGAAAGAGGTAAGTTTCAGTTGTTCTATTTTCTAATTTCTTTCTAATTAATATGATATTTTATTATATCAAAACTTTAAATACTTGCACCCGGAGGGTGCATAATTGCTAGTATGATAAAGATTATCTATGAATTCTTATCCACAGAGGCCTCTGAATCAGACATAATGATTAGTGGGATCCTTCCTCCGTAATAAATATATATATAAATATATATATATATATATATATATATATATATAATCTAGTGAGTCAGACGAACCTACTATTACTTTCGCATAAAGCTCTTCAGGCCTAAAATGCTGAGTCAGATTTAGCCCTGAAGAGCTTTATGCGAAATAAATAGTAGGTTCGTCTACTCATAGAGATCGTTTATTATTGGCTCTTACTAGGTATCGCAGCACTTTTACTTGAGTAGCTTTCTCCTAGGCGGTTATATGAATATATATAATAATATATATAATAATATATATATAATCTTATAACATATATAACATATAAATTTGTTGTTTTCTTTTGGCCAAATTTTACTGTACCAATAGATTATTTTTTGTTGGTACGAATATCTTGGTCTTTTCTTTTCAAAATTTTTTTTCTTCCTGGTTGATGTTTGGTAGTATATTTTACAATCAAACTTTCTCTGGGTTTCTTTCCTCCGCAAGGATCTACCAACACGCTTGGTATATATTATAATATAATATATATATATATATATATATATATATATATATATCATCAATCATCATCATCATGTTCGCGCAAGTAGCACGGACATCCATGACAATCTCCCGCCAACCTTCCCTATCATTCATTGCCCCCGGGAGCTCCTCTGCACAGCATCCAGCATCCACACATAGTCGGTCAATATAGGTCCTGGCTGGCGGCCTACACTAACACGCCCATGTTTTGGTTCCAAAGGAGTATGTCGCTTATGAGCTCGTCCTTGCTTCTCCAGCAGTGTCCCGCATGCCTAGTCCTCTTACTCGTATGGTTATATATATATATATATATATATATATATATATATATATATATATATATATATATATATATATATATATAGGGTAGTAAATATGGAAATAAATCCGACAATATAAACAATCTGATGAAGGTATAAATAAAACGAAACGTTTAAGCGTCGATGAATAAATTCATCTATTTTTGGAATACTTCGGTTTTTTCAAAATTTCTTCATAGTATATATATATATATATATATAATATATATTATATATATATAAATATTTTCAAAACAATAACATAAACTAGGCTTCGAGAAAATTCTCAACATGTTAGGGATAAATAATAACACTTTATTTTTGCAATACAAAATTATTTCTACCATAACCCCTAGAAAAATCAAATATCCAAATTCTAACGGTCTATTTCAGCGTTCCAAATGTGATTTTTTTAAAAAATTCTCTTCGAACATTTCCAAACATTCTCCGTTTTTCCCCAACGATTTTTTTCATTCAAAATAAAATTTCACTCTGATTTGGTTTGGTTTGTTTTGTTTTACGGCATATCAACCTCAGTGGGTCATTTAATGTCGACAAAGTTTTGAAATGAATCAATTCTTAATGGATAATACAATTTTTTTATAAATACATATTTCTATTTAACCCATAGATGGGACCCTAACAGTACTACCACTCCGGATCAGAGTGGACCAGGGAGCAATGTGATTAAGGATGCTCCACATTCCCCAAACCTCCAAAACTGGAACCTCACCATTCAGATAGAGTTTAACGTCATTCCCAGGGACATGTAGACCGCAGCCACCGCCTTCTAGCACCCATTTGAAATAAAAAGTTGGCTTGCCATAAGGGCAATAGGTGGAAAATCTATATTACTAGAGTCTTATCTATTTTCACTCTGATGAAGGTCAATTTCGTCTTGTCAATATTTCACATTGCTAGATGAACTGACCGAAACACAGTAAGTGTATATGAATTAAGTATGCATCTTTATTATCCATTCTATCTTTCTTTCTTATCATCCTTAATAATATATTATTATATATAGGTGTGGTTGGTATTTTTACTGTGTTGTGTGTGTCTGTCTGTCGTAAGTGTATACTTTTACATGAAAAACGAGTAGATTATGCGAAGTTCTTTTTATAGAAAGTGGATGTTTACAAGCTTAAAAACTTATCCATCAACTTTTTTTAACTTTTTGCTATGAAGCGAAATCAGTGTTAGTACAGATTCATGGTATGTTTAGATATTTATTCATGATGGATTTTCTACCGTTTTTTTCTTTTTCGGGGCTATCTCTCTCTCTCTT
>CM042158.1:77902920-77957920 GCA_023376005.1 Doryteuthis pealeii
TATTTACTTTAAATAAGAAATGTATTGATTAAACGCAGCTGCAACCATACAGTTTGATTTTTGGAACAAAAAAAAAGTGTGTGGTGTGGGCGGGGGGGGGGGGTGAGTGAGAAAGAAAAGAAAAATAAAGAAAAAGGGGGGGCGGGGGTGTTTACGATGCAATATAAAATATACGAAATTGACGAAAGAAATAGAATTAAAACATACATAAAAGAAAGAAGAATAATTTTATGGAGAGAAAGTGGAGAAAAGGAAGATAAGAAAGAAAGAAAAGAAAGAGAAAGAGAAAGAGAAAAAAGAGAAGAGAAAGAGAAAAGAAAATAAAAAAAAGAGAGAGAGAGAAGAGAGAGGGAGAGGGGAGATAAGGCAAAATTACCAATAAATAAATATGGAAAGAAAGCGGGAGGGAAAGAAAGAAAAGAAAGAAAGAAAGAAAGAAAAGAATGTAAGTAAAAAAAACATATATAAAGAAGAAAGCATGATTTATGGAACGAACGAAAGCCCGATGAAAGAAAGAAAAAAAGAGAAAGACAAACATTCCCACAAAGATGAATAATTTTTGGGAAGAAAGAAAGAAATATAACAGTCGAAAAAAAAAAGAAATGAAATCAGAACCCTTAAAAGAAAAAAAAAAACGAAAGCAAAAATGAAAGAAAGAAAGAAAGAGAAAGAAAGACATAATATAAAAGAAGGAGAAAGATGCAGTAGAAAATAAAATAGAATGAATTTAGAAGCCAAAAGAAAGAATGAAAGAAGAAAGAAGGAAAATAAGAAAAAAAAGAAAAAAAGATGTAATAGATAAATAAAAGAGAGAATGGAATGAAAGCGGATCTATAAAAGGAAAGAAAAGAAGAAAGAATTAGATATAAAAAGAAGAAAGAAAGAAAGAAAGAACAGAAAAGAATAATAAGAAAGAAGGAAATAAAGGTGTAATACAAAATAGAAGAAAGAAAAGAAAAAAGAATCAGGAGAAAATAAAGATAAGAATAATAAGTGGAAAAGATAACGGATGGAAAAATGGGACAAAGAAAGAACGAAGAGAAGAATAAGAAAGAAAGAAAGAAGAAGGAAGGAAGGAATGAACATAAGAAAGAATGAAGGGAGGAAGATTCAGTCGAACAAAAAGAGACAAAAAGATTAGTAGAAGATCAAAAAAGAAGGAGATAGCATACATAGAAAAAAGAATATGAGAGAAAGAAAGAAAGCAAGACGAAAGAAGAAAGAAGAAGAAGAAAGAAGAAAGAAGAAAGAAAGATATAGAAGAAAGAAGAAAGAAGGAAGAAAGAAGAAAGGAAGAAAGAAAGAAGAAGAAAGAAAGGAAGAAAGATAGAAAGAACGAAAGAAAGAAAGAGAGAAAGAAAGTAAAGAAAGAGAGAAGAGAGAAAGAAAGAAAGAAGAAAAGAAAGAAAAGAAGGAAAAAGAAAGGAAGAGGAAAGAAAGAAAGGAAAGCAAGAAAGGAAGAAAGAAGAAGAAAGAAGAAAGAAAGAAAGAAGAAGAGAGAGAAACAACAACAAACAAACAAGAAAGAAGAGAGAAACAAGAAAAAAGTAGAACAAAGAAAGAAAGGAAGAAAGAAAGAAAGATGAAAGAAGAAAGAAGATAGAAAGAAGAGAGAAAGAACAAAAAAGAAAGAAGAAAACAAGATAACTAGAAAATAAAGAAAGAAAGGAAAGAAAAGAAATAGAAAAAAGAAAAGAAGAAAAAAACCTGAATAGAAAAGAAAAGAAAAAAAAGATAAAATATAAGGAATAAAGAAAAAGAAAGAAAGAAAGAGAGAAAGAACAAAAAACAAAAACAGTAACAAGATACAAATCGGAGATATAATATCAAAAAACAGAACAAAGGTAATAAAAAAATAAATAAATCAAATAAATATAATAAGATAATATAGACAAACAATTGTAGGTAATAATAAAAGAAAATTAATTTGAACTTTTCAAAGATGATCCAAATGATTTGAAATATGATAATTTTGAATGCGCCTTTTAAACTAATTTATATTTGCATTATTGTTCAAAAATTTCTCTATGATTTATAAGACTTGCAGTCTGTTTTATGTTTTCCAATTTGCAATAATAAATTCGAAATGTCAGTGTGTAAATCTTATTTTTTCATTTTACTCCAAGGCTGTGGACCAATATATCTATTAGCCCCGTCGGTCTGGGACTTTAGAATACAAGACTGCACCTCAGCAGATTGGGTCAGTAGACTCCCTCGTCGGAGCTATCTGTTCCTTAGGTGGTGACCCGTGTGTTTAATAATTATTCAGATTCCTAGATACTTATGTAACAGTTAAGTGTAGAAACCAAAATGGCTGTTATTATAGTTCAGCCGGCGGCCTTGAAGGATTGAAATGACAAGCTTGACCTCAGTCCTTGATCTCCTTCCGGTTTAGGATTAAAAAGGAGATTTTTTTAGTCAGATCGCCCAAGCGCCACGATCGCTGGTAAGTCGTGTTATTGCACGCTGCCGGCTTCAATTCTGCACGAAGTGTAGTTCTAGTGGGGATCTTTCAGAATACGAAATAAGATTCTATAAAGTTAAATCATAAGTCTTGTGTTATTATCTAAAACTTACCAAGATGACACGGGTTGTGATAAAGAGAAATCGCCAATGGCCAGACATCGAAGACCCCAAGATCGAAGTCCAGACGCTAGAAGAGACGCTAGAGAAATAATAGAAATAAGAAGTAAGAAAGGTATAACAAAAACTGCTTTCTGGTTACTATGTCACGGTTCAGAGCAATCCTAATACCTCGATCATTAAGGCTTCAAAAGTCCCCGAGAAAATAAGTCGCATACGCTAGAAGAAGAACGTTCATAGAAAGATGAACAGAAGAGAAAAAGTAAGGAAGAGAGTATACAACACGTGATGCTTAAGTAAGGTATTCTTAGCAGCCATAACAATAGTCCTTACTTTTCGGATAAGATCGGCTGGTCAAAACCTTGGCAATTATGGCTTCTCCTAAATCCCTATTGTTCTGCATGGCGATGCACCAAACCTTTCTTTTTATTCTATACATATAACGAGCTAAGGTGGATGTCTGAGGGTTCATATTACCTGGTATGATGGTGAAGTTTACAATTCGGGAGCTTTAGGGAGTACCCTTAATCACCTTACTCCCTTGCCCACTCTGATCTCCGGAAGTATAGTAAGTGTTACGGTCTTTTATCTATGGGTCAACTAGAACAAAAAAGGAGTTAAAAAATCTACACAATCAGAAAGAATGAAAGAAGGAAGAGAGAGAGGAGAGAGAGAGAGAGAGAGAAGATGAGAGAGAGAGAGAGAGAGAGAGAATGAGAGAGAGAAGAGTTTAAAATCACAATTAATATTACTTTTTTACTATTGAACTATTTCGCAATAGCTTTAAGTAGAAAACTATAATAAAATACTACTGTAAAATTTAAATTAAACCATATTATGTATAATCATATGGTTCTCTTCCAACCCTATGTTCTTCATGGCCAGGCACACAAACCTTATTGTATCATATAATTGACGATGCTCTATATGGTGTGGGTCTGAGGGTCGGTATATCGCTGGGTAAATAATGACGTTCAGACTTCTATCCTGATGTGAAGTTCCAATTTGGAGCTTTGGGGTGTGGGTCCTTTTATTCACCATTACTTCCTCCATGCCCACTCTAATTCCAGGAGAGTAGTAGTACCTCGTTACGGTCCTATCTATATGGGTCAAATAGAAAAAAAAAAATTTAAAAACACTTAAAAATCTAACACAATCAAAAGATGAAAAGAAGGATAGAAAGAAAGAAAGGAAACAGAGTTAAGAGATTTAAATCAACGATTATTATACTTGTTACAATATTGAATTATTCGCAATAGCTTTTAGTAAATATATAAAAAATACTGGGTATAATTTTAATTACCATATTATGGTGTACCCATAGGGTCTGCTAGTGTTTTAGAAATATGCTAGGCCAACCCCCTTCCAGCACTTTACAGATATCTGGCTCAGACACCCTGAAATTAGCCCATGATTAAAGGGATTAACGAAGCTGAATCTAATATTTAGAACAGACTTTACTTTACTACTGCGTTGTGCCTATACGAATTTGAGACTCCTCCACTATTTTTGTATAAAACTAATTAATTTTAATTTTAAATTTTGTTTTAAGTTTAAGTCCAACAAAGGGTTTAGGGTTAGTGTTTAAGGGGTTAGGGTTTAAGGGTTAGGGTTAAGGATTTTAAATTATTTATTTAATAATTTAAATTATTTAATTTAAATTAATTATTTATTTTCCTTAATTAAACAACCGTTTTAATGGGAAATAAAATAAATAATTTGTGAAGTTTCTTTTTTTTCTGGTAACTCATGTTACTACTTCAACTAGGAAATTAAACAAATAATTTGTCTCAGCTATTTTAGAACGCCAATGTTGTAGGGTTTATTTCATGAATTATCCCTACCATTAAATTGTCATTAAACGAACAATGCTTTTTTCTTCTCTCATTCTTTCATTTCTGCCTTTCATTTCATTTATTCATTTGTTTCAATTCAGAGGAAAATTTGAGGCTTAATTTCTTCGTGGTTATTAAAGAGTTGCGGGTCAAAACGGCTTTTTTTTTAGTAAAATAGAATAAAATCAAAAACTAAGCAGCGGTTTGTTCCTCGCTTTTCGGGTCAGAGAGAATGGACAATTTAAGTAAAAAACGGTTAATGTATCTCTTCACAAATCAAAGAGATATTATTGGTGATGTCCCATTATACCCCCACTCCCAAAAAAGCCCAAAATAAAACAACAAAAACAACAACAACAAAAACAAAAATCCCCCCACAAAAACGAACTTGGAAATACAACGCAATTGTATTTCATGTCCTGGTGGTTAAGACTAGGAGTGGCTTTTTAGCGTCTGGATTTTGTAGGTGCTAGGATAAGTTTACTGGCATGTGGATCCTTGTTGGGGTTATTTTATTACCAATAAGACACTTTATTTCCATTTCTTTCTGATAGGGGGGTATTTCTTGTTAATATTATTAATTACCCGGTACTAATATTTTATGTGCAATAGTGTAATAAATCAAAATGGTCCGTTATATAAGCTGCAGGCCCATGGCCTTGAAGGATTTTGAATTGACAAGGCTTGACAACCTGACCCTGATCTTCCTTCCGGTGGATACGTGAGAACGGTAGAGAGGACCTCTCTTCGGTTAGATAGTAATTCAAGTCAGTTAGAGACCTACACGCACCGGCTTTCGACGCAGAAAGGGAGTCAGGACCCGTTAAAAAATCACGCGCTCGGACCGCATCTGCGCAGAATGGTTCGGTGGGGATTAAAATAAAGTAAGATATCAAAATGCAAATCGGAAGTCTTGTGTATTACCCTCTAAAAAAACTAACAATAACACAGGGCTTTCTGATAAAAGAGAAATCCCCAATAGAAGACAAGACCGAAGTCCCAAGAAATCCAGACCTTGAGAAGATTCCAGACACAAACAAGATGTTTATAAGATTCAAAGACGGACAGAAGAAATAGAGTAAGAAAAAAGGTAAGTAAAAAGGAGAAGGGTATGTAAACATTCTACCTATATTTTTTAAAACACGTTATTTTAAACTCATATTTCTAATAAAGCCGAGAGGAAAAAAGAAGAGAATAACAAAATAAAGAAAGAGACAAACAAACCAAAAAAAACGAACTATAGAAATACAAAGCGGAAGGCGTAGGGCAAGATGTCATTATGTCTGGATTAAGATTTGCATGAGCGAGTTTTACGGCATGTGGAACCACGCCTTGTGTTATTTTAATGTCGGCAAATATACATTTTATTTCGTCTCTGGTGGGGTATTTCGAATATGTTTAAACACAATCACTATCTAAAGCGTCATGTGTGTTATTTAAACTAATTTAAATTGGACTTAGTCCTAAAGGTAAGCTATCACTCTGGCCAGAAGGACCTGGGAGTAATTAGCGATGGAGGGTACTTCCACAACTTGCAAAAACTCCAGAATTGGAACTTCACCATTAGAAAACAGTTTAATATTATAACCGAGGAACATCTGGAATTTTAACTTTGACCACTTAAAACGCCCACAGTGGTCAACCCCTGTGATCTTACTGTAAGGCCACCGATGGTATTTATTTATTACCGAACAGAAGGACGTCATTTAGAGTAATATAATAGGAACTTATCTGAATATGAGTTCTATAAGTGAAATTAAAGTGTTATAACCTGACGGGCTTCCCCAAGATTAGACACGTGATAAAAGTAGTCGCCTTGGCCGTTCCTACAGTGAGAATATACAGACCGTTTCTCACATAAAATAGTGAAGACACGAGGGAAAAGGTTGTAACGTTCCGTAGCTTGTCGTACTGTACTGTTTCAGAGCGGCAAGCTAGCCAGTTCTTGTACCCTTAATGTAATACACTTGTCTCTTTTTACCCATAACCTCGACTGACTTTCTTTCTTTTTTACTGTTAAACTAACATCACACAAGAAAAGTGAACTTTTGGGGGCCCTTCATGTCATAATCAGGGGCCTTTCATGAAAATTTGCGAAGCGATACCTTATTTTGTGTAGATGTTCTCATTTATTAACGATGACTGAATGCAAGAGAGGGCCGTAGAAGGGGGTAGGCCGGTGCGTCAGCGTAGGGGAGCAGTTGATTTTAAGCAACATTACGTTAATTTAATGAAAATAGTTTTTGACAGAAACTTTTGGGCATTCTTTGGTGATTTACGAAACTTTACATAATTTGTCGAAGTCTTAGTTTATTCTTATAATACTTCCGATCACTAATGGTAAGAAGAAGAAACTTAGGCTCTTTTATGTTAAACAATTATAATTGCCTATCTGAAAATGAGGCGCCTCGAGAATCTTTAGATATACCAGCGTAATATGATTAAAGATTATCTATGAATTTCTTATCCACAAAGGCGCTAAGAATCAGACTTATAATGGATAGTGGAATCCTTCATCTCGTCAATATATATATATATATATATATATATATATATATAAAGATAATCTAATGAGTCAGATCGAACACACTATTAGTTTCGATTAAAGCTCTTCAGGGCTAAAAATCTGACTCAGATTTAGCCCTGAAGAGCTTTATGGCGAAACTAATAGTAGGTTTCGTCTGACTCATTAGATTATCTTTATTATTGCTCTACTTAGGTATCGAGGCACTTTTTACATATTAGCTGTCTCCTAGCGGTTATATGAATATTATATATTAATCTTATATGCATATATATACATATAAATTGTTTTTTCTTTTGGCCAAATACTGTAGCAATAGATTATTTTTTTGTTTGTACGAATATCTTGGTCCTTTCTTTTTTCAAAAATCTTTTTCTTCCTGGTTGATGTTTTTTAGTTAGTATATTTTTACAATCAAACTTTCTGCTGGGTTTTCTCTCCCGCAAGGATCTACCAACACGCTTGGTATATATATATACTAGCAAATATATGCACCTCCGGGTGCAAGTATTTAAGTTTTTGATATAATAAAATATCATATTAAATTAGAAAAGGCTAATGAAACTGACGAAGAATGCAGATAAAAAGATCTGCAAACAGAGGGGATATAATCGAAAAATAGAACAACTTTGAAACTAAACTATTCCATTATTTTCCATTACTCCCTCTTTCATTGGTAAAATTTTCCTAATTAACTATTTAGTTTAAAATAGGAAGTAAAGGATAATATTGCAGTTATTTCTTCTTGTAAATAAATTCTTTTAAGATTTATCCACGAGATTTTGTTTATATTTCTTAAGATAAAAACCAAACAATTAGAAATTAATAATACCAAACACATATTTATTAAAATAAAATTTTAAATATCAATATGCAAATTAGCCTTCTCGTTTCAAACTGTAAACCGCTATTTTGTTGTATATATAAATACAATTGCCAAGTTATTAGTACGTAATATGGTCAACAGTATTAATAATGTAAAACAATTTTTATTAATAACTGAAGGTTTAAAAGAATGAAATCATGGGAGAATTTGACGTAAATAATTAAGGAATTGTGTCTTGAGTAGTAATATAGTTTCGGTTACATACAGAAAAAACACACAATCTCCATTATAATAAGCATATATATAATATATATATATATATATATATATATATATATATATATATCATCATCATCATGACGCGCAAGTAGCACGGACATCCATGACAATCTCACGCCAACCTTCCCTATCATTCATTGCCCCCGGGAGCTCCTCTGCGCAGCATCCAGACATAGCTGTTCAATATAGGTCCTGACTGGGCGGCCTACACGAGCACGCCCATGTTTTGGGTTCCACAGGAGTATGTCGCTTATGAGCTCGTCCTTGCTTCTCCAGCATTGTCCCACATGCCTAGTCCGTCTTACTCGTATGGTTATATATATATATATATATATATATATATATGGGAGTAAATATGAAGAAATTTGATGAAGGTATAAATAAAACGAAACGACGAAGGTATAAATAAACCGAAACGTTTAAGTGTCGATAAATAAATTCATCTTATTTGTGGAATACTTCGTTTTTCAAATTTCTTCATGTATATATATATATATTATATATATATATATATATATATATATATATATTAGACTAAGATTAAATAACCACAAATCCACAATAAAACTCAAATCGCCGCATAGTACAATAGCACTTCATTTTAACACCCGACCACACAACCTTACACACCTCAAATGCATTCTAATAGAACACGCATTTCCAACAACGCAATCTCGAAAACAAGCAGAAACTAAATGGATTCTAAAATTACAAACTCAGATGAGGAGATTGAACGCTGACATCGGAATACTCCGTTATTATAATTTTTTTACAGACGCTGCCGCTGTCAATAACAACAGAGACAAAAGATCCGTTGAACAGGAACAACAGTCATTTGATAAAGGGAATCTAACGAACCCGAAAATTTATGATGAAAAATAATTAAAAATAAGTGAATCCAATACTCCATAACATCGAGTTCATTCATTTATTTTTAGATGTTTCGTAATAACGCCCAACTTTAAAAAAAAACAACATAAATCATACATACCGAGAGAAGCATACGGATACCTCCTAAAATACAATATATATATATATATATATATATATGTGTGGTGTGTGTGTGTGTGTAGTGTGTGTGTGTGTGTGTGTGTGTGTGTTTGTATGTGTGTGTGTGTGAATGGTCATACTTTTAATGAAAACGAGTAGATTATGGAAAGTTCTTTTTATAGAAGTGTGGATGTTTTACAAGCTTAAAAACCTTATCCATCAATTTTTTTTCTTACTTTTTGCTGATGAAGCGAATTCGTGTTGTACAAGATTCATGGTTGTTGATATTTATCATATGATTGGATTTTCTCCGTTTTTTTCTTTTTTCGCGGGGGGGGGGCTTTTTCAAAAGGTTTCCTTCGAAAAGATATTTTATGCAAACGAAAGAATAAAGAAAACAATTTAATTTATACCAGTTATCGAGGATCTTTGAAAATAAGACCGAAACCCGATATTCTCTCACGAAATACAATTTATGCACTCACATACATACATACATAATACGGCTATCCAACGGAAGCACACACGTACCACCAACACTATCAGAACGATGTACGCCCCCACAAAATAAATATCTACTGTATGAGTCGTAACTACATCCCTAATTTTTTTATAGGAAGTTTTTTTTTTAAATCTCGACCAAAGATACCAGGATTTTATCATTTCTCGTGGAATATTATGCAATACATACACATATACATACACATGCACATATGCATACACATGCACATATGCATACAACATATAGATACAACGACCAACAAAAGCAAGCAGATATGCACCACCACCATTATCAGAACATATATACAGTATGATTCAAAATTACACCCCTAATCTTTTCTATGTAATTTTTTTTTTTAGATCTCAAAAAAAGATACGAAGAATTTATTATATCTAGAGGCACGGCCTACTAATATTATACGGCCCACATGATACATTAAGAGGCAAAAATTAACAGGCCGATTGGCCTGATAGTCAATCTGTAGGTTTAGGCTGGAAAATGTTAAAAGTATACAAAAATACACAAACTGTTTTCTTCTTTTTTTTTTTTTTCTTCAGAAATGTAATTTTGAAAAGATTAACCATTTTTGTAAACAAATTATCGCGAAAAACTTTAAAAAATCAATATTTAAATGCAAAAAGTTATGCGTTAGTAATTTTACCAAACTAGCGTCTTAGGCAAAACAGACCGTATACGTGATTGAAAAGCATAAAAACAAGGTAAATCACAGCCGTTTATAATTCGTAGATTAGTGAAAGACAAAGTATAAATAACGTATTTTAATTTTGAAAAGAATTAAAATTAAATTAAAATAATGACTAATAAATTCCAGCGGTATTATTTTATTATTTTCTGTTAAATTTTTAAAGTTACCTTCCTTTCTGCGTCAAGTTTATAAGCGACCCAGAATGAGTTAAAATATAATCGGACTGTTATTTTTTGCCTCTTACTGTATCATATGGGGCTGTATAATACTAGTAGGCCATGCTAGAGGGATATCATGCAACGATACACTAACATACTCATAGTAGGACCAACAGACACACACCAACAACACTATCAGAATGATGCTCCCTCCCACAAAAATATATATACAGCCTGATTCGTAACTACATTCCTAAGATTTTCTTAATAAAAAGTTATTTTTTGTCTAAAGTAAAGATACCAGGTTTTATCATTTTCTCGAGGAATCTTATACAACGTCACAGATATTATCGGATATTGGGTATTATCGAACACATGAGCGAACTATAAAAAGAGCGGTACCACACAGCACAACCATTGTAAATAGAAGAAATCCACGTAGGAAAAATGAAATCAGTTGATTGTGTTACTCTTTGCGACGAGAAAGTTTTAGTTGCGGCAGTGAAACTGTGAGTAATTACTAATTCTAATTTTCGTAAACATTTATATTTTATTACTTTTCTCACTTCTTCTTCTTCTTCTTCTTCTTCTTCTTCTTATTATTATTATTATTATTATTATGAGATTTTCACACCGTCTTTTGACAGTGGTTTACTGGAGGCTGAGTGATAGCAAGTCTCCAAGTACCTCTTAGTATTATTCATCTTTAGTCCCTCCACCTCCTTCTTCTTGTTCTTGTTCTTGTTCTGGTTGTTGTTGTTGTTGTTGTTGTGCTTCTTCTTCTTCTTCTTCTTCTTCTTCTTCTTCTTCTTCTTCTTCTTCTTCTTCTTCTCTCAACTATTCTTGTTCCTCTTCTTGTTCTTGTTCTTCTTCTTGTTCTTGTTCTTGTTCTTCTTCTTCCCTCAACTCTTCTTCTCTTCTTCTTCTTCTTCTTCATTCTTCTTCTTCTTCTTCTTCTTCTTCTTCTTCTTCTTCTTCTTCTTCTTCTTCTCTCAACTATTCTTGTTCCTCTTCTTGTTCTTGTTCTTCTTCTTGTTCTTGTTCTTCTTCTTCTTCTTCCTCAACTCTTCTTCTTCTTCTTCTTCTTCTTCTTCATTCCTTGTTTCTTCTTGTTCTTCTTCTTCTTTCTTCTTCTTCTTCTTCCCTCAACTCTTCTCTTCTTCTTCTTCTTCTTCTTCTTCTTCTTCTCTCAACTATCTTCTTCTTCTTCTTCTTCTTCTCTTCTTCTTCTTCTTCTTCTTCTTCCCTCAACTCCTCTTCTTCTTCTTCTTCTTCAGTCCTCAATTCTTCTTCTTCTTCTTCTTCTTCTTCTTCTTCTTCTTCTTCTTCTCTTCTCTTCTTTTCTTCTTCTTCTTCTTCTTCTTCTTCTTCTTCTTCTTCTTCTTCTTCTTCAGTCCTCATTCTTCTTCTTCTTCTTCTTCTTCTTCTTCTTCTTCTTCTTCTTCAGTCCTCAATTTTCTTCTCTTCTTCTTCTTCTTCAGTCAATTCTTCTTCTTCTTCTTCTTTCTTCTTCTTCTTCTTCTTCTTCTTCTCTCAACTCCTCTTCTTCTTCTTCTTCTTCAGTCTTCTTCTTCTTCTTCTTCTTCTTCTTCAGTGCCCTTCTCTTCTTCTTCTTCTTCTTCTTCTTCTTCTTCTTCTTCTTCTTCTTCTTCTTCTTCTTCAATCCCCAATTATTCTTCTTCTCAAAATCTAATTCAGCTTTCTCTTTTCATTTCTATGAAGCCTATACAATGGTGAAAATCGAGTGACAAATTTAGAAATGAACAAAACAAAAACACAATCATAAAGTTTTCGGCTGAAGCTTATCAGTTTTTGAACGACCATTTTGTAGCGGTTATATTTGTATATTTGAGCCGCAATGTATAAATTACTCTATATTCAAATGTATCTTTTGAAAGCAATCATGCGGCGTGTTACCCATTGATCTACAACCATTGCTAACCTTTAAAAACTGCAACCCTATGTTCCCAGGAAAAAACCGATGTTGTAAATCCCATACGATAATAGAATCGTTAAGAAACTCAGCTAAAAAAAGGAAAAAAAAACACATGATCCTGCACTTTTTGTAGCAATGTATACAAGAGATCTAATTGTTTGATTAGACCGTCGTGAGACAGGTTAGTTTTATCCAACCGATCGGGACGTGTGTTACATTGGCCATGGCTACGGCTATCCCGTCCAGTACGAGAGGAACCGCGGGATTGAGCAACGGTTCGCGTGCTCGCTCGAACGAGCGGCGGTGCCAAGCTGCCTCCGCCCAATAACGGCTGAAAGCCTCTAAGCCGGAACCGCGACCGGTGTCGCCACGGTATTACGAAAGGCGTCTCTTTTCGTTCCGCTGGAGCCTGCCATAGCGGTCGTCTGTCGCTAGTAGCGGCGGCCGTTGTGTTCGGCGGGGCGGTTCGCCGTCTCCGTCGGGCGTGGCTTGTCGTCGTTGCATACGCGGCGACGGGGACGAACGGGCCAACCAACTTGACATCCGCGACAGGCGGGATTTTGCCGTCTTGTTCCGAACCCCCGTGGAGCGTGAGACGAGGGATCGCTCGTAGACCACTTGACCAGATGCTGTAACTAAAATTATATGGTGTCATTATTGTATGTGGCCCACCTTTTGAATGTGACCTACGAAATCATAGCTCTCTTATAGTATGTGGCCTACCATAAAAGCATATCATAAGGTTATAAAAATAACTACTAACCCTAACCTGAATCCTAACCCTATTTCAGAATTTTAGAATATTTTAGAATTAAATAGATCTTTAATTCATGTAAATTATTGATAAATTCTTTTTAAATATTCTTAATTACTATTCACAGCTTATAAATAAATTGCATTTCTTGAAATTGAAGATATGTGAAAAATAATTAGTTTCAATAAATTGCCTAGTTATATCTATAAATATACTCTTACTGAGGTAGGACACATTCAAACCGGATAGGCCACATAATATAAAAAAATCAAAAAGGTAGGCCACCTACTATTATGGTACCAATTATATTGTTCAAATGTCACTTGTGAATTCGGAAAAGAAACTGTTTTTTTGTGTCATCTATTCGTATATGGCCATGTGACATGGATATCTTGATTTGTTTTAGTATTATCTGTGTTATTCGGACTATTGTCCTCATATTCATTGTTATTTGTACAACGTTTCGGCCGATGTGCCCACCAGCCTTCTTCAGGTATTTCTTGTCGGACTCGGGAACCTTCTCGGACTCGGGAACCTTCTTTTCGAACTCGGGAACTTTCTTTTCGAACTCGGGAACTATCTTGTCGTAATCGGGAGCCATCACGGAACCTCGATCTTAACCCTTTATTCAGTCCACGGGGGTATCCTATTCTCATTCCGCTAACCATAGCTGGGGTAGGAGTTGTGTTAATTATTTTTCTATGTTACTGCCTCTACTCAGGATTGAACCTGGAATCTAGAGATAACTGACACTTAGAACTGTCTTAACCTAACTACCTTATCCACTAGACCATGTGTTTTGGTTTGTTTTGTTGAAATGTACGGCATGTCAACTCTTGTTGGGGTATTTTATGCTGAAGATGTATTTTTTTAAATTCATTCTTGATGGCTATTAAGCATTCTTTTTGTAAACTCACTTTTTAACAAATGTTTTAAAATTCAAAAACTCAAAAATCGTGGCAACGGCTATAAGGGTGTTCTTCACACAACCCAGAGTTACAGAATAGGAATTTCTCCCATAGATCCAGTTTAACTTCATACCCATACGTCAGCCCCCCCTCCGATCAATTGGTTGGTCACACTAAGCCTTAGCACCTATATGATTGTCCCAACCTTATTGACCTCATGGTAAGCCCCAACCCTTTTTATCATAAATATGCTAGAAGGTGGTGGCTGAGGGTCTTAGTGTCCCGGGTATGACGTTAAACTCTATCTGATGTTGAAGTGCCGATTTTGAAGCTCTTCACAAGGATTACTACCAGCTCACTCTGACCCGGAGTGGTAGTACCTGTTAGGGTCTCATCTATGGGTAAAATAGAAAAAAAATGACTTCAAAAATTTTTTTTTAAATTTTTAAATTAACTACTCATAAAGAATGAATACAACAAAATGTCTTCGGCATAAAATAACCCAAGAAGTGTTGCCATGCCGTAGAATCTAAACATTCGGATTTTTCCTTGTAATTTAGACTTTAAAATGACTGCAGTCTGTAATTAATGATTGTGAAAGGTGTCAGCGTAATCGTCCTGCACGAACAGTTTCCCTGCGTTCCCAGCACTCTGCAGACCTTACTTTTTGAATTTCTCTCTTAGAAATGATTTAAATCTGTGAATGGTATTCCTGAAAGCACTAAAAGAATTTATTCAATTTGAATAGAGGCAATTAGTTTAGATTAAATTTGAAAGCCAATTCTGGTCGTTGAACCGGTAAAACCATTTTTATTTACACGCCAAAAAGGCTTCTCTACGTATTGTAAATGAACGAACAGTGTGAAAGAGATGGAATTATCCATTAAAGCGATACCTAAATGAAAAAAGAAATAAGAGTTGAAATGTTGTTATACTTCTCTAGGTATATACAACAATTAGCGCGTGGTGTAATGGTTAAAGGCATGGGAAATAGACTCGTCGCCCCGAGTTCAAATCCTGGATGTGGTAATTGCATTTCACTTAGCGCTAATACCCATGGGAAAGTATGCATCCTGCTACCCCTCCAGCTATGGATAAATAGTAGGGCAGACTTGACTCTTTAACCTTGGTTAGGCAACCGGTCTAGGAGACGGAAAACTCTGAATTCAAACCTGTTGAACTCCGCTTAAGAAATTGACCTTATGTCACATCCTGCTCGTGCGGAGGGGTTGGTAAATACGTATACAACGATTAGCCCAGTCCCTGAAATAGACTATAACGCTAAATCTCTAAGTCTTTTGTTATTTCTTTACTTATATATTTGCTCTGTGACTCTAACATTAAGAACATACATTGAGCTCTCAAACTGCGACAGGTTTTGTTTAAATAAAACTCTTGTGTCGTAAGGAAGATTTCTTCTCTGGACTTTTGGATTATATATATATATATATATATATATATATATATATATATATATCTTTTATAATGGAGATTGTGTGTTTTTCTGTCTGTAACCGAAACTATATTACTACTCAAGTCACAATTCCCTTAATTATTTACGTCAAATTCTCCATGATTTCATTCTTTTAAACCTTCAGTTATCAATAAAATTGTTTTACATTATTAATACTGTTGACCCATATCTACGTACTAATAACATGCAATTGTATTATATATATACAAAAAATACGGTTTTACAGTTTGAACGAGAAGGCTAATTTGCATATTGATATTTAAAATTTTATTTTTAATAAATATGTGCTTGTATTATTGATTTCTAATTGTTTTTGATTTTATCTTAAGAAATATAAACAAAAATCTCGTGGATAAATCTTAAAAGAAATTTTATTTACAAGAAGAAATAACTGTAATATTATCCTTTACTTCCTATTTTAACTAAATAGTTAAATTAGGAAAATTTACCAATGAAAGAGGGGAGTAATGGAAAATGATGGAATAGTTAGTTTCAAAGTTGTTCTATTTTTCAATCATACCCCCTCTGTTGCAGATCTTTTTATCTGCATTCTTAGTCAGTTTCATTAGCCTTTCTAATTTAATATGATATTTTATTATATCAAAACTTAAATACTTGCACCCGTATTTTACCATTGTGTAAGATGAATTCTTGCAAATTGTCAATACTAGGGAAAATATTGAAGACTTAATTTTTATGCAAGATGTTACTCCTCCACAATTTGCTATTGTTGTCGTGAATGGCTGAATCAACATTCTCCTGGGAGATTGCTTGGTTAGACGTGGTGCGCATGAGTGGCCGGCCAGAAGCTTCTAATATTATATATATATTATATATATATATATATATATATATATACAGACAAGGTTTGTCATGAAAGTACCGGATTGAAGCTGTATTTACCAAGATAGAAATGAACAATGAATGGAACGTTAATTTTTTCAGATTAGAAGGTGTGTCAAAAAGTACAAATATCTCGAATCTTTTTTTAAACAGCTTATCCTTATATATATATATATTATATATAATATATATATTCGACAATGACTAGTATGCGTACGTCATCGGGGCAGCCTGAGAGCGAGGGAGTCTGTTCCCTTTTTACTAGCGCTATAGCAAGGAGATTATGTTAGCGTCTGTGGTATGCGCCGCAGCTAACATCAGTTCTTCATTTTACCACACAGATCCCTGTGCTAATCATACGCTGAGTTTGCGTGAGGCCGGTATGAACCAGGAACCTCCATGATTCTTGGCCGAACGCTCTACCGACTGAGCAAAACCAGCCATAATAATTATTTATATATATTATATATATATATATATATATATATATATATATATATATATATAATATATATATATATATAATATATTATATATATATATATATATATAATATATCATATATATATATATATATATATATAATATATATATATATATATATATATATTATATATATTATATATATTATATATATATATATATATAATATAATATATAAAATATATATATATATATATATATATATATATATATATATTATATTATATATATATTATATTCTGAAACTGGTTATCGTTGCAATCATCACATGTCATTTGGACAGATTGAAAAGAGCGGAGGTTATATAACGAAATATGGCCAAGGGGAAGTGATAAATGATTAGGTTAATAGATTGATAGATGAATATATAGACAAGGAATATACTTACATAGATAGATAAATAGAAAGATACATCAGTAAATCTTATTATAATGGAGATTGTGTGTTTTTCTGTCTGTAACCGAAACTATATTACTACACAAGTCACAATTCTCTTCGTTATTTACATCACATTCACCATGATTTTATTTTTATTTAAACCTCAATTATTAATAAAATTGCTTCAAATTTTTATTAGTATTGTCAATATCTACATACAAATAACATGCAATTGTATTTATATATACAAAACTAGCGGTTTACAGTGTGAATGGGAAAGGCTAATTTGCATATTGATATTAAAAATGTGATTTTTATTAAATATGTGCTTAGTATTATTGATTTCTAATTGTTTGGTTTATTTTAATGAATATAAGCAAAAATCTCTTCAATGAATCTTAATGAAATCCATTACAAGAAAAAATAACTGTCATTTTATTCTTTATTTCCTAATTTAACTAAATGGTTAAATAAGTAAAATTCAGCAATGAAAGACGGGAGTGATGGAAGAGTAAGTTTCTTTTATATTTTTCTATTATTACTGGGGAATATGTTACATATCTTTTTGTCTGTCTATAATTTAATACGATATTTCATTACATTAAAACTTAGATACTTGCAGCCGAGGGTGCATATATTGCTAGTATATATATATATATATTCGACATGACAGTATACGTACGTCATCGGGGCAGCCTGAGAGCGAGGGAGTCTGTCCCCTTTTCACTAGCGCTAAAGCAAGGAGATTATTTTAGCGTCTGGGGTGCAGCGCCACACCTAAACAGCGTTCTTCACTTTACCACACAGATCCCTGTGCTACTCATACGCCGAGTTGGCGAGGGCCGCTATCGAACCAGGAACCTCATGATTCCTAGCCGAACGCTCTACCGACTGAGCTAAACCAGCCCTATTATTATACTAGCAAATATATGCACCCTCTCGGGTGCAAGTATTTAAGTTTTAATGTAATAAAATATGTATTAAATTTAGAGAAGACTTAATAAAACTAAAATAAAGAATACAGATAAAAAACATTTGAAACAGAGGAGTATAATAAAGATTTGAAACAGAGGAGTATTGTAATAAAAAATGGAACAACTGAAACTTACTCTTTCCATCACTCTCGTTTTCATTGTTATTTTTTCTAATTTAAGTATTTAGTTATAAGAGGAATAAAGAATAAAATGACAGTTATTTTTTCTTGTTAATGGATTTCATATAAGATTCATTGAAAATTTTTTGCTTATATTTATTAGAAATCAAAACCAAACAATTAGAAATCAATAATACTAAGCACATATTTATTAAATTCGCATTTTTTAATATTATATGCAAATTAGCGCTTCCCGTTCACACTGTAATCCGCCTATTTTGTTGTATATATAAATATAATTGCATGTTTCAGTATGCAGACATAGTAACAGTATTAAATAACTGTAAGACATTCCTATTAATAATTGAGGTTAGGATATATAAAAAATAAATCATGGAGAATGGGATGTCAATAACTAAGAGAATTGTGACAATGAGGTAAGGGTATAGTTTCGGCTACAGACAGAAAGCAACACAATCTCCATTATAATAAGAAATATATATACGTATACGTACCCCAACCTAATAGAGCAGAAGAATGGCCTAATTGTAAGTAATAAGTAATGGAAAAGAGTATTTTGCGGAAATAGTGGATCACACAGTGGATATTGATTCTGAAACTGGTTATCGTTGCAATAATCACATATCATTTCGGACAGATTGAATAGAGCGAAGGTATATTAACGAAATAGGGCCAAGGGGAAGTGATAAATGATTAGGTTAATAGATTGATAGATCGATCGACGAATATATAGACAAGGAATATACTTACATAGATAGATAAATAGAAAGATTCATCAGTAAATACTGATAATATTGGGTATATATATATATTATATATATATATATATATATATATATAATATATATATATATATATGCATATACATATATATATATATATATGATATATATGTTATATAATATATAATTTTATATATATGCATATATATATATATATATATATATATATATATATATATATATATAAGATTTTGAAAAATAACGACACACTTTATTGATCAGCAAATTTTTATTTTTCGACAGAGAAAGGAAATGGAACTTAAGGCCCTTTCGACCGTGCTTTGCAAAAAAAAATGCCTTCATGTTACCCCACCATTTGCTTGATTGGAATCTCTCTTTACCCGATTTGATTTACATTTTGACTTTTAAAACGATCTACCGGTCGTTACTTTTGAAAAAAGCACCGGTCGAAAGGGCCCCTTAAGTTTCGATTTTCTCTTTTCTCTTTCGAAAAATAAAAATTTGGCTGATCAATAAAATATGTTATTTTTCAAAATCTGATACAAGTTCACTGTTACCAAAAATGTGTTTATATATACATATATTATATATATATATTATATTATATTATATATATATATATATATATATTCATAGACATATAGATATACATGTATATATGTATTTTAGATGTTTACATATATATAATTCTGAATATATAGAAAGGAACATACGTATATGGATAGATAATAGTAGAAAGATACATCAGTAAATATTGCCAATATTGGGTATAGTTTATTTTATTTATATGATTTATATATATATATATATATATATTATATATATGTTATATAATGTATATACGTTGTCTACGAGTTTTTGGTTAAAATCCTTTCCTAATTTTCGGGCCATATTTTGGTGATGCGGGATGGAACTGGTTAACAGTCCACCAAAGGTTTCGATACGAGCGCTTTCGGCAATACAGTTTGCCATCATCTTAGGAACGATGTATGGTTCGTGTCTCGTTTTTAACGAGAACGTATAGCAAGGAATTAGAAGTGGGATGTAATAACAATTGGAAGTAGGAGGTTTATGACTGGTAGTGGTTCGAGCGAACGATATATATTATTGTATATATTCTCTCTCAATATATATATATATATAGATATATATATAATATATATATATATATATTAGAAAATATATGCACCCTCCAGGTGCAGTATTTAAGTTTTATATAATTAAAATATCATATAAATTTGAAAGCTAGAAACGAATAAAAACAGTATAAAAGATTTGGAACCGAGGGGTATGCATTGAAAAAGAACAACTTTGAAATTAACTCTTCCATATTTCCATTACTCCCGTCTGTCTTTGGTAAATTTTCTATTTACTATTTAGTTAAAAATAGAAGTAAAGAATAAAATTACTGTTATTTCTTCCTTGTTAATGGATTTCTTTTTAAATTCTTATCCACGAGATTTTTGCTCATATTCATTAAGATTAAACCAATACGATTTAGAAATCAATAATACTAAGCTTATATTTATTAAAATCAATTTTTTAAGATCAATATTGCAATTAGCCTTCCCATTCACACTGTAAACCGCTATTTTGTTTTATATATAAATACAATTGCATTGTTATTAGTATGTAGATATGGTCCAATAGTATTAATAATGTAAAACCAATTTTATTTAATTAATTGAGGTTTGAATAAAAATAGAATCATGGAGAATGTGATGTAAATAACTAAAGAATTGTGACTTGTTTAGTAATATAGTTTCGTTACAGCTAGACAAAACACACAATCTCCATTATAATAAGATATGTATATATTTATATGTGTATATTCTATATGTGTGAGTGTGTGTGTGTAGAGAGAGAGAGTGAGAGAAAGAAGAGAGATATGAAGAATCAAATCAATCCTCCTTTTCGGTATTGCTCACTGATTCATGGTTTGTCCTAACATGTGACCCCAGTTTAATACCGTTGGAGACACGGTTCTGATTTCCTCGGATTCTTTACAAGTTTGATCTCTGACACACCATCCGCATCAAAAGTCGTGTTGTGGCCGTGTTGTTATCGGATTAGGCCGCTATCTTACGACATTATTCAAGGCGCGGGCCAATTTATTTTAGGCGGAAGGAAATTGCTAAGTAGCCAGAAAAGAATAAATAATGCAAACAAAATTACATTGATGAGACACACGTTTTCCCCCATTCAAGAGCGAGACGGACACTCCCGACTACTACAAGAAAACCTGTCTTATAACTGATAAGGTAAATTCTCATTGCTCTTTGGCCAAATATCGTCCATCATATTCAGTATTGAACGTTATATTCATCTATTTTTATTTTTCTCTTTTTTTCTCCTTGGGCATCTTCACTGGCTTGGGTTTATCATTCTTATTCTCTTTCTCTCTCTCTGCTTTTTCTTTTTATAAGTTTTTCTCTTTCTCATTTACTTCCCTTTCTTCTTTTCTTTTTCCTCATTTTCGTTTTCATTCTTTTTCCTCCTCCTCTCATATTTCTTTTCAGTCGATTTTCCTCCTACTACTTAATCAACCGTTTTGTTTTTCACGCCCCCCCCTCTCCGAGTCTTTTATCTCCTTCCTCTTCCTTGTTCTTTTTGTTCTTGTTCTTGTTCTGTTCTTGTTCATCTTCTTCTTCTTCTCATCATCAATTTTCTTTCTTCTTCTAACGTTTCTTCTTCTTCTTTTCTTCTTCTTCTTCTTCTTCTTCTTCTTCTTTTTCTAACTAGACTTATTCTTATTTTTTTTTTCTTCATTTTCTTCTTCACTTTTTTCTCCCACCTTCTTCCAATTGCTTTCACCTTCAATTTACCTCTTGTTGTTGTTGTTGTTGTCTCTCTCTGTGTCTCTCTTCTTCTCTTCTTCCCTCTCCTTCTTCTTATATTGCTTTCCTCACTTTATTCCTTCTTCTTTCTCTTCTTTCTTTTTCTTCTCTATGCCTCTCTTCTTCTTCTTCTTCTTCTTCTTCTTCTTCTTCCTTTTTGTCTCTTTTTTCTTCTCTCTTTTGTCTCTCCGTTCTTCTCTCTTGCTTTCTCCTTCTTTTTTCTCTTCTCTTCTTCTTTCTTCTTCTTCTTCTATTGTTCTTGTTCTTCTCTCTTTTTTCTCCCTCCTTCTTCTATATTGCTTACTCCTTCATTTATCTCTTCTTCTTTTCTTTTCTTCTTTCTTTTCCTTCTCATGCCTTTTCTTCTTCTTCTTCTTCTTCTTCTTCTTCTTCTTCTTCTTCTTCTTCTTCTTCTTCTTCTCTCTTTTTTCCCCTCCTTCTATATTGCTTACTCCTTAATTTTATCTCTTCTGCTTTTTCTTTTCTCCTCTTCTTCCTTTTCTCTCTCCTTCTTCTTCTCCTTCTTCTTTCTTTCTTCTTCTTTTATGACCATATCATATGATCTTGGTCATGATAATATTACATCAGCGTCCATTAAATTTCTTCTTCTTCTTTTTCTTCTTCTTCCTCTCTTTTTCTTCTCTCTTTTTGTCTCTCCTTCTTCTCTATTGCTTTCTCCTTCTTTTTATCTCTTCTCCTCCTCCTTCATTTTCCTCTCCTCCTCCTCCTCCTCCTCCTTCTTCTTCTTCTTCTTCTTCTTCTTCTTCTTCTCTCTCATCTTATTCTCTTTTCTATCTTCTTCTTGTATGCTCATATCATATGATCTTGGTCAGGATAATATCACATGAGCGTCCATTAAATTTCTTATGCAGAGTTCTTGGGGAATTTCATAATTCACGAAACTGTAGCGATTACACCGCTACATTTCTGTCTATCGACTTATCTCTGGGTTTACGAACGTATTAATACACCTTGGTATATAGGTATATATGTCTCGACCTTTCTCTGTGTATCTTTTTATAGATATGTGTTATATATATACACACACACACACATACACACACACACATATATATATATATATATTGTGTGTGTTAGTGTAACAAAGGCTTAAATATCTGTCATATTAACAGTTATAGATCTATTTCTACACATGCCTCAGTATATACATATGAGCTTTATCAGACTTCCATGGTAATAGAATTCATGCGAAAGTTTATATATATTTGTGGATTTTTGAAGAAACTATGGTTTCAGATCTTATCATTAACCTAGGGGCGCCATGTATGTCCAGGAGACAATTAGGCCCACACGCAAAAACACACACACACACATGCTCACACACACACACACAGATATATATTATATATATATATATATATATATATATATATATATATATATAATCCGAAGTCCAGAGAAGAAATCTTCCTTACGAGACAAGAGTTTTATTTAAACAAACCAAGTCGCAGTTAGAGTTAGAGTCACAGAGCAAATATATTAGTAAAGAAATAAGAAAAGACTTAGAGATTTAGCGTTATAGTCTATTTCAGGGAGCTTAGACAAATAATCTAAATCTCCCGACTCATCAGATGCGAATGATGAAATTTTTTATTACTTTAAAGTCATTTGAAAACAGAGTTTTATTTATATACTTTTTACATTTTTTTAGAATTTTGTAGTCCTGTGATATGAATTCCAAATGTAATCCTTGATGTTGCAAAAAGGAAAAATTTTTGCAGTTTTTCTTCCGCACAAAAAATCGGTCACACACACACACACACACACACACACACACACACACACACATATATTATATATATATATATATATATATATATATATATATATATGTGTGTGTGTGTGTGTGTGTGTAGGTGTGTGTGTGTAATCATGAGGAGAAAGAGAATATATATATATATATATACACGAACATATATGAGGAACCCAAGAACAAAACTCAGACAAACGTATATAGGATATATTTCGCTAGAGCATTAAGTCCAGAAAGCACGAAAAGATCGTTAATAAAATTGTTAAACAAGAGACGCACCTTGTGTTTAATTCTACATGTAGAAATGAAAGAATGCTGCCCAAATACACACATATATACATATGTGAGAGGAGCAGAAGAAAAAAATGTCCTGCTTCTCTCTCGATGAGTCCGGATTAAAAACAAGCTCTGAAGATGATTTTTATAAATCGAAATATTATTCAATATTAGCTATGAAAATGATATAAAATATTTTCATTTAACAGCATGGTGTGTTTCATATTCTTTTATCTATACTTATACCGTCGGATTCATTTCCTTACTCTTAATTATATATATATATATATTATATATATATATATATATATATATATATATATATTCAATTGTAATTATGGATTTGGACTCATAACTTAAAGTTTCATGGGTATGGAATCATCAGATGAGTCAAATGGTTGAGATCTTAAAAACCAGACGTGAAATAGTTGAGATTTTTTTTTAAATGTAAAAAAAAATTTTTTTAAATGTTTAAAAAAATCTCAATTATTTGACTACTGGTTTTTAAGATCTCAACCATTTGACTCATCTGAGGATTGCATAATCATGAAACTTTAAGTTATGAGTCCAAATCCATAATATAATTACAATTGATTATAAATCTGCTCTGCTTTATTAGCATTGAGCACCTTTTCGTGCCAATACTTTTCTCATTTTCTCATTCATTCTCTATTCATTATATATACTAGCAAATATATGCACCCTCCGGGTGCAAGTATTTAAGTTTTAATGTGATAAAATACATTAAATTAGAAAGGCTAATGAAACTAAATAAGAATGCAGATAAAAAGATTTGAAACAGAGGGGTTATAATCGAAAAATAGAACAACTGAAACTTACTCTTCCATCACTCCCGTCGATGTTATTTTTTCTAATTTAAGTATTTAGTTAAAAGAGGAAGTAAAGAATAAAATGACAGTTATCTTTTCTTGTTAATGGATTTCATTTAAGATTCATTGAAGAGATTGTTGCTTATATTCATTAAAATAAAACCAAACAGTTAGAAATCAATAATACTAAGCACATATTTATTAAATTCGATTTTTTAATATTAATATGCAAATTAGCCTTCCGTTCACACTGTAAACCCTATTTTGTTGTATATATAAATATAATTGCATGTTAATATACGTAGATATGGTCAACAATGTAAAACAATTTATTAATAATTGAGGTTTAAATAAAAATAAATTGGAGAATGTTGTAAATAACTAAGGGAATTGTGACTTGAGTAGGAATATAGTTTCGGTTACAGACAGAAAAACACACAATCTCCATTATAATAAGATATATATATATATATATATATATATATATATATATAAATTTCTTCTATCTATTTACTGTAACTATTTTTATTGACCCCCATTTTACGAAAGCGATTCGCCCCTCATTTATCGAAAGCAACACATCCCGTGACCTGAATACGATGATTTTCAAGAGAAAAACTTTTATTTTAGATTTGGAAAGTTTGATTGAAATCAAAGTCATCTGCACTTTTAGATAAACATCACTTGTGGAATTGCCATCATACATTGGTAATTTGAACTATTGTGAAGCAAATTGAACAGTATTCCTCGTATTTTATCGTTAGACAAAGAGAGGGATGCCCTGGAGCTGTGAAACACACAAGATGTTTCACTTCATATATCCTAAGTGCAATGAGTTCTACTCTTAAAGGATTCCGTCTGTCGTAGCTTCCAGCTCTGAGATATCTATCTAGATTACCCCCTCTCCCTATCTCTATCTCTCTCTTTCACTCTCTCTCTCTCTCCCTCTCTCATTCATTCTCTCTCTCCGTCTCTGTCTGTCTGTCTGTCTGTTCTCTGTCTCTGTCTCTGTCTCTCTCTCATTCATTCTCTCTCTCCGTCCCTGTCTGTCTGTCTGTCTCTGTCTCTCTCTCTGTCTGTCTCTGTCTCTGTCTATCTGTCTGTCTCTCTCTCTCTCTCTCTCTCTCTCATTCATTCTCTCTCTCCGTCTCTGTCTATCTGTCTGTCTGTCTGTCTCTCTCTCTCTCTCTCTTCTCTCTCATTCATTCTCTCTCTCCGTCTCTGTCTGTCTGTCTGTCGCTCTCTCTCCCCTCTCTCTCTCTCTCTCTATTTATATATATATATATATATATATATATATATTATATATATATTATAATATATTAATGATTTGAAGGCAATTACAATGCGTATAAAAAATAAAAACAAAAAGATGTTATTTTTGTCTTATCAATTTCAAAGTGAAGATGAAGTTTCTGCTTTGAAATCAATAAGACAAAAATAACATATCTTTGTTTTTATTTTTATACGCATTGTAATTGCCTTCAAATCATTAATATATTATAACATACTTAACAATGTTTCAAGCAAATTACCAATTACTTTTATATATATATATATATATATATATATATATATATATATATATATATATATGAATGAGGAAAATGGGATTGGAATGAATCCGACAGAATGAGGTAAAATAAGGAATGAAAGAACAAAACTCAGACAAAAATGTGTAGTACATTTTGCTGGAATGTTAAGTTCCGCTTCATAAGCCCTTATTGAATCATTAGCATCATACAAGTGTTTTATAGAAGGGGGAAGTAGTACTCCTCTCCCTTCTATCTCTTAACTTATCTCCCCAGAGATGTCTCCAATAACCAATGAAATTCTTTCCCTCACCAAATCTTACTCACCCACCTACTTATTTCACCCCTAAAATATATATATATATATATATATATATATATATATAAACACTTTTTTTTTTGTGATGAATCAAAGAAAATACAGTGCTCAATCACAAATTGTGAGAGCTAATATTTATTTAATTTGTTGAGTTTTAAAAAATAAATGCTTATTATAGACAGCTACCCAGGTTGTCTTGCTAAGTCGCAATCATCAGGCTGTCAAATTAGATCTTATGGTGTTTATCTGAAGATCTTTTCTTAATGATATATTCTGGACCGCAAATAACGTCGGTTGCTTTTGTGGACGCTAATGCGCTTCGGATTTTTTAAAAGTCCAATTTTTTCAAAAATTGCATTTTTTTGCAATAGTGTCATGTACCTTCCGATTTACGGGTTGCACACCACTAAACCGATACCACACCTTGATTGTGAAACCGGTGCTATTCATTAGAACAAAATGCAACAAACAATCGTTAATTATACACGGTTAGGGTAGATAATTTATTTGAATTCAAACCCAACAGTTAACAACGGTTATAGAGATTTTGATTGATGCCTCTTAACCTTATCTTGACCTCCTTTTCCTGTTTTGTCGGCAAGCGTGTGAGAGTATGGTTTAGACTTCAGTTTCTAGCTAGCCATCGAAGAATGCGTTTGGCTAGATTCTCACCTCGCAACTGAGTTGTCTTGCCCCAAGAAAGAGAAATAAGACTTAAATGAAACACATGAGAATTCACCAAAGAAATGTCTTTAGTTGTTAATTAAGAACAAATTAACAACACAGAACGTCTCAACCAGATCTTAAGAAGAAGACAGTCAAAAACAGCTAAGAAGATATACAGCCCGGAGTCTTAAGTGTAGCGTAGTTATTAGGGTATACAGGCAATTTGGGGATTGAAAAGAAAACGGTAATCGGATTTCTGGAGAGAGAGAAGAAAAAGAAATAAGAACAAAGAGAGGTTAAAGTTTTGAAACGGTAAACACTCAGGGGGGGGGGGCATCCACTAAACGTCCAATGACCCCGGAACTAAAGTTGAAAATAAAAACGGAAGTTCTAGTTTCTGCGGAGGAGCGGGAGTTGGTTGACCCTCCCACCCCTAGGACGAGAAACGGAAGAAGAAGAAAATCGTTTTTTTTTCGGCTGGGCCTTCGTAAGGGGCAAACGGCGCTTCCCGAGGTCCCCCGTGATGCGTTTCGCATAGTAGTACCGAAGATGATTACGATAGAATAATTGTGTACTCTCTCTCTCTCTCTCTCTCTCTCTCTCTCTCTCTCTCTCTCTCTCTCTCTCTCTCTCTCTCTCTGTAAAAGAACCCACGAGCCTAGAAAGGAATGAACAACCCCTTTGTCACTATATGACTTGCGTTTGTTGTTTCTGAACTAACGACGACGACTACAACTAGCAACTACTACTACAACTCGAATTTGGCCCTCTGCAAAATTAAGAAGGTATCAGTCCAGGTTAGAAGAGCTATACAAAACAAAATACAAAGTAAGCATAAAGATTCGCTACTAGGCAAGAAATATAATTAATTTTGTTTGGACCAGGTAGCAATGGTGATGAAGGGGTGCTCCACATTCCCCAAATCTCAAAAACTGGAACCTCACCATCAGTTAGAGTTTAACGACATTCCCAGGACATGTAGACCCTCAGTCACCGCCTTCTAGCACCCGCATGATAAAAAGGGGTTGGGACTTGCCATAAGGGCAATAGGGCTGGGGCAATCATATAGGTACTAGGGCTTGACGTGACCAGCTGATTGATCGGAGGGGGCCTCTCCGACCGCCCGTCTAGCCCAAGATAGGGCTAAAGTGGAGTATAAGTCATAAACTGCTCATCCACCTGGGTTCTATCCTTAAGAATTACGGGTCGCCACCCACGACCAATAGTTGGCCCCATTGGGGGAGTCTTACCCCTCTGCAGAGGTACAGTCGGTGCATTCTAACACCCCAGCCAACAGGGTGGACAAGAAATATACGTAAACTATAAGATTAAACTAAATAAGATGTAGAGGAAATACTGTTGAGTTACTCTGATATAAGGTGTGTGCTTGATCCCCGCTTATATTTATAGACTGCCAAGGTCACGTGATTGACTCTTCTAACCAATCACTGGCAGTACTACTGGCCTGATAAGATACTTAAACCCCCCATATTGGCCATAATTAAAACTGCTCTCTTTGACGACGGACGCACATAGGATTGCCGGGATCTTTACCAATACTCACGAAGGATTTATACGATTACCAGTAACTGAGGACACTTTAGTAACCAAAGGATTCACATTGTCGACGGACTCTTTATCAAGGATTCCACCAGATAAGAGCTTCTGCTATAAGGGCAAACAGAATAGAACAAATACAACCACGGGTATACGCTTACACTATATATATATCGTCCATGCACAGAAAATGGTATACAACATACAGAGTATCAATGCTTTAGAGTTGGATAATAAATAATACCTAACAATATTCGTTTTGATTGTATAATCTTCCTCTAGAAATAATGAAATCCTAGTATTTTTTGTTTGGAACAAAACTAACATTTTTAAATAAGAAATGTATTATATCTGTGCAATATTATATATACGTAGCCTCGTGAAACAAGGAACGAAGGGGAGTGAGAGAGAGAGAGGAAAGAAGCCCCCACAGAAAAGAGAGCTAAAAGGAAGGAGAGACAACAACACCCCCAACACCTACAGAAAGCATCACCTTTTGTTTGCAATCACTGCACCAGAGACTGCCATTCAAGGATCGGTCTGTTCAGCCACCCACGTAGCTGTAGGTAAACAAAAAATGGACACTACACCATCGTCTTAAATAGACGGGACGTTTCCAACAAACATTATATATAACTTATTATTTACTGATGTGCTTGGATTCGTCACCTCATCACAATATTTCAACGTTTCACTCTTCGGCCTTCTTCAGGATTCTATTGAAATTGAAACACTTTTTGGGAATTTGGTACGGAACTCTTCATAGTATGTGGATGTGTGTGCGCCCGAATGCACGTGGGTATCTTCAATTTCAACTAGTTTCTATATAAAATCATTCGTAGGGTTGATTTTTAATACACACATCGGAAAATAAAGCAATAATCCCGATTATGCATTGGTCATACAAAGCTAACACAATCTTATATACTCAAGCAAGAACAACAACCACAGTGTGAAACATGTCAAACACCTTTGACAGTTAAACACTTATTCATGGAATGCAGGTTTTTTGCTCACATCAGAAACCGTTTGTTTTAAAGCAAACAATATGAAGGATTTGTTTGAAAATGTCAACATGGGGGATAGAATATAGACATAAAACAAACCAATACCATACAACATAACCCCCAATAATGTTAACACATTGTTAAAACCAATTACTAGACGTATATATATAAATACACAATATGTATTACATCATAACCGGTAGGCATGACATAACCCCGGACGAGTTGATATGCTGTTAAAATCAATAAACAAACAACAAACAGATCAATGAATTTTTTTACTTAGGGATATATAAGATGCATTGGATGATTTTAAACGCAATAATAAAATATGCAGTTTTGAGATTTTCATTGTGAAATCGTTAAGGAATTAAACTTATTTTATATATTAATGATTTAATAGGATTCTATTGAAATTATAAAACTTTTGAGAATTTGGCACGGAACTCTTCATAGTATGTGGATGTGTGTGCGCCCGAATGCACGTGTATATATTTGTGTGTGTGTTTTGTGTGTGTGTGTGTGTATCTGTGTGTTTGTGTGTGTGTTTGTGTGTGTGTGTGTGTTTCTGTTGTTGTTGTGTATGGTTTGTATGTGTGTGTATGTGTGTTTTCTGTGTATGTGTGTGCGTATGTGTGTTTGTGTGTGTGTATGTGTGTGTTTTGTGTGTCTGTTTGGTGTGTTGCGTATGTGTGTTTGTTTGGTGTGTGTGTGTGCGTGTATGTGTGTTTGTGTCTGTGTTTGTGTATGTGTGCGTATGTGTATGTGTGTTTATGTGTGTGTGTGTATGTGTGTGTGTTTGTGTATGTGTGTGTATATGTGTGTGTTTGCGTGTGTAATGTGTGTGTGTATGTATGTGTGTGTGTGTGCACGCGCACGAGCACGAGCCCGTTCTTATGTACGTATCGATCCTACACGCATCCATTACCTATTGATAAGGCATATTTTCGATAAATCGAAATAACCCGAGATGTACACATGCGGTTCAGTGCTTCCTGTATAAATACACTGTTTACTATAACGCGAGACTCCTTTTAACGAAAAAACTAAGTGCATACGCTTGATTGTCTCTGTACGGATGGAAGCCGTATCTGTTGATAGATATGAACACATTCAAGTGAATATACGCACTGATAGACTTTGATGTTGAAGCCTGCAATAGATCGGCAAAGGAGATGACACACAGACAAGCACTATAACGTTTTACCTAATATATCTTTCTGTATACTCTTTTTTCTTTCTTTCTATTTTTTTGCAAAAGTCTTCTTCAAAGATATCCATTAGTTAATAATCAATTCGTCTCTCTCTTTTCTCTCTTAAGATGTTTTGTTCGCGGGGGAAAAAAAAAAGTTTGCTTTATCTTAGGCAGAAGGCGAACGCATTCTACCTGACTTCTTTTCAGGCCGGTCCAAGTGTTTATTGGCAATGCGTGTACTAAGTAAACCTCACATCCAATAGTTCTGTTTACCGTTCGACAAAATAGAAAAGCCTCTCTTTGTGCTGATTGACCACCTGGGTGGAGTTTTATTGCTTTTAGAAAAGATGCAGACACCGCACGAACCCAACACCCGACCACCCAGAAAGACTCCTCGTAGTTTGAAGGCGTTTGGGAAATCTCATAAATGGCTGCAATTAAGCGCGCTCCTAAAGAACAGATTTTCCTGGGCTACCTCCAAGGACATGTCCGTTAAGTGTTAGGATTGTGTTGACCAGCCAATAAGAGCTTTTGTCCGGACTTTTATTTATTTATTTATTTATTTATCTATTAATTTATTTATTTTTTTGTACAATCTATTTTATTCAAAAGGCAGTTGCCCAAAGGACTATAGAAAAACTCTGTCTGGTGTTGTGGAGACATGCTGTGTGGTTAAATGGGGTCAGTATTTTGGAGACAAGAAGCCGCCTGGTAACCGTAGGGTTTCCACTCAAATCATGTTGCAAGCCACGAGGGGTGAAGATATTTTAACAATCTGTAGACGGAACAGTATGACTTTTTGTCTTTGTTTCTTTTTGCTGTTCTTTTCTTTGTTTGTCTGTCCTTAGCTTCTGTCACACTACAGCAAATAGATACATAAAATTAACAAGAGAATCCCGGACTGATACGAACATTGAACCTGGAGGTAATCAGACAAAAGAACAGCGTCGGTCTTTGTAAATAGGATACTGCAATTAACTCGTACTGACAAGAATATGCACCCTCCGGTGTAAGTATTTAAATCTTAATGCAATGAAATATATTAACTTGGAAAGACTAACGAAATTAAATATGAGCTCATATAAAATGATTACACTTATTTTACTTCGATTTCAATTGGTTTCTATATAAAATCGTTCATAGGGTTGGTTTTAATACGTTGGAAAATAAGGCAATAATATTAGAGATCAATAACACCAATTAATTATTTGTTAAACCCATTCTTGTTAAAACCAGTATGCCAATTAACTACACTATATATTATGTAATTTTTTTACTTAGGGTTATATAAGATGCGTTAGAGGATTTTAAACGCAATAATAAATGAGCAGTTTTGAGATTTCCATTGTGACATCGTTAATGAATGAGACTAATTCTATGTATTAATGATTTTGAGTATAAATTAAATACTCATTTATAGGCTTACGTAATTTCTGAGGGTATTAGGACGTACGCAGGGGTGTGGTTTTAGTTACAGTCAGACACCGAACCTCCATTATAAGAAGATATACTAAGTGGTAAAGAATGAATAGATAACACATTGGAGTTGATTAGAAGGTTGATGAGCGATATTTCAATAGAATGAACAGATGCTACAATAAGGCACAAGAACATGGGGAGATTAAAAGAACCAAGAATGCTTTAAAAATATTTGAATAAAATTTTTAATATAAATATTAAAAGTTACATTTTAATAGGCTACAATTAACTCGCATATACTAGGGGATTGGTTGGTTAGTTGGTTTGTTTTACGGCATATCAACCCTTTTGGAGTCATTTAATGCCAAATCAAGTCATTTTGATATCAGATTGTTTACAGTACCTGCTGTTGCTTAAATGGTCACCTATCTTATTATTGAACAGGTTCATTGCTGCTTACCTTTGGTGATCTAGCAGAAATCGATGCTTTCCACGTGACTTGATTGTAAGTTATAGAAGTGATGAATGGATGCGCGTGGTGTAATGGTTAGAGTCGTAAGAAATGAACTCGTCGACCCGAGTTCAAATCCTAGACAGGGCTGTTTACATTTCACTTAGCGCTAATTCTCTTGGGAAACGTATGAATTCAACTATTCGCACTCCAATTATGGGTAAATAGTAGCACAGACTGGGCTCTTTAACCTTGGTTAGGCAACCGGTTTGGGAGAAGGAAACTTTGAAATTAAATACTCATTGATACACTTACGCAATTCTTGAATGTATTATGAAGTAAGCAGTGACGTCGTTTTGGTTACTGACAGTCAAACACCGAATCTCCATTATAATAAGGTCTGTGGCATTCATGAATTTTGAACTTGGATTGGCAGAATTTAGAATGACATTAAATATTTTTGAGGTAGTCTTATAGTCAATACATTTTTGAAATTGGTGATTCAGAATTAATTCATTTTGTAATTGGAAAACCCCTTGTTCAAAAGAAAAACCGCATTTCTATTAATTTCAAATATTGTGATAGTGTGTATTCAACCTTGGGATATAACTCAAAATGACGTTGGCGCTTTCTTGGCAACAAAAGTAAGTTGGTTTGTTTATCTCAATAATTATCAATACTAGCCGTACCTGTGAATATACCACAGTATTATAATTCATTTATTACGACGTTTGATATGTTTATTTAATAGATATTGCAAATAGTTCAATATGTAAAAAGTAAGGGCCGGTTTAGCTCAGTCGCTAGAGCATCGAACTAGAAACCACACGGACCATGTTTTGATACCGGCCCTCGACCACTCAGCGTATAAGTAGCACAGGTAAAGCGGGGAGCTGATGGTAGGTGTGGCGCTCTACATCAGAGACCAAGCACAATATCCTTGGTCTAGCGCTAGTGAAAAGGGGATAGACTCCGTCACTGTCTGGCTGATACTGACTTTAGGCCACCTCGATGACTTTACTTACTCATAATAATATTGATTTAACTCTCTCTCTCTCTCTCTCTCTCTCTCTCTCTCTCTCTCTCTCTCTCTCTCTCTCTCACACACACACACACTCACTCTCTTTCTCAGACATTATTCCTTTCTTTGCCACTTTTAATGTTTTCATTATATTCGATGAAAACAGATTAGCGTAATCGCATCCGCATAGCTGGTGTATTTATCGAAAAAGGAACTATTATCTAACTTGTCCCATAGTACAAAGAAGCCCTTATGAGGTAGGTTTAAGGTATAAACCATAAACAATTAAACAATGCTCAATGCCATTCAAATAGCGAGTGAGTATATCCTTTTTCGCTAGTGCACACCAGGGAGCGCCACACACAGCGTCAGATTTTAACTTTTCTAATTCTGTGCTAATCATTCGCTTAGTTTGCGGGGACCGTGATCGATCCCTGAACCTTGCGATTATGAAGTGGGTTCTCTCTCAATTGAGGTAAACCCACCCCAAAATTACTTACTATATGCAGTATCCAGTCTTATAAAATAATCTTGGCTAACACGCCCAGTCGATGAATTTTCAGTTCATTTAACTTGGCATTATACTCGTAAATAACAGCCACTCATTTTCCTTTATCTGTATTGCAGTCACTGTTCTTCATCGTTTTCACAAATGATGAACAATGGCCTGTACACCGCACTCTGAAGTGGGTTGCACAGATAAGAATGCCTTTCGATAATCCATTTTGTCCCCGCCCTGTCGGTGGGCGTTAGAATGCAACGGGGTAAGACTTCCTCAATGGGGCCACCTGTTGGCCGTAGGTGGCAACCCATGATTCTTAAGGTACCCAGGTGGCTGAGCAGTCCATGACTTGCAATATTCCACTTCAGGCTTTTTGGGGGCTAGACGGGCGGTCGGAGAGGCCCCCTCCGATCAATCGGCTGGCCACGTCAAGTTCTATGATTGCCCCAACCCTATTGCTCTTATGACAACCTTCAATCCTTCTTATCATATGTGTGCTAGAAGGCGGTGGCTGAGGGTCTACATGTCCTGGGAATGACGTTAAACTCTATCTGCTGGTGAGGTTCCAGTTTTGGAGGTTTGGGGAATGTGGAGCACCCCTTCATCACCATTGCTCCCTGGTCCACTCTGACCCGGAGTAGTACCTGTTAGGGTCCCATCTATGGGTTGAATAGAAAAACATGAGTTTATAAACTAAATTGTATTATGCATTAAGAATGAATTTATTTCACAACTTTGTCGGCATTAAAAGACCCACCGAGGTTGATATGCCGTAAAACAAAACAAACCAAACCAAACCATTTTTGTCCTGTGACAAATGTTCAAAGAGTCCTCAATGGACTCAGAGATTCAAGTTCTAATACTAAACGAAGTTGCTCGCTTCACCAATGCCACTGTCTACACAGAGGTATTGGAGAAAGATGTGTTGCTAGCTCAGTCGGTAGAGTGCTTGCCTATGAATATTAAGATTCCAGTTTCGATACTAACCCCCGCCAACCCAAGACGCATAAAACGAAAAGATTATTCTTTATCTAATTGTTTATCAACCGTTGTGGGTTATTTAATGCCAAAGCCACACTTATAAAGAAAAGCAGCGGTACTATTAGCTCAGTCGGTAGAGTAACCGCCAAGGAATCGCAAGGTTCCGGGTTCGGTACCGGCACTCAGCCAACTCAGTGCATGAGTAGCACAGATAGGGTAATCTGATCGCTGTGGTAAAGTGGGAAGCTGACGTTAGGTGTAGCGCTCCCATTCAGCATAAAACAATCTCCCAGGCTTAGTAAAAAGGGAATAGTCTCTCACGCTGCTAATATCGACAGTAGGCCACTCCGCCAACAACTTTACTTTTTATAAACAGAGTGCGTAAAGGAAGACCGTAAAATGTTAAGACAGATTGAAGTTTCTAGCCTTACTTGGGTAACTAGTCTAGGAGAAGGACAAATTGAATACCTGTTGTTCAGAGAATCTGTACCACACGGAGGTTAATTTGCTTAGCTTCGATTAAGGTGTTTATTGGCTCTGAGTCATGTGTGTTATTTTATTTCCTCATTGCTGCTGTGAAAATAAAACCGGATTGCCGACGCTCACACGGACTTCTGAATCACTGTCAAATAATGCATAGGCAGTGGAGGAGGCTATGTTGAAAAATATTTTCTATAGGCATGATTAAAGGTGTTTAAATATTAAGAAGAGGTGGAGCTCTCAAAGTAGCTTTCACCTACGAGAGGAGAGCCCATTAGTTTTGAATTCAGTGTTTCCTTCTCCTAGGCCAGTTGCCATAGTTGGAGAGACAATACTTGGATTCGTACCTTTCCCAATGATATTAGCTCTACATGAAATACTAACAGCCGCGTCCGGGATTTGATCTGTTTATTTCCAGCAACGATAACCGTTAAACATTTACCATTTATTCTGGCGGTATCATTAACCGTCCTGTATATGTTGTAGTTTACTACAGAAATCGACGTGCCATTACTTTCATAGTGTTTAATATCTTTAAAGTAAAACCCACTGTTCACGACCTTTGACAACCTCATTTTGAACAGCTTAAGAATCTACTTCGGACCTTACGGCAAAGGCCCCTCGGGCTCAGGACCGGATAAGTAAAATATAACAGCGTTGAAACCAGGGGGCTATCACCCCATGCAATACCTGCCCCCTTGATTTAAAGGAGCAGAGCTGGGTTTATTTCCCAGTGCCTGAGGCGCCCCATTTTTTGTGTCTACCACCCAAGAGCTCTGGCTTGTATGTGGGCCCACATAAAATGTCCTTGTGTCACGCCCTCATAAGGTGGATTAGAGGCAAATACCCTAAGGCTAGACGAGCGATCGGAGAGGCTCTTCCCCGGTCAATCGACTGGTTAACGTTAAGCCCTAGCTCTAATATGATTGTCCCGGCCTCTTTGGCCTTATGGCAAACACCAAACTTTTTTACTATGTAGGTGCTAGAATGCGGTGGCCGAGGGTCTTAGTGTCCTGGGTATGACATTAGACTGGATCAAATGGTGAAGTTCCAATTTTGGAGGTCTGGGGAGTGAGAAGTGAACCCTCATCAATATTACTTCAGAGTTAACTCTTTTAGGGTTTTATCTATGGGCTAAATAGAAAAAAATACGTTAAAAAAATGTCAATACCCGTCAAATTAAATTAAATACCACCGTAGAAATAAAAAAATGTATATTTACCAACTCCTCCGCACGAGCTGGATGTGACACAATGTCAATTTCTTAAGCAGAGTTTAACAGGTTTGAACTCAGAGTTTTCCTTCTCGTAGACCGGTTGCCTTACCAAGGTTAAAGAGCCCGGTCTGCCCTACTATTTACCCATAGCTGGAGGGAGAGTAGAATTCATACCTTTCCCAAGGGTATTAGCGTTAAGTGAAATGCAATTAATACGTCGAAATAAAATATAAGTTGGAGGAGTGGCTTATTGCCGATATCGGCCAAACAGCGAGGAAGTCTATCCCCTTTTCGGTAGCACTAGACCAGGGAGTTAATTGCTGATGGAAGTGCCACACCTACCATCAGCTCGCCACTTTACCGCACAGATCCGATTACCTAATCTCCGGTACTCATGCAGGGAATTGACGAGGACCAGTATCAAACCCGGAACCTTGCGATTCCTAGGTCGGTGCTCTACCGACCGAGAACCTAGCAAGGGTTGACATGCAGTAAAATCTAACCAACCAGCCAAGAGCTTAATGAGCAGATGTTTTTGGACTAACGTTATGACGTAGACACATAACCGATGCTGAGGAGTTGTGGAACAACGGCGACAATATCGAATCTAATTAGAAGTATTACGGTTACACGTTTAAAGAGGTACTTAGCACTCAAGGAATAAACACAACTTGATATAATGTTGGATAATTTTATAAAAGTGACTAAAATTAGAACTGACATTTTTGAGACGATTAGACACCCACGCGCGACAGAAAATACACCAACACACGATCTCCATATTTAGCGACACTTGTTCTCAGAAATCGTAAAATCACTTTCACATAACCATTTGTGACATACACTTCTGAACAAATTTAAATTTCACATTATTCCAATACACCCTTATACCATTCATATTTTACATATTAAGGTATTTTTTTATAATTAAATAAAAATATTTCGGCTGACTTCTGATTTAGGTCGGTTACTAAAACGGAAAGTTTTTTGGTGATCACCAATGACAGTTTAACTACAGTCTATGAATTAACATTTTGCCAATTGGGATTAAGGTTGTTTTTAATTACCTATTGCTTAAAAAAATTACAAAATATCCCCAAATTAATCCAAATTACTATACATTTAATGTTGAAAAATATTTTTTAAACTAAGTTTAATTGAAATTATACATTGCAATACTAACACAAACAACTGTCTCAATAATAGATTCAATAATTTAATTTCAATGGTTAATTAAATGTATAGTAATTCGTTTTTTATGTTTATTTCTTTTTGCAATGCGTAATTAAAAACAACCTTAATCCCCTAAAACCGTAACAAAATTCGCAAAATTCATAGACTGTAGTTAAACTGTCATTGGGGATAACCAAAAAACTTTCCGTTTTAATTTTCCGACCTAAATCAGAAGTCAGCCAACATGCCTTTTCTGAAAATATCCGTTACTAACCGACCGTGAACGGGTTAAAACTCTTCTTTTTTGAAAATGAGAATTTTTCCTATTTTTAAATTTGAATATTTCTTTTTCTTTCAAAAACTTTTACACTGAAGAAACACGATGTAGCGAAATGTACATGACGGTAGCGAAACAGCAAAACGCAGCGAATGAACAAAGACGAAACGATCGCATGGCTTACACGTTTTTTGAAGAAAAAAACAATGTTTCCGGTTTGAATTTAAATTATTTACTGCTTCTCTCTCGATTATTCCGGATTAAAAACATTTACATCTAAAAACGAACCTAATTATCATTATGCGCTGATGATGATTTTTTGTAAATCGAAACATTGTCAATATTAGCAATGACAATGATATAAAAATATATTCATTTCAACAACAGTGTTTTTTTTCATACCCTTTTATATATATATATATATATATATATTATATATATTGTTAGATATGAATATGCTGATATAGATATATATATATAAACTGATTTACAATAACAAACATACACACACACATATACTACCAAATCCAGTCAATAAATGCATCGCACACAAAAATAAACTATATATATATATATATATATATATATATATATATATATATATAGAGAGAGAGAGAGAGAGACAGAGAGACAGAGAGACAGAGACAGAGACAGGGAGAGAGGGAGACGGATTGAGATATACATATTAGCAATACATGTTTGATAGATACATAGATATTATCTGACATGCACAAACACAGATACAGACAGACACCAACACACACACACACACACACACACACACACACACACATATATATATATATATATATATATATATATATATATATAGAGAGAGAGAGAGAGAGAGAGAGAGAGAGAGAGACGGATTGAGATATACATATTAGCAATAAATGTTAGATAGATAGATATTAATGACATGCACAAACATAGATACAGACAGACACCAACATACACAGACACACAGACACACAGACACACACACACACATATATATATATATATATATAATATATATATATATATATATATATAGAGAGAGAGAGAGAGAGAGAGAGAGAGAGAGAGACTAACAGGCTGATTAATAGATAGATAGATCTGAATAGGCAGAGTCGGATGTAGAAATAGATAGATGTGTAGATAGTAAGAGTCCGATATAGATAGATAGATAGATAGATAGATAGATTGATTGATTGATTGATTGATTTATATAAACAGAGATAGATATATTAGACTGGGATTGATAATGATTAAATTAAGCCGTACAGTTCTGAACAGTCTATCTCTCTCTATATATATTTCATCTCTCTTTCTCTCTCCCTCTCTCTCTCTCTCTCTCTCTCTCTTTGTCTTTCTCACTATCTATCTATTTCTCATATCTATCTATCTATCTATCTATCTAATTATCTATCTACTCTCTCTCTCTCTCTCTCTCTCTCTCTCTCTCTTCTCTCTCTGTGTGTGTGTGTGTGTTGTGTTTCTGTCTTTTTCTTTCTATCTCTCTCTTTCTCACTATCTATTTCTCATATTTACCTATCTATCTATTTATCTATCTACCCTTCTCTCTCTTTCACTCCACCCCCTCTCTCTCTCTCTCTTTCTCTCTTTCTCTCTCTCTCTCTCTCTCTCTCTCTCTTCTCTCTGTATGTCTTTCTGTCTCTTTCTCTTCTTTCTCTCTCTTTCTCACTATCTATTTCTCATATTTACCTATCTATCTATTTATATATCTATCCCTCTTTCTCTCTCTCTCTCTCTTTCTATCTCTCTCTTTCTCTCCCTCTCTCTCTCTCTCTCTCTCTCTTTTCTCTCCCACTCTCCCACTCTCTCTAAATATATATATATATATATATATATAATATATATATATATAATGTCTGTGTGTGTTTATATTTTTAGACCGTGATCCAGTTAATGGCTTCTTGTGAATATTTTACCTCCTTCAGAGAACAGGAATGGTCATATTAAAGTGCTTGGGGATCCCCTCTTACCTTCCCTTCCACTCCCCCTTCCCAGTCCAGTAGATCTTTTCATACAATCTATATAAGTTGCATGTCTATATCCAATCATTTATCGAGAGGCACAAAGATACCATCCTACGTAACGAACGTCACTGTGAACATATGTGAATATTCGCCTTATTGTATCGTACGCACGTACCAATAACTTTACGCTTAATTCAGCCAGTTCCAATTTATTTACTTATTATTTTATTATTTTGTTTTTGTTCTTTTTGTTTGTTTTTTTGTTTTTGGAGGGCTTTTTTGGGGCTTTTTTGTTGGTTCTTTTTCCCTTGCGTCCCTCATTAAAATTTTTCATGACCACATTTTACGACCGTGGGGTTAGCTAGATAGATTTTTATATTTATTTAGTAAAAGGTTTTGATCCGACTCTGCATGATCTTAGTAAATTCAAAGCCAGATCCCTCGATCCTCTTAGGGGAAACTCCCAATATTTAAACCAATTCCCGAACGTAAGAATCTAAAGTCATTAAACCGGTATTTCTCTATGTTAGGGATACATAGATAGATAAATAGATAGATGGATAGATGTTAGGGATAGATAGATAGATAGATAAATAGATAAATAGGAAAAGTAAACAAACAGACGATGTTTGTGATATGGCTATTTTCAGCCGACAATATTTGGGAGAATATGTGCTTAATTGAAGTCGAACCTAATTTTATGAAAGTTAATTAATTAATAATTAATTAATTAGGCGGGATTACCTATTAAATTTAAGGCTAAACAAATCGAGAAAAATCAATCTCTGTATGTACATTTCGGCCTATTAGGCCTCATCAGCAGAGCTATAGATACAAAGACCGCCCCGTGTGCGATTCGAAACCTGATTGTCAAGCTGACTGTCAAGCGTCTTCCCACCACACCAAACGGACTTAGCAGATTTCTTCGTTTTGTTAAGGAGTAGGTATTTATATTCCTCTTAAGTGACCTCTACACGAACTTACGAGAAGTAAACAAATAGACGATGTTTGTGATATGGCTATTTTCAGCCGACAATATTTGGGAGAATATGTGCTTAATTGAAGTATTAATTAACTTTCATAAAATTAGGTTCGACTTCAATTAAACACATATTCCCCCAATAAATAGGAAAGTAAATGGAAGTGAATCCGACAGTATGAATTAAATATTTTTAGAAAAAACAAACACATGATGTTATAATTCGCTGACAGAAATCTGTTTCGACCCTTTATTAAAGCGGTCTTCATCAAGAGCGGAATGTGTGTGATAGAAAGACGGTGGGAGTAAACCGTTACAAACAAGAGTTTGTCGGATTCATTTCCATTTACTTTTCATATTGTCTTTTTAAAAAACAAAATACCTGGATTTCTACATCATCTGGAGGCTAATGTGGTCTGCTGGAATCATGAACATTTTTTATTCTTTTTATACATTTTTATATATTTTTACAACAAACACTTTTGAGTTTTCCTTGTGGATTATAATGCTTCTGATTTTTTTAAAATAAAATTTATTTTTTTATGTTTTAAAAACAGAAAATGCATTTTCAAAATGTAAAAAAATTCCGGCTCCGAACATGAACGTTCGTTTGTACCACTTTTGTTTGTAACGGTTTACTCACACCGTCTGTCCATCACAAATATCTCGCTCTTGATGAAGACCGCTTTAATAAAAGGTCGAAACAGATTTCTGTCAGCGAACTATAACATCATCTGTTTGTTTTTTCTAAAAATATTTTCATTCATAGATAGATAGATATGAGAAATAGATAGATTTGTGTGAAAGAGAGAGAGAGAGAGAGAGAGAGAGAGAGAGAGAGAGAGAGAGAGAGAGAACAAAAAAGAAAAAGAGAGAGAGAAATAGAGAGAAAGAAAGAAAGAGAGAGAGAGTGAGGGGCTTTACATACAGATAAAATACGGAAGACTGAAGGATAATGCAAGACCAGGTTGTTTGTTAAATTTACAAGGTTTTATTATATATATATATATATATATATATATATATATATATATTATATGAAGTGGACAAACAATCTGTTTGAGATGGCGATAGCCGACAATTTTTAGGAGATTATATGATTAATTAAAGTCATACCTAATTTGTAAAATAATTAGTTATAATTAAATGAATTAGGCGTGCATATCGGTTTAAATGTAAGGCGTAAACAAATCGAGAAAAGTCAAACTCTGTATGTACAGCTTGTGTAATGGTTAGAGTCCCGCCTGTAAGCCTGACAGATAGGGTTTGGATCACGCACAAAGCACTGCCCTGTCTATGCCTCTGCTGATGAGACCTAATAGGCTGAAATGTACATACAGAGATGTCGTCCTGTAAGTCAACCAAAAAATTGCGAAATATAAATCAGTTTAGAATAAACGAGAAATCTGGTTAAGCCAGCTAGTGTAATGGTTAGAGTCCCCGCCTGTCAGCCTGATAGGTAGGGTTCGAATCACGCACAAAGCACTGCCCTATCTATAACTTTGCTGATGAGGCCTAATAGGCTGAAATGTACATACAGAGATTTACTTTTTCTCGATTTGTTTACGCTTTACATTTAAACCGTATTGCACGCCTGATTAATTTAATTATAACTAATTAATTTACAAATTAGGTATGACTTCAATTAAGCACACAATCTCCCAAAATATATATATATTAAGCAAGTAAACTCCTCAGGGTGGCCTAAAGTCGGTATCAGCCAGACAGCGAGGGAGTCTATCTCCTTTTAACTAGCGCTAGACCAAGGGGATTGTTGTTGGCGTCAGGGGTGGAGCGCCACACCTACTATCAGCTCCTTTTACCGAACAGATCCCTGCGCTACTCATATGCTGATTTGGTGAGGGCCGGTATCGAACTAGAACCCCTGAGGTTACCAGCCGAACACTCTACTGACTGAGCTAAACCGTCCCTTATATATATATATATTGTAATGTTATTAAATATTTTATGCTTCCAGAGACACGCCGTATTTTTGAATGTAGAAGTTACCGAGGCAGTTGTAAAAATGTACAGGATCGTAAAATGTTAAATAATGCATGTTAAGAATATTTTATATGCACTACTGAAGTTAACTTTTACGACTACCAGGGCAGCATTTACATACAAGAAGACGGCGTCTCTCTGGAATCGGATCTGGGTCCGATTATTAGTTACATATTATATATATATATATATATATATGTATATATATATATATATGTAAAGAGAGGAAGTAAATCCGACGGTATGTAATATATCAAGAAAAATGAAAAAACACAGGTTTAAATGGGTTAAGTGGTGAGTTTATTGGCCGACGCTGCAGTGTTTCGATCTATTAAATAGATCATCTTCAGGGCATAAGATAAGAAATTATATATCACAGAATGATGAGAAAAAAGTGAGTGGTAATCCTTCTTATTCAGTCTGTTTAAAAAAAATTTTTCTGAAGTTTGAAAAAAGGAGACGGTTTTGAAATATGACATCAAATATTCTATTTTAAGGTGTGAGTATGTAGCGCTGTTAGTGTGTGTATTGAAGGAAACATTGTGCATTTTTTAGGTATGTGGTAGTGTGTGTGTGTGTATAAATTTTTTTCTGTAGCGATAAACGACAGCGGAAGTGAAAACTCAAGGTTGTGTGTGTGTGTGTGTGTGTGTGTATGTGTGTGATATATTACACACATATATATATATATATATATATATATATATATATATAAATCTTATTATAATGGAGATTGTGTGTTTTTCTGTCTGTAACCGAAACTATATCACTATACATTCCTTTTGTTATTTACATCACATTCGCCATGATATTATTTTTATTTAAACCTCGATTATTAATAAAATTGTTTTACGTCATTAAGACTGTTGACCATATCTACATACTAATAACATGCAATTGTATTTATATATACAACACAATAGCGGTTTACAGTGTTAACGGGAAGGCTAATTTGCATATTGATATTAAAAATTTGATTTTAATAAATATATGCTTAGTATTATGGATTTCAAATTGTTTGGGTTTTTTTTCTTATTGAATATGAGCAAAAATCTCGGGGATAAATCTTGAAAGAATTCCATTAACAAGAAGAAATAACTGTAATTTTATTCTTTACTTCCTATTTTAACTAAATAGTTAAATTAGGAAAATTTACCAATGAAAGACGGGAGTAATGGAAAATGATGGAAGAGTTAGTTTCAAAGTTGTTCTATTTTTCGATTATACCCCCCCCCTGTTCCAAATCTTATTATCTGCATTCGTATTCAGTTTTATTAGCCTTTCTAATTTAATATGATATTTTATTATATTAAAACTTAAATACTTGCACCCGGAGGGTGCATATATTTGCTAGTATATATAAGATAGTTTTATAATTTGCTTGAAGCATTGTGTATATATTGGTTAGGAGGTTGATTTAGAAGACTATCACAATGCAGGTGTAAAGAAAAAAATGAAATAAAATAATACGGTAACAATGGTGTTGTGTGTTAACCTGTATTTAATTATTGAATTTTCGAGATAAAATCTCTTTTTCAAAAGATCACTGGAACTGAAGTAGTCTAGTTATGACATTTCTTTTTAAATGAATTTTTTTTTGAAAATGATGGTATGTTTTATATAACTGTATTCTCGTGTTGTATGTTTACGTGAATGCGTTTTTTTTTTGTACGTGTGCGTATGTTGTCATACGCGTGTCCATGAAAATGTGTGTTGGCTGTAACGTTAAGACTGTATCCTAGCGCGGATTTGCACGTGTGTATGTGCATATGAAAGAGCGTATTTGTGTTTGGTGGTGTTATAGGAGATCCATCCTATAAGACTAATGGAATGCACCGACAGGTTACTATAAATAACAGGGATAATTGTGGCTTAGCAGTAAGCCAATGCGAGTATGCCAATAACTCTGTTCGTCGGACGTAATTTCCACATCTCTCTATTGTATTTGTCTACTTTCTGTTAATACATTTTTCTACATTTGTTACCCGTCGTTTTGTTCTTATTTGACCCCTTAAAACCTCACAACAGGTGGCCATGGTGATGTATAATATTTCGTGTTAGATGTAATATAAATCAATTTAATCATTTATTATTATTATTATTATTATTATTATTATTATTATTATTTGTTTATTTACTTATTTATATCTAATTCCATTTATCTTTTTAAAAGAAATGCCATAACTAGACTTCAGTTCCAGTGATCTTTTGAAAAAGAGATTTTATCTCGAAAATTTAAGAATAAAATACAGGTTAACACACAACACCATTGTTACCGTATTATTATTTTTTTCTCATTTTCTTTACACCTGCATTGTGATAGCCTTCTAAATCAACCTCCTAACCAATATATATATATATATATATATATATATATATATATATATCATGCACCTTTCATATATATATATTTACCAACCACTCCCTACGAGCAGGATGTGACACAAGGTCAATTTCTTAAGCGGAGTTTAACAGGTTTGAATTCAGAGTTTTCCTTCTCCTAGACTGCTTAACTCGCCATTATTAAAAAGCGCAGTATACGCTGCTATTTACCCATAGCTGGAGGAAGATTCATACCTTTCCCAAGGGGATTAGCGCCATGTGAAATGCAAATAGCTGCGTCCAGGAATTGAACTCGTGTTGACGAATTCATTTCCTAAGACTCTAATCATTAGACCTCGCGCCTCCAAAATGCACCTTTTATATATGTGTACAATAGACACACTCACCCCCTATATATATATATATATATATATATATATATATATATATATATATATATATATATTAGTTTCTAGCTAAAATAGTCTTAAATAACTACAAAATACCAGGCTTCATTTAATTATTTAGTTATCATTCCCACTATTAATACTTTTTCTTGTCTGTTGTTGAATGCATTTCTTTGCGTCACGCGTCATGACATCTTCGCGTGCGTGGATCGCGACTTGTCTTTCAAAAATTATAACGCTGAACAAATACAGTTACACAACAAAAAAGAATTTATAAACATTTTCATCTCCTGTCATCTATAAAACATCCATCAATGTCTTCACCCCAAGATACATCCTGATGAAGGTTTAAAGAAACCAAAATGTTTAAACATCGATAATTAAATTCATCCTATTTTCGGAACACTTGTCTTTTTGAAATTTCTTAACATACACACACACACACACACACACACACACACACACACACATATATATATTTATATATATATATATATATATATATATATATATATATAATATATTTGTAAATGTATAAGTAGTAACTTACCGGTGGGTATGAGTACGATCGTTGGAAGCGCACAGTATCCAGAGGTTAAGATTGAGAAAAAACAAATACAAAGTGCTCAATACAATGTAGAGCATAAATCTATTTTAACAATGAAAGGAGTAACCTACTTGAGTTTCATCGATTGTTTCTTCAGGGTTACATTAGTTGAATTAATCGATTAATCTTAGATGGTATAATACATGCCAGTTGGAATAAATCCCATTCCAACGGGCATGTATTATACCATCTAAGATTAATCGAAAACTCGATTAATTTAACTAATGTAACCCTGAAGAATCAATCGATGAAACTCGAGTAGGTTACTCCTTTCCATTGTTAATATATATATATATATATATATATATATATATATATATATATATATAAGGATAGCAAATACTAAATTAGCAGAGTAGAATTAAAACATTAAATACAAGATTATGGGATTATATTACCCTTATTCAAGTCTCATGCGTATTTATATATATATATTATATATATATATATATATATATATATATAATATATATATATAATAGAGAGAGAGAGAGAGAGAGAGAGAGAGGAGAGAGAGAATTGATTGATTGGGGGTACATTTCGCCCCAAAATAAATCTATCTAATATATTCAGAATGATTGCCAATTCTTCTATCTCAATACCCAACACCCCCTTCCTTGTCCGGCACTCTCCGTCTTTGATGGTCCCAAAATAAAATATGCTGACGTCAAAGAAAATTGAAACAATCTGAATAACAATATCGATTTTCGTCTCCCATAGACGAAACGAAATGGCTATTGAGTGTTGTTAAGTAACGCCACTTATTTTGGTAACTGTTACTCCTATTGATCTGAATTAGGAGATCACTTACTGTCATCGAGTCATATTAACTCGAGCTTTAATCTTAAGTGAGACATTCAGAGGCGTCCAGATTTACCTTCAGTCTAAATGTGATTAAAAACTATTATATCATCTCTTATGATTAAAATCCATATCTATATATAATGGCGCTTCGGTGTCTGTCCGTATGAATTTTTGAAATGAATTTTTGAAATGAAGCATGATAATCTGTATTATTTAGACTGTACAAAATTAAAAAAACATCCTCCGGGCGATGTAAAAATAATTTACAGCAGAGTTATAGACAGGGCAGTGCTCTGCTGATGAGGCCTAATATCTATATATAATGGAGCTTCGGTGTCTGTCCGTATGAATTTTGAAATGAAGCATGATAATCTGTATTTTTGAAAATAATTTACAGCAGAGTTATAGACAGGGCAGTGCTCTGCTGATGAGGCCTAATATCTATATATAATGGAGCTTCGGTGTCTGTCCGTATGAATTTTTGAAATGAAGCATGATAATCTGAATTTTTGAAAATAATTTACAGCAGAGTTATAGACAGGGCAGTGCTCTGCTGATGAGGCCTAATATCTATATATAATGGAGCTTCGGTGTCTGTCCGTATGAATTTTTGGAAATGAAGCATGATAATCTGTATTATTTAGACTGTACAAAATTTTAAAAAAAAACATCCTCCGGGCGATGTAAAAATAATTTACAGCAGAGTTATAGACAGGGCTGTGCTCTGCTGATGAGGCCTAATAGGCTGAAATGTACATAGAGAGATCGACTTTTTCTCGATTTGTTTACGCCTTACATTAAAACTGATATACTCGCCTAATTCATTTAATTATAACTAATTAATTTTCAAATTAGGTATGACTTCAATTAAGCCATAATTTCCCAAAAATTGTCGCCTATCGCCAGAATGTGACATTAAGAAGAGATCTTCAATAAACACCATGGGATCTAATTCAACGACTGATGATTGCGCCCTAGCAAGAAACCTGGGTAGCTGTTTATAATAAACATTGATCTATAAAAACTCAGCAAATTAAATAAATATTAGCTCTCACAATTTGTGATTGAGCACTGTATTTTCTTTGTTTCATCACAAAAAATGTGTTTATATATATATATATAGATTGTTTGTTCACTTCATATCTTATTATAATGGAGATTGTGTGTTTTTCTGTCTGTAACCGAAACTATATTACTACTCAAGTCACAATTCCCTTAATTATTTACGTCAAATTCTCCATGATTTCATTCTTTTAAACCTTTAGTTATAATAAAAATTGCTTTAAATTATTAATACTGTTGACCATATCTACATACTAAGAACATGCAATTGTATTTATATATACAACAAACTAGCGGTTTACAGTTTGAACGAGAAGGCTAATTTGCATATTGATATTTAAAATTTTATTTTAATAAATATGTGCTTGGTATTATTGATTTCTAATTGTTTGGTTTTATCTTAAGAAATATAAACAAAAATCTCGTGAATAAATCTTAAAAGAAATTTATTTACAAGAAGAAATAACTGTAATATTATCCTTTACTTCCTATTTTAACTAAATAGTTAAATTAGGAAAATTTACCTACGAAAGAGGGGAGTAATGGAAAATGATGGAATAGTTAGTTTCAAAGTTGTTCTATTTTTCGATTATACCCCCTCTGTTGCAGATCTTTTTATCTGCATTCTTATTCAGTTTCATTAGCCTTTCTAATTTAATATGATATTTTATTACATCAAAACTTAAATACTTGCACCCGGAGGGTGCATATATTTGCTAGTATATATATATATATATATATATATATAATTTCTTCGTATCCTTTCGTCTCTTAATAGAACAATTTAGCCACTCCTTCGCTTCGAACTTTGGAGAGTAAATAAAGGATAAAAAGAATACTGTCACTTTGCCAATAAGTTTCCGGCAAAGTTTCATCTCAATAAAAACATTCTCTTCCAACCGCCGTTTGATATCTCTTAGTTTTTAAGTAATAACCTTTATCCCCCTTCTCCTCTGTGAGAATTGGGGAGGGCGAGGGTCACGTCTAATGTTACGACTCTTGTAAACGTTGGTGTGTAACGTTATACTTCTACATTAAAGTTGGGTTATAATCGTATTGTATCTCTTGAGAGGACAGTAGGAAAGTCACGAGGAAAGTCGTTATTTCTTTTATTTTGTCATCTGAAGATATATCGAATATATAACTGGGTCTCTTGTTCTTTTCTTTTCTAAAGTGAAAGTGAAAATGAAAGTGAAAGTGAAAGTAAGGCTTTAGGTTTTTAATGTAAACGAAAGTGCTTTCTGGTTGAAGGAACCTCAATTTGTTATTTGGATTTCTACTGTGCCCTAAAACAAGAGAATCTTCTATTCGAGAAATGTCCATTTAGTCTAGCTTAATTCTTGTATTTAATTCTCTCATGTCTTACGCATTTCCCAATATATATATACTAGCAAATATATGCACCCTGCGGGTGCAAGTATTTTAGTTAAATTTTATAATAAAATATATTAATTTAGAAAGGCTAATGAAACTGAATAAGAATGTAGATAAAAAGATTTTGAACAGAGGGTGTATGATTGAAAAATAGAACAACTTTGAAACTAACACTTCCATCATTTTCCGTTACTCCCGTCTTTCATTGGTAAATTTTCCGAATTTAAACTGTTTAGTTAAAATAGGAAGTAAAGAATAATATTACAGTTATTTCTTCTTGTTAATGGATTTATTTTAAGATTTATTGAAGAGATTTTTGCTCATATTCAATAAGATAAAACCAAACAATTAGAAATCAATAATACTAAGCATATATTTATCAAAATCAATTTTTTAAGATCAATATGCAAATGAGCCTTCCCATTCACACTGTAAACCAGTATTTTGTTGTATATATAAATACAATTACGTATTATTATTATGTAGATATGGTCAACAGTCTTAATAATGTAAAACAATTTTATTATTCATTGAGGTTTAAATAAAAATAAAATCATGGAGAATGTGATGTAAATAACTAAGGGAACTGTGAATTGAGTAGTAATAGAGTTTCGGTTACAGACAGACAAACCCACAATCTCCATTATAATAAGATATATATATATATATATATATATATATATATATATATATATATATATATATATATATTATTGTAGCGGATTTTGAGATGTTGGCAACTAGACGAATTAACTTGTTCAATAATTAATCATAAAAATTCGTTTTCTAAAAATCTTTTGAATACCAACCGTCACATTGTTTAATACCCATCCCCTTTTGAATAAGTTAATTCGTCTTGTTGCCAACATCTCAAAATCCGCTATAATAAAGTGTTGACCGACAAAAAAAATATACATATCGTCGTGACCGACAAAAATATGGTGGGAATGCCCACATTGTAGAATAATGTAACAACTTTCGTTCATTTTTTTGCAAAGTCAAGGTTTTTGAACAGATTTGACTTTTATATCCGATCACAAACACCACGGAGTAAATGAGCTCTGAAGATGATTTTTGTAAAATCGAAATGTTGATCAATATCAGCTATGATTATGTTATAAATTGTTTTCTCTTTAACAGCATTGTGTGATGTTTTCATTCCACCTTTCATACTCATATATATATATATATATATATATATATATATATATATATATATATATATGAGAAGAAAAATGGATATAAAATCCGACAGTTATGTTAAGCCTTTGTTGATGGTTTTATTAGAACCGAAACGCTTTAGCGTTGGCCGTTTGTAAGTCAATCTTTGACTTAATTTTGTTGTTTTTTAGCGTTTTATATATATATATATATATATATATATATATATATATATATATATATATATATATATATATATATATATATATGCTCCCAAACCCTGGTTGGTTGAATTCTCTGAAGTGAATTTACTTGAGGGCTATGAACTATGCTTAAATGGCAAGGGTCTCCTATAAAACGGACGTGAGCTCTCTGGCGTGGTTACATATATACCTATGTATGTATCTATCAGTTAAATTCTACCCCTTTCTTGAATATGGGAAATGTCCCCATTCTTAAGAAACGCAGAGTCTGTGGATTAATATATATATATATATATACATATATATATATATATATATATATATAATATATATATATATATATATATATATATATATATACAATGAATGATATATTATATTATGGATATTAATATCTCGTTACTATTAGTTTCATGCGACAGTGTGTGGAAAATAGAAAACACAGAGTATTCCAAAAAGATGAATGTGTTCTTGATAGTGGAATCGATGTTATAACGTTTCAGTTTTTGTAAGTCTTCATCAGCATTTGAGAGGAAAGAATGTAGCTTAAGTGGATTTATATGACCTCCGAACGACGGAAGGGGGCATTATTGAGATCGGCTAAAATACTCAGAAGAGTCCTGGAGACCTGATGACACTTGTTGTCACTCAGACTCCAGTAAAAGACCATCAGCTTACACTGGAGTGATAAACCCAACAACAACAACAACAGACTGTAAACCATTTACTCTGCAAATGTTGCAAACTAGCACAACGAGAATACGAAACTAGACACGACTGGGTTGGGAAGTTGATCCACTGGGAATTATGCAAAAAATTAAAAATTTGACCATACAGCAAAATGGTATATGCATAAGCCAGAATCTGTTCTTGAGAACGAAACGCATAAAATTCTCTGGGACTTTGAAATAAAAACGGATCACCTTATCCCAGCAAGAAGACCAGACCTAGTGTTGATTAACAAAAAAGAAAGAACTTGTCAACTGGTGGATTTTGCAGTGCCAACAGATCACAGGGTGAAGCTAAAGGAAAAAGGAAAAAATAGACAAATATCTAGACCTTGCCAGAGAACTGAAAAAGTTATGGAATATGAAAGTGAAAGTGATACCAATTGTAGTTGGAGCACTTGGAACAGTCCCAAAATGATTGGAAAAGGGCTTTGAAAGTTTGGAAATCATAGGAAGGTTTGAAACCATTCAGAACACTGCACTGCTGCAATCTGCCAGAATACTCAGAAGAGTCCTGGAGACCTGAGTCACTCAGACTCCAGTGAAAGACCATCAGCTAACACTGATGTGAAAACTCAAAAGGAGTAAATAATAATGGACGGGTGGTCGTGTTATATAGCGCCTTCTTCACCTGGCATTGAATATCTATATGTTATATACTGGCTTCAAATTCACGGCCCTACTTCGTGTATCTGCATACTTAGCGAGTATCGTCACTAACACTAGACGATACATGTAGTAGTCGCTTAATGAAATCTACAACACATGGGTATAGTAGGAGTTTTGACTTTATTTCTTCTTCTCAGCTGTACGTGGTGGGTGGCGAGCGTTGACAATGGATATGCCCCAGGGTTGACGGGAGACCGAGATGATGCTATCGGCTGTTCGCTGGTGTCTGTCTCTGACTGTCGGCTCGACCCTCTGGCTTTTGTATTGACGACACGCCTACGCATCTTTATCTTTTGATCTGATAACGGACGTTTGTTATATATTTCTTTATCTTCTCCCTGCTTCCGGAAAGCCTCGCTTTCCTTTTTCCCTTTTTATTAAATATATATTTTTATAAATCTCTTTGTCTTTTTGCCGGAAGTTCCGTCTTCCGGGCGAGGACAATACAACAGTCGGAGAGGCCTCCTACGATCAATCGGATGGTTATGTTAACCCTTAACACCTAGAGGACTGCATTGTATCCTATTACTTTTGTGTCGAGTCCCAACCCTTATTTTCTTATGTGCTAGAATGCGGTGGCTGAGAATAGTCAGTGTCCTGGGTATGACGTTAAATTCTATCTGATGCTGAAGTTCCGATTCTGGAGCTCTAGGAAATGCGGAGTACTCCTTCATCACTATTACACCCAGGATCACTCTGACCCGGAGTGGTACTACCTGTTAGGTTTCCATCTAAATGTTAAATAGAAAAAAAATGAGTTTGAAAATGTGTTTAAAAATTCAGAAATTGAGTAGCCAGATAGAATGATTCAAACTAAACGTCTTCGGCATAAAATAACCCAACAAGGGTTAGCATGCTGTAAAACCCAACCAACCAACCAACCAACCAATAGACTGATAGTAAATTAAGAGATCCTACTATCCGGCCCTGACTTGTTGTGCCCTTTTCATCTTTTTCATTACACCTGACGCCTGTGTGCCAGATTGTGCACAGCTTAGCATATTCTACTGAAGTTAAGCAATAATTGGTTTGGTCAGTATATAGATGAGTAACCTCTTATTAAGGGCAGGTTTTGAAAACAACCTGATGCCTGTGTGCCAGACTAAGCACAACTTAGCATAGTCTACAGAAGTTAAGCAACAATGGACTTGTTCAGTATATAGATGAGTAACCACTTAGTAACAGCAAGCACTGCAAGCAACCGGAAACTTAGCATATTCTACTGAAGTTATGATGAGTAACCGCTTAGTAACACAGGTAAAGCAAGTAACCTGAAGCTTAGTATATTCTACTGAAGTTAAGCAACAATGGGTTTGGTGTGTATGTAGAGGAGTAACCGCTTAGTAACGGCAGTTACTGCAAGCAACCTACTGCTTAGCAAATAATACTGAATTTAAGCAACAATTTCAGGTTTTACTCGTCTTTCTCTTTTTGGTTTTTATATGAATTCTGACAATATTGTATTTTGTTTTCATATCAAGAATTTGAAGAGATCAATTTCTGGTTATTCCAGCGTGATTTCAGCTGCCTTTCAGTTCCTTTAATGTTGATGTTTACCTGTCCTTCAGTACTCTCTCTCTCTCTCTCTCTCTCTCTCTCCCTCACTCTCTCTCTCTCTCTCTCTCTCTCTCTCTGGCTTCAAAATACTACATTTTCCTCAAGTCACCTCTGCTCCCAAGCGCACTCGTGCCTCTGCTGAAATCTCCCCCTCTCTTTCTCTCTCTCTCTCTTTCTCTCTATCTCCCCCCTCTCTCTCTCTTTCTCTATCTATCTCTCTCTCCCAAACACAAACACCTCTCTCTCTCTCCCTTTCTCCCTCTCTCTCCCCTCTCTTTCTCCTTTCTCTCTCACGCACACAGACTCTCTCCTCTCTCTCTCTCTCTCACGCACCACAGTCTCTCTCTCTCTCTCTCCTCTCTCTCTCACGCACCCCCCACACACACTCTCTCTCCCCTATCTCTCTCCTTTCTCTCTCTCTATCCCTCACGAACACACACTCTCTCTCTCTCTTTCACTCTAACGCACATACAGTCTCTCTCTCTCTCCTCTCTCTCTCACGCACACACACACACACACACACACACTCCCCCTCTCTCTCACGCACACACAGAGTTTCTCTCTCTCCTCTCTCTCTCTCTCTCTCTCTCTC
>CM042158.1:77962920-77989129 GCA_023376005.1 Doryteuthis pealeii
GAACCGCTACAAAATTTATTCATTTATTTATTTTTTTGTTTTCCTTCAATGGATTATTATCGATTACACACCAATCTATCAGGTTTTTAAAAAAATTCTTAAATGTTCTTTATTTTTTGAGTTTTCAGGGTGCTCATGCCGACATATAAGTTTATAGTAAATCGCTGCCCCATATCAGAACCGCTCGAAAGGAAACTGGCGCAAACGTGTCAAAGTTAGGGTGGCCCAGAAAAAACAGAACCCAAATTATTTATTTATTTTCCCATTAAACTCACCTTAAACCCCAACACCAACCCTAACCTCAAATCCTAACCCTAAACCCCCCCTAGTTACAATTAACAGTTTTATAACAAAATTTGTGGGTTCTGTTTTTTTCAATGTCACCTTAATTTTGACACCTTTGTGCAAATTCAGCCCAACTGTTAAGGTAGAGCGGTTCCGATATAGGGGGAGCGATTTACTATAAACTTATACGGGGAAATGAGCACCCCTGAAAACTCAAAAAATAAAGAACTAAAAAGTTCTTTATTTTTGAATCAGGCCCTTTTTTGTTTTTTTACAATCTGATAGATTGGTGTGTAATCGATAACAATCCATTGAAGGAAAAAAAAAAAAAAAAATTTTTTTAGCGGTTCCGATATGGGGGATCGATTTACAATAAACTTATACGGGGAACTGAACACCCCTGAAAACTCGAAAAATAAATAACTTTTTTGAAATTTTTTTTTTACAATCTGATAGATTGGTGTGTAATCGATAATAATCCATTGAAGAAAAAGAAAAAAGATTTAAAACATTTTAGATGGGGGGTTTCAGATGCTCAAGTCCGACGAATAATTTTATTTATTTAATTTTTAAAAACAAAACAAAATTTATATAAACTCGAAGTAAAATGCTATTTTCAATCATCTAATACAGAATAGTAATCCTCTTATTGATGAATGTGTATTGTTTAAACATTGTTTAAACATTGAACAAAATACTATTAATTTCTCGCTACAATTAATTTAAATAAATGATGAGAAATAACATTAGTAATATGAAATAACCGTAAACAAATTTTGAATTAAAAATAAAAGTAAACATCTTTTTTTAATTCCTAATAGGAATAATAAAATTTGAAATAAAAAATACTTGTTATATTTGTGAAGGTGCCGCGAAAATTAAAAATAAATTTTATCTATAAATTTTTTCATGGTGTTTGTATCATTTAAAAAGTCGCCTACCTAAATCGATTAGGTAGGGGACTTTTTTTTTTATCACCGCTTTTGTTTATACAAACCAAACTTCGGTTAAACATTGTTGAATAATGAATTTAAAAGTATTGCGTCAATTATGATAAAAAATAAAGATTAATTTTTAGTTTAAGAAAGAAGAGCGAAGTGTTAAAAAAAACAAACACGTAAAATCATTTTTTTTTTTGTTTTTTGTCGTCTGTTTCTGTAAGGGAATTTATGACAAATTAAAATTAAAAGATATTTCTTAATTTCTAAATAAATCACGGTCATCATATTTAGCGGAAAAGCATCGCTCAGAACTGGTTGTTATTTTAATTTTAATATTAGTTATATGGAATAACCGTAAACAAATTTTGAATTAAAAATGAATGTAAACATTTTTTTTAAATTCCTAATAGGAATAATAAAATTTGAAATAAAAAATACTTGTTATATTTGTGAAGGTGCCGCGAAAACAAAAAATAAATAAATTTTATCTATAAATAAAATAAAAAATAAATAAATTTTATCTATAAATTTTATCTATAAATTTTTAAAATTCCTAATAGAAATAAAATAATTTGAAATAAAAAATAAATTTATAAAAAATAAATAAATTTTATCTATAAATAAAATAAAAAATAAATTTTATCTATAAATTTTATCTATAAATTTTTAAAATTCCTAATAGAAATAAAATAATTTGAAATAAAAAATACTTGTTATATTTGTGAAGGTGCCGCGAAAATTAAAAATAAATTTTATCTATAAATTTTTTCATTAAAAATTAACTCTATTAAAACTTTAAAAATATTTTTTTTTTTTTACCGCAACGAAAACGGGAGTAGTCACGGACAAAAGACCATAACTAATAATTTAACCTAAGATTTAAATTAGTAGCTGTATCTTTATTTTTAAATTAATTTCTTGCAAAACTTTATACATGAAATAATTATAAATACAAATAAAAATTAAAATATCAATTAGAAACTGTTTAAAACTAAACATGCATTTATTAAAAGATTCGTTAAAAATTGGCTATGCAAATATTACAAACCAGCAAATATTACAAACGCATCTTAATACTTGTATATAAAGCAATTTGTTCCTTTAATTTTAAGTATAACACAAATTGATTATGAATTAAGTTCTCATTGAAAAACGCTAGAGTTTAGTATGGAATATCTGACGTCAGCCGTGACGTAGTTTCGGCTTCAGACAAAAATGCAGTCTATCTCCATTATATATAGACTAGCATAACAAAACCGGCCTTCGGGCGGTGTAAAAATAAAATTTTGAAAAATATAGCCTGAGCCGAGTGGGATTTAAAATTCAATGTCAGAGGGGTAGTATCCAAGTAAAATTAATAAATGAATTGAAGTAATAAAAAACAACAATGCCAAAATATGCCAAAAACTTTAAAAGGATATTCAACATTTAATGATTTTAGTAATTAAAATCATTGAATTCATTAAAGGAGTAAAAAATAAACAATTTGAAATAGAAATTAGGAAAGTTAACTTTCTACACCAAAGTTTTTCCTGAAATAATATTTAATGATAAAATTAAATTTGGTTTATCAATGAATAAAACAATCAACTATACAAAATGATTTTTTATTGTTTTGATTATTTCTAAAATCATTGAAATAAAACAATAAATATTCACCTTATTTATTTTACATTTAACAAACATTTAGTTTTAATTTAAATAAATATTATATAAAATAAAATAGAGTAATGATACTTAAATCAATATTTAAATGCTAAATAATACCTAATATTAATTTTTTTTAATCGGAGTAAATAAAAATATCTAATTTATAGATTTATTTTCAACTAAATTTTATTTGATAAAATTCTGTAAAAAGATAAATTCTTTAAAAATTTTCTTCAATAAATAAAATCTTTTGATAAGAGATTCAGTATCAATTTGTCTGTAACTAAAACTATGTTGCTGTAAAATTAATAAATAAAGTAATAAAAAACAACAATGCCAAAATATGCCAAAAACTTTAAAAGGACATTCAACATTTAATGATTTTAGTAATTAAAATCATTGAATTCATTAAAGGAGTAAAAAATAAACAATTTGAAATAGAAATTAGGAAAGTTAACTTTCTACACCAAAGTTTTTCCTGAAATAATATTTAATGATAAAATTAAATTTGGTTTATCAATGAATAAAACAATCAACTATACAAAATGATTTTTTATTGTTTTGATTATTTCTAAAATCTTTGAAATAAAACAATAAATATTCACCTTATTTATTTTACATTTAACAAACATTTAGTTTTAGTGTAAATAAATATTATATAAAATAAAATAGAGTAATGATACTTAAATCAATATTTAAATGCTAAATAATACCTAATATTAATTTTTTTTAATCGGAGTAAATAAAAATATCTAATTTATAGATTTATTTTCAACTAAATTTTATTTGGTAAAATTCTGTAAAAAGATAAATTCTTTAAAAATTTTCTTCAATAAATAAAATCTTTTGATAAGAGATTCAGTAGCAATTTGTCTGTAACTAAAACTATGTTGCTGTAAAATTAATAAATCAAATAAAGTAATAAAAAACAACAATGCCAAAATATGCCAAAAACTTTAAAAGGACATTCAACATTTAATGATTTTAGTAATTAAAATCATTGAATTCATTAAAGAGTAAAAAATAAACAATTTGAAATAGAAATTAGGAAAGTTAACTTTCTACACCAAAGTTTTTCCTGAAATAATATTTAATGATAAAATTAAATTTGGTTTATCAATGAATAAAACAATCAACTATACAAAATGATTTTTTATTGTTTTGATTATTTCTAAAAATTTTGAAATAAAAAAAAATAAACATTCACCTTATTTATTTTACATTTAACAAACATTTAGTTTTAGTGTAAATAAATATTACATAAAATAAAATAGAGTAATGATACTTCCTCATAAGTGGGATGAGCAGGCAAATACCCTTAAATCAATTTTTAAATGCTAAATAATATTTAATATTAATTTTTTTTAATTGGAGTAAATAAAAATATCTAATTTATAGATTTATTTTCAACTAAATTTTGTTTGGTACACTTATGTAAAAATATGAATTTTGTAAAAAGTTTTTTCAATAAATAAAATCTTTTGATAATAGATTCAGTATCAATTTGTCTGTAACTAAAACTACGTCACTGCTTACATCAAAACACTGTCATTGATAAAAAAATATTATTTGATTAATAATCAATAGATGCATGCAACATTTTGATTTGAGGGGGACAGAAGTAAGTTTCCATTTCAAATGATTTCATTTTTCTTTACTCCTTTAATAAATTTGATGATTTTACCGATAATACAAACCCTCTTATATGGAAATTTTAACTCAGACAATATCTTTCAAAAATTAATTTTTATAACTGCCCAGATGGCATTTTTTGCTAGTTTATGTAAAAATGTTTGTACAATAAATTAATGAATATAATATATGTTGTTACACTCTTAATTCATTTTCTTAGAGATTTAATAAATTTTATATCCATTAAAGTAAGCATTAAATTGAATAATTGGCAGACCTGAGCATCTGGAAACCCCCATCTAAAATTTTGTTTTTAATTTTTTTTTCTTTCTTTTAATGGATTATTATCAATTGCACACCAATCTATCAGATTGTAAAAGAACAAAAAATTCAAAAAAATTATTTATTTTCCGCGGTGCTCAGTTCCCCGTATAAGTTTATTGTAAATCGATCCCCCATATCAGAACCGCTACAAAATTTATTCATTTATTTATTTTATTGTTTTCCTTCAATGGATTATTATCGATTACACACCAATCTATCAGGTTTTTAAAAAAATTCTTAAATGTTCTTTATTTTTTGAGTTTTCAGGGGTGCTCATGCCGACATATAAGTTTATAGTAAATCGCTGCCCCATATCAGAACCGCTCGAAAGGAAACTGGCGCAAACGTGTCAAAGTTAGGGTGGCCCAGAAAAAACAGAACCCAAATTATTTATTTATTTTCCCATTAAACTCACCTTAAACCCCAACACCAACCCTAACCTCAAATCCTAACCCTAAACCCCCCCCTAGTTACAATTAACAGTTTTATAACAAAATTTGTGGGTTCTGTTTTTTTAAATGTCACCTTAATTTTGACACCTTTGTGTAAATTCAGCACAACTGTTAAGGTAGAGCGGTTCCGATATAGGGGGAGCGATTTACTATAAACTTATACGGGGAAATGAGCACCCCTGAAAACTCAAAAAATAAAGAACAAAAAAGTTCTTTATTTTTGAATCAGGCGCTTTTTTTTTTTACAATCTGATAGATTGGTGTGTAATCGATAACAATCCATTGAAGGAAAAAAAAAAAAAAAAATTTTTTTAGCGGTTCCGATATGGGGGATCGATTTACAATAAACTTATACGGGGAACTGAGCACCCCTGAAAACTCGAAAAATAAATAACTTTTTTGAATTTTTTTTTTACAATCTGATAGATTGGTGTGTAATCGATAATAATCCATTGAAGAAAAAGAAAAAAGATTTAAAACATTTTAGATGGGGGGTTTCAGATCCGACGAATAATTTTATTTATTTAATTTTTAAAAACAAAACAAAATTTATATAAACTCGAAGTAAAATGCTATTTTCAATCATCTAATACAGAATAGTAATCCTCTTATTGATGAATGTGTATTGTTTAAACATTGTTTAAGCATTGAACAAAATACTATTAATTTCTCGCTACAATTAATTTAAATAAATGATGAAAAATAACATTAGTAATATGAAATAACCGTAAACAAATTTTGAATTAAAAATAAAAGTAAACATCTTTTTTTAATTCCTAATAGGAATAATAAAATTTGAAATAAAAAATACTTGTTATATTTGTGAAGGTGCCGCGAAAATTAAAAATAAATTTTATCTATAAATTTTTTCATGGTGTTTGTATCATTTATTGTATTTAAAAAGTCCCCTATCTAAATCGATTAGGTAGGGGACTTTTTTTTTTATCACCGCTTTTGTTTATACAAACCGAACTTCGGTTAAACATTGTTGAATAATGAATTTTAAAAGTATTGCGTCAATTATGATAAAAAATAAAGATTAATTTTAGTTTAAGAAAGAAGCGCTAAGTGTTAAAAAAACAAACACGTAAAATCATCATTTTTTGTTGTTGTTTTTGTCGTCTGTTTCTGTAAGGGAATTTATAGCGGAAAAGCATCGCTCAGAACTGGTTGTTATTTTAATTTTAATATTAGTAATATGGAATAACCGTAAACAAATTTTGAATTAAAAATAAATGAAAACATTTTTTTTTAAATTCCTAATAGGAATAAATAAATTTGAAATAAAAAATACTTGTTATATTTGTGAAGGTGCCGCGAAAATTAAAAATAAATTTTATCTATAAATTTTATCTATAAATTTAAAAAAATTCCTAATAGAAATAAATAATTTGAAATAAAAAATACTTGTTATATTTGTGAAGGTGCCGCGAAAATTAAAAAATAAATTTTATCTATAAATTTTTTCATTAAAAATTAACTCTATTAAAACTTTAAAAATATTTTTTTTTTTACCGCAACGAAAACGGGAGTAGTCACGGACAAAAGACCATAACTAATAATTTAACGTAAGATTGAAATTAGTGGCTGTATCTTTATTTTTAAATTAATTTCTCGCAAAACTTTATACATGAAATAATTATAAATACAAATAAAAATTAAAATATCAATTAGAAACTGTTTAGAACTAAACATGCATTTATTAAAAGATTCGTTGAAAATTGGCTATGCAAATATTACAAACCAGCAAATATTACAAACGCATCTTAATACTTGTATAATAAGCAATTTGTTCCTTTAATATTCAGTATAGACAAATTGATTATATATTAGGTTCTCATTGATAAACGCTAGAGTTTGGTTTGGAATATCTGACGTCAGCTGTGACGGAGTTTCGGCTTCAGACAAAAATGCAGTCTATCTTCATTATATATAGATATTCTTTTTTTTTTTTCAAAAACCGTTTCAAATTTTATATATATACATATATATATATATTCTTTTATATATATTATATATTCTTTTATATATATATATATATATATATATATATATATATATATATTATATATATTATATATTCTTTTATATATTTTTATATATATTTTATATATATATATATTCTATTTTTTTTTCAAAACCCGTTTCAAATTTATAATATATACATATATTATATATATAATATATATATATACATATATATATATTATGTATAAACTTTGTTCTTGTGAACGTTGTTTTATTTTTGTAATTTGAAGTATGGGGAAAAAAACGATTTTTAATATTCAAATGTTTTTCTGTCCCTGGTTCGATTAATTCCGATATATATAATATATATATATATATATATATATATATATATATATATAAATATATATATATAATATGTGTGTGTGTGTGTGTGTGTGTTGTGTGTGTGTGTGGTGTGTGTGTGTGTGTGTGTGTGTGTGTGTGTATACAGGGGCTTAATTGCATAAATTCACACCCGCACACCCAAACCTTTGTTCTGTAAGTATATATTCATGCATGGAGCAGATTACTAACCTTTTTGTCGGGCAATTAGTGGAGGGAAGATGTGGGGAAATTTCGAAAATTACCCCTAATACTTAATTTCTCCTCCATCGTCCAATGATATCCCTTTGTAATAATCCTATAATGTCAATCCCAGCAAGTGCCCGCTGAAACCGAAATCATTGTACACTCACTAAACTTTCAACATATATATTATAAATCATATACTATATTTTATATATTATAACCTGTCCGCACCAGCAGGATGTGACACAACGTCAATTTCTTAATTGGAGTCTAACAGATCTGAATTCAGAGTTTTCCTTCTCCTAGACTGGTTACTTAGCCAAGGTTATAAAGCCTATACTTACACATAGTTCGAGTGAGAGCAGTTGTATGCGTACATTTCAACAAGGGTATTAGCTTTATTTGGAAATTAACCAGCCTCGTCCAGGATTTGAACTCTAGTCGACGAGTCCTACACTCTAACCATTACGCTACGCCCCACCAATACGAAGGTAAGCCGGGACTACAAAACAGAAGCTTATTGGAGATGCTGGTTTTACATCCGTTACTCCTTCTTTTTACAAAGGCTAGGGTGCATCATTCCCGGGTGACTTTATACTGAGTAGAGGATTTATCAGAATCTGCGTGTCGATCATGGATAAAACGTCAAGGAATTCCGTTGACTGTAGAACCAACAAAAGAATTATTTTCTTTTTTACGCGGTTTCAGAGTTATTCAGCTGAATATATTAGGTGAGCTATGAAATTTTATATATATTTTCCCGCAAGTAAGTGGTTGGGTTTGTAATCCCCTATTTGTCTCTCTCTCTCTCTCTCTCTCTCTCTATATATATATATATATATATATATAATATATATATATATATATACTTTGTTCAGCAACGTTTCTAAATAAACAAACATCCAAAAATCTTATTCACATTCGCCGAAGGGCATACGGTCTGTTTGTTGTTGTTGTTCTCTCAATAGCGCCCCCTTACCTATTATGGTAGAGGCGTGTTGTAGTATCATTTGACAAGCTTAATTTCGCTAGATGGTCAGCTGTGTACTGTGGCCGAGGCGATAAAAGTGTTTCACTAGTGTTTCACACTGTGTCTGCTGAAGTCCCGGTTTCGATTTCTGTCGGAGGGAAATCGTTAGTATATACCGCTGATGAACTTAATAAAGTCGAAACAGTCTGTACGGTATTCTACACACGAGCCATCCTTTGCTGGGATTACACTTGTCAAGTTCATTTCTTATAAGAAAAAGTATCGAATTTTATGCGATACATGCGTTGTAAGTGCCTTCAAGTAAAATTTAATATATATTATAATATGTATATATATGTGTGGTGTGTGTATTTGGGCAGCATTCTTTCATTTATGCATGTTGAATTAAACAAAAGACACATCTCCTGTTTTAACAATTTGTTTGTGATTTTTTCAAGTTTTGGGTGGAATCCGTTGATTAGTTCGAATTATATTAATGGATGTGGAAGCTGGAAGGTTGAGAATTGATGGGAAAGGTGCTATAGGCATTTTAAAATGTGTGTACTGCATTGGAAATTAATATTGTTTAAGGATGGTTTTGTATTGTTTTATGTATAAAGCTTCTAGTATTTGGAGTTTTTGTTGATTTTTTTCTTTCTGCAGAAGGTGTGTATTTTTCCGTTAAGATATTTCGGTAATTAAAGTAAGGGATGAATTTCCCATCAATTCTCCTCATTTCAGCCTCCACATCCATTAATATAATTTAAAAAACTGGAACACATCACCCTGATGATGGCACTTCGAAGTGCCCGAAAATACTGGGGACCTGAACTTTGGGTGGACTAATCCACGATTCCACCCAAATATTTAAAAAATGTATATATATATATATATATATATATATATATATATATATATATGCTCCCATCCCCTAGGGTTGAGCACTCTGGGGGGGATCTTGCTGACGGCCGCCAACTCAAGCGTAAACGCAACGCTCTTCTAAGGAATGGAGCACTTTGTGACGGCCTTTACACGCAAAGCGATGTGTGTATTAAAACAGTTAAAATCCCCTTCCCATTCTGTAAGTGAAGACAGCCTAATGTTACGGTGCCGGACTGACACCCAACCGATCGGATTTCAATTCCGGCTGTAGGTAGCTTACAAAATGTCTAGCCACACTGAGGAGACTTGATAAGTCGAAACACGTGTCTGGGTTGACCCTATATATATATATATATATAAGGTTAGTAAACAAACAAGTGTGTTTATTTTTATATGGCTTTAAGCCGACACTTTTTTGAGGATATGTGCTTAAGTCATACCTAATTTTGAAAATTAATTAGTTAATAATTAATGAATTAGGCGGGCATATATGTTCAAATGTAAGACTAAACAAATCGAAGAAAATGGGATTGACATTTTCTCGATTCGTTTAGCCTTACATTTGAACATATATGCCCGCCTAAATTCATTAATTATTAACTAATGATTTTCAAACTCGGTATGACTTCAATTAAGCACATATCTCCAAATATATATATATATATATATATATATATATATATATATAGTGTTTTTCCCTTTTTTCCACCTTGTATATTTTTACAATTTGTTCTACCATGTTATTTTTTCGTTATCTTTTTTACTTTCTATATTTTCATTTAAAAACTTGGTACAAACACAGAATAGGGCACAAGCAAGAGATAATATATTTGAACCGCATTTTACTTATAAATAGCATTAGATTACGGAAACTCCCAAAGTAGCCTAACCCTAACCTTAGCCCTATCCCTAACACTAACCCTAACCTTAATACTAACCCTAAACTAACCCTAACCCTAACCCTAACCTAGCCTCTCAAAAGTTCGGGTCTAAATATTAAGACTCAACTCCCGAAGTAACCTAACACTAACCCCAACCCTACCCTAACCTTTAAATAACCTAACCCGTACCCTGACTCTAATCATAGATTCTCATAAGTTAGGGTATTTCCGTGAAATGTAATAAAAATGTATTTTTGATACGCAATATAATGATATTATTTTTTTAGATTACGGAAACTCCTAAATTAGCCAAACCCTAACCTTAATCCTATCCCTAACAATAACCCTAACCTTTTCACTGACCCTAAATAACCCTTACCCTACCCTTACCCTAGCATCTCAAAAGCTTCGGGTCTAAATATTAAGACTAAACTCCCAAAGTAGTCTATGACTAACCCTAACACTAACCCTAACCTTTAGAATAACCGTACCCTAACCCCTAATTATAGATTCTCAAGGTTTCGGGTATTTCCGTGAAATGCAATAAAATGTATTTTTATAGGCAATATAATGATTTTAATTTTTTTTAGATTACGGAAACTCCTAAATTAGCCTAACCCATACCTTAACCCTATCCCTAAAACTAACCCTAACATTTTCACTGACCCTAAAATAACCCTAACCCTAACCCTAACCTAACCCTAACCTAACCCTAGCGGCTCAAAAGTTTCGGGTCTGAATATTAAGACACAACTCCCGAATAGTCTATGACTAACCCTAACCCTAACCTTTAGAATAAACCGTACCCTAACCCCAATCATAGATTCTCATAGGATTAGGGTATCTCCGTGAAATGCAAAAAAATCTATTTTTATACGCCATATATTGATATTATTTTTTTTAGATTGCGAAAACTCCTAAATTAGCCTAACCCTAATCTTAACCCTATCCCTAACACTAACTCTAACCTTAACAATAACCAGAAACTAACCCTAACCCTCCCTAACCATAACCCTACCGTCTCAAAAGTTTCGGGTCTAAAATATTAAGACACAACTCCCAAGTAGTTTAACACTAACCCTAACCCTAACCTTTAAAATAACCCAAACCCTTACTTTAACCCTAATCATAGATTCTCAAAGGTTTTTGTGTATTTCCGTGAAATGTAATTTTTTGATACGCAATATAATGATATTATCTTTTGCGCGCTATTCTGCATTGGTACCAAAGCAAAAATGACTTGCAAATAGTTGTATTTGTTTCCCTTATTTTCTGTTACGGTTTTTTAAAAAATTTTTAATAAATATATTTTTTAAATAATTTTTTATAAATTAAGTCATTATTTTCCCTTTTTTTCCAACTTGTATATACTTACTCTTTATTAGATACGCCATGTTTAGCTCAGTCGAGAGAGTGTTCGGCTAGGAACCACAAGATTCTTAGTTCGATACCGACCCTCCCCCAACTCAGCGAATGAGTAGCACAGGATCTGTGCGGTAAAGTGAGGAGCTGATGGTAGGTGCGACGTTCCACCTCAGATGCTGAAATAATCTCCTTGTGTAGCGCTAGGAAAAGTGGGAATAGACTCCCTCGATGGTCTGTCTGATATCGACTTTAGGCCGCCCCGACGATTTTACTTTACTAACATAAGCAATAATGATATTATCTTTTGCGCACTATTCTGCATTAGTGCAAAAACAAAAATGACTGTTGATATTCCCCCATAGTAGTATTGTTTCCCTTATTTTCTGTACCATTTTTTTTTTATTTTTAATAATTTTTTTTTTAATAAATTTTTATAAATAAGTAATTTTCCCCTTTTTTCCAACTTGTATTTATTTCATCTCTATTAGATACGCATATAATGCATATCATCTTTGCGCACTATTTCTGCATTATTACCAACAAAAAATGACTGTTGATACGCCCAATAATTTTCTTTCTTTCCCTTTCCTTTCTTCGTTTTTTTTTTTCAATTCTTTTTGTTTAATTATTGTTTTTCCTCTTTCTTCCACTTGTATATTTTTACACTTTTTTTTTTGTATTAGATTATTATTCATCCGTTATATCCTTACTTCATCATGCATTTCTTCTAATCCTTTTCGCTAGAGAAAACCTGAATGTTTATTATTTGATTTTCTACGTGGCATTCACCTTTGCGAAAATGTTTTCAATAATTTCTCCATTGAAAAACTTGCGCGGTTTCTTTTTGGCGCCAAAACATCAATTATCTTAGGATCGTTCGAAACGATCGTTGTGGAATGCCGGGAAAAAATTGTTGAGAACACACAGCGGCCTCAGTCGCTATTTCAGTTATAAGGTCGATTGACCTGAATATAAAAACCATGCCAAAACCGAAACAAATTATTTATTTTTGCAAAAACAAATTCATTGCTTAATGAGAGTTGCCTCCTCAAAATACTTCTGAATTACTCCCTTTCAGGGATCACTGTTCTCAAAAATATTCTTTATTGGTTAGGTGCATAATTATTGCAGATTTTTTCCGACAAAAGACGCAAGAATTATGCACTTTTTGCGGATTTTTTTTCTCGACAAATTTCTTAAACAAAGCCACATTAATTATGTTACAACCAAATAGTTCTTAAATTCAGATAGTGTGCTGATCTCATAACTAATTTCGTCCATCTCAACCAATCTGGGAGAAGAAAAATTCTGATATCAAACTGTGAAACATTTTTCTGAAAACAATCACTGATTTAATTCCATCTCAGCTGTTACGATTCTAGTCGCCATTTCAGCCGCTCTGTCGGCTGGGGCCGTTAGTAATGCCACCGACTGCACCTCTACAGATGGGTAAGACTCCCCCAATGGGTCCACCTGTTGGCCGTGGGTGGCGACCCGTGATGCTTAGGGATAGACCCAGGTGGATGAGTAGTTCAGACATGCAATACTCCACTTTGGACCTATTTTGGGCTAGACGGGCGATCGGCTGGTCACGTCAAGCCCTAGCACCTATATGATTTTCCCAACTCTATTGCCCTTATGGAAAGCCCCAACCCCTTTTTATCATATGGGTGCTAGAAGGTGGTGACTGCGGGTCTACATGTCCTGGGAATGACGTTAAACTCTATCTGATGGTGGGGTTCCAGTTTGGAGGTTTGGGAATGTAGAGCACCCCTTCATCACCATTGCTCCCTGGTCCACTCTGGCTCTGAGTGGTAGTACCTGTTGAGGTCCCATCTATGGTTAAATAGAAAAATGTAAATTAAAAAAAAGTGTATTATCCATTAAAGAATGATTTATTTCAAAACTTCAAATAAAAACTTCGGCATTAAATGACCCACTGAGGTTGATATGCCGTAAAACAAAACAACCAAACCAAACAAACCAAAACCATTTCAGGCATTTAGATCTCCTATTTGTAAATCCAATGATAGAAAAAGGGTGTAGAGAACTGAATATAAAATCCATCTCCAAAAAGAAACAAATCGTTTCTTCTTTGTGAAAACAAATTCATATCTTAATGAAACTTAACTCCTCAAAATAATCTTGAAAATACTCCCTTTCAGGAATATCTCCTCTCAAAAGTATTCTATCGTTGGTGGCATAATCATTGCGGATTTCCTCTGAACATTTGTAGCAATGATCTAACAAAATTGGCATGATCTAGTTTCATACAAAACTTCAAGGGCCAGTACAATAGGGAATGAAATCCGACAGTGTGTAGGAAAACAAAAAACTTCATCAGTACTTTGAGGTGGAATTAATCAATTCTTTAACACACAGCATTTGTCCATCTCAAGTCCTGATGAAGGTTTGTTAAAAACGAAACGTTATAAAGTAAACTTCACCATCAGATATAAATTCATCTTACGGAATAATTCGTATTTTTCTAATTTTATACACCGAAAATTCAAAGTTTCAGCTGCACTAACATTCAATCGCGAACTGAGTAAAAAATATGTTTTGTACAGCACTGATGTAATGTTACACACTGGACGCGCAAAAAACACAAACACTTGTATTTTAGGAAAATATAAGAGATGTTATTTCCCCCGGTTGTTTGCAGCTGAGAGTGTGGGCAGGGTTACGCAATGTGGAAGCCTTCGGGAGTTATCTTGAACCTGATCGCCGTCTGCCTAATCGATCTCAAACGGGCTTCTTTTATAGTAATCTGACCCCCGGGTCACGCCTCCTTGTTCGTGACACCTACGCGCAGTTTTTTTTTCTGCAGACACGCCCTCTTCGCCGCAACGCAGGTTATTTTCATTGGCTAAGGGCTACGCCTACAGATTTCTGCACTGAAATCATGACAAAGATCCACCTGTATTTTCAGGTGCAAAAGTTCAGTCGGGGCCACATCCTGTTTCGTTTCCAGGCTGCACCTGGCCCCCATGCACTTCCCTATTCAGCCCGGTCCTTGGGTGCACCGATCAGACAATATATTACAGTAAAATATCACGATCTTTTTGGGCATAGCCTGTATTTAATTTAAGGAGTATTACAAATACGATCTATTCTTAAAGCTCACAATATTTCAAACTATTGTGCATTTCTTCAGAAGAATTTGACCAATATTTGGGTAATTTGAATCCATTCCTTCAATTCCATCCTATTCCTGTCTTTGATTGTATGTTCCACAGAGGAAACTTTTGCAACGTCACTATCGCTGGTTTCTAAGGGACCGCTTAAACGATCGTTCAAATGTAAGAATGTCAAAAAGGAGACAGCGACTCGGTTGATCAACATGTCAAACACAATACCGAAGACATTGAAGAGATATTTCTCCAAATTCAAAGGGGGAAATATATCGGGCATGAAAGGAAAAAATGCACCTGACAGAGGGGAAATGAGTCAACAGAGAGAAATTGAAATGGCTCTTTTCTTTCAATATATTTATATACACATATATGGGGCTAAATTTTGGAAATTAATCCGAGAGTAATGTGAGGAAAATGTAGAACAATCACGGCGATGTACAATGGAGGGAAATTTATTAGTCGACTAATAAATTATTGTATTACACACACGCATATATATATATATATATATATATAGAGAGAGAGAGAGAGAGAAGAAGACAGAGACAGACAGACAGACAGACAGACAGAGAGAGACACACAGACCAGACAGAGATAATCGATATCGAAAGTTTTTGATATTTGAATACATCCTTGTGAAAAGCATGGAAGCTCAATATATATATTATATGTAATATAAAGATTTTGAAGGCAATTTACAATGCAATATGTGTTGAATTTATTTAACTTTTGTTTTTTTTTAAAACTAAATATTTTCGGAAGTAAAATTCCATCTTCAGAGTTATTGAAAGTTGAAAGTATTGAAAGTACTAGTGTTTTTTTATAGTAACTTATCCCACGGCGATATTGGTAACAGCTTCAAAAGATACTATAAAGAAACAAACTTTATTTCAATATTGCCGAGCAAGGCTTATATTTATAGTAAAAATTAAAAGAATTTCGAACAATTTCCCCGCGCGGGAGCAGCCGAGCCGGTTAACATCACAGAATTAGCCGATTTAACATCACGGAAATTTTTATTCAAATATACGGCGTTCCTCAACTTATTAAACAACAGATGATTACAATATCGCCGTGGGATAAGTACTATAAAAAAAAAAACACCTAGTACTTTCAATAACTCTGAAGATGGAATTTTACTTTCCGAAATATTTAGTTTTGAAAAAAAAACAAAAGTTAAATAAATTCAACACATATTGCATTGTAAATTGCCTTCAAAATCTTTATATTACACATACACACAATGCTTCAAAAGATACTATAAAGAAATAAACTTATATATATATATATATATATATTATAATATATATATATATAATATATATATTATAGTGTGTGTGTGGTGTGTGTGTGTATGCATGTACATGTGTATGTATATATATAAATAAACATGTAAGCTCAATATATATATATATATATATATATATATATACGAATAAAATAGGATACAGGTTTGTAAATTATAAATTTATTTCAGCCTTACGTTTTTTAGCTAGTCACTGAGAGAGACAATTCTTCTCCAAGCTGTGACACCTTGAGAATAAGCTATATGGGAAGTGCACATGAATGCTGCCTGTTGTCTTGAACAAGTCGTGGAAACCGCACTCCCAAGAAAGCAGCTGTACGGCTACATGCTCTCTATCTCAAAAACTATCCGAGTGAAGACGGACAAGACATGCAGGACACTGCTGGAGAAGCAAGGACGAATCTCATAAGTGACGTTCTCCTGTGGAAGCCAACATATGGACATGCTAATGTGGGCCGCCCAACAAGGAGCTACATTGACCAACTGTGCGAGGATTCTGGATGGTGCGCAGAGACCTCCCTGTGACAATGAATGATAGGGAGTTGGCGAGAGATCGTCATGTATCCGTGCTGCTAGCGTGACATGATGATGATGATGATGATGATGATGATGATGATATTTTTCAAGATTTGAGCCGCAACCGTAAGGACCTAAATTATACTTCATCGCGCCAATTGATCATAAACGACCGCCGTCCGCCCTGTCGGCTGTGGCGTTAGAATGCACCGACTGCACCTCTGCAGAGGGGTAAGACTCCCCCAATGGCCGGCCACCTGTTGGCCGTGGGTGGCGACCCATGATACTTAAGGATAGAGCCCAGGTGGATGAGCAATTCATGACATGCATACTCCACTTTGGCCCTATCTTGGCTAGACGGGCGGTCGGAGAGTCCCCTTCCGATCAATCGGCTGCTCACGTCAAGCCCTATCACCTATATGATTGCCCTGACCCTATTCCCCGTATGGCAAGCCCCCAACCCTTTTTATCATATCCGTGCTAGAAGGCGGTGACTTGAGTGTCTACACATGTCCTGGGAATGACGTTAAAACTCTATCTGATGGTGATGTTCCAGTTTTGGAGTTTTGGGGAATGTGAAGCACCCTTCATCACCATTGCTCCCTGGTCCACCCTACACTCAGTGGTAGTACCTGTTAGGGTCCCATCTATGGGTAAATAGAAAAACATGAGTTTATAAACAAGATTATATTATGCATTAAGAATGAATTTATTTCACAAATTTGTCGGCATCAAATGACCACACCGAGGTTGATATGCCGTAAAACAAAATCAAACCAAACCAAACCTAAGACGCTTGAATCAAAATAAAAGTCAATTGAAAAATCCTCGCTCTCTCTCTCTCACGTAATTTAATAATACACCGAAACCCTTCTGAATCGGTTTTAGCTAGGAGGAACCACGGCTTTCCCTTCCATTTGCAATCACTTTAATCATTAACTCTTGGAATGCGATCCGATCCCATTACGGGATTCAAATAATCATTTTCCATAACCCCAAATATTAAAATTCCCTCGGAATATCATCATATTCTTTGATTATCACAATATCAAGTCACCTGCCCATCTTCGTGAATAAACACAGAGGGCAATTTGAATCACCCACAGCCCCGTGAGCTTGATGACATTCAACCTATTTAAATTAGTGATGGAGGAAAACATGCAGGTTGGCTCCCATTCATGCCGAAAATGATTCCATAGGTTCCCTGCCGCTTTTCATAGAATATCCCCTGTTACAGATGCGAGGAGTAGAATTTAAAAGCCGACGTAATCTGGCCCGCTTCCGGGATGAGTCGAATTTCCCTGATAGGAATTTGAGGCGTAGACGTGTTCCCGAAGATGGAATTAAATTGCCGCTCGTTCGAATGCCCATTAGTGATACACGGATTGAAATTAATCTCATCTACCCTGGCGCATGCTACGAGGGACCAACCTTTTCTTTAAGGACTTTCTACACCTCTCATCGGATTCTTGGCAAATTCTTAAAAGCCATTTCTCTCTAACTCATCTCCACCCAAAATTAAATTTTTCCACCCGCTTTTCCTAGCGTACAACTATAAGATGCTGCCACACAAAAAAAATATATTCTTTATATTTTGGCGTGTAGATCGCGGTTGCGCTAACCAAGGTTAAAGGAGACCAGTCTGCCCTACTATTTACCCATAGCTGGAGTGAGATAGATCATACCGTCCCAAAAATTATGAAATGAAACTGTGTCGCCATCATACTCGTGCGCAGAGTTGGTAAAATATATATAATATTTAACCAACCCCTCCACACGAGCAGGATGTAACACAACGTCAATTTCTTAATGGGGGTTTAACAGCGTTTGAATTCCTTCTCCTAGAACCGGTTTGCCTAATCAAGGTTAAAGAGCTCAGTCTGCCCTACTATTTACCCATAGCTGGCAGTGAGAGTAGGATTCATACCTTTCCCAAATTATGAAATTGAAACCTTTATCGCATCCTACTCGTGCGCAGGAAATATATTTGTTGAATCTCTGTTAAGTGTTTGAACGCCATACTTAGCGCCAGTTGAAAAGGACTTAAAATAAGTAAGTCCTGACATATAAGAATCTTTGGTAAGTGAATAAGTTCTGAATTATGGAATCCCTATGTAAGTGTTCAAAAGGTCCAGTGATATAATCCTATGTTCCGTCGTCCACGAAGGTCAAAAAGTAGTTTTTGAGTATTATACCAGTATGCCTCAGCTTAAGTACTTTATTAACAGCAGAGTACTGCCCAGATGATTGGCCAAGAGTATAGGTCACATAGATTGATACTCGCCGAGTCAATAAATAAGAGTGGGCTTTTCCACACACCCTTATATAAAAAAGTCAACAATCTTCACTAATACTCGTTGATATCAATGCTACCTTGAGCTAAAAAACAAACAAAGAAAGCAAATAATACATAAATCTCTATAACAATGGAGCTTCGCTTCCGGTTTTTTGTTCTGCTAACACTATTTTAAAATATAAGCAAACACAGGATAAGTTATGATTAGGGGAATCAATTTTTAGGTCCCTACTTTAAGCATTTCGTATATTGTAACCATCTAATATTCACACCAATCACTATACACTTACATCTTTCCATTTGTTCGCCTCAACATAAGCATTACTTAACAGTGTCCTGAAGATGGTACAATATTAACCGCGAATGCTTAAGTGATTGACAAAAAAATTGTTTCCCTAAAGTATAACATTCTGTTTTTGTTAATTTTTTAAAATATACTTTAATATTCATATTGTCGATTAATTTCCTCAAACCGTCTTTCCATATATATATTATATATATATATATATATATAAATAATATATAATATATATATATTATATGCGTGTGTATATCATAACAATTAAGGCCATCACTTTATGAGCACACTCATGTGAACAACACAATATACACCAAAAAAAGCCAAAAAAACAATATACTTACACAATTTTAATCCTTTTCAAGAATATATTATATGTGTGTGTGCTGTAGTGTGTGTGTGTTTGGTGTGCTGTGTGTGTTATTATAATAAATGTATGCATACATATACACATATAAAAATATATACATATATATGAATAATATAAATATATATGTATATAATACAGAAACACACACAACACACACACACGTATATATATATATATATTTTTTTTTCTCTGAAGTATTTCTTCAAGCAAACAATTATAAAACTCTCTACTTAGAATATATATATATATAATTATAAATATATATATATATAATATATTATATATATGTATGTATATATATGAATATGGGGATATTTTGTGTCTGTGTTTAGCATCTCCGTTTTTATCTGTATATCGATCTAAGTATGTGCAAAAAAATTGGTCTTGTCCTTTCGGGAAATCGTTTTGTATGCAAACAGAAACATCTTTATTGAAAAAAAAAATTTAATAAAGAAAATATTGAAGCAAAAATCTAAATACCAATCATGATTCATTTGAGTAGTTAAGTAACCCTAAATCCAGAATATAATGCGATACCAACTTAACAAAATGGAGTATATTTACAAGAATCCACGATTTTTTGTTGCATTCTTTTGTTTTGTCTTTTTGTCTTTTAAAAATGTTTTTTGTTTTTTACCAAATCGCTTAACAAAAAACTTGAAATTGCAACAAATTCTCCAATGTGAATAATTTTGGCAAGCAAACGAGCAAAAATTTACCAAATTTGCAGAAATCCATTATTCTCCTTATTTTTTTGGAAAATCAAGAAGAACTCTCGAAGCTGATTGGTCCATTCCTTCATTTGCTGAGGCATCGCATTGTGCGCGTTGTGTGCCGTAAAAATACAATAATCTTAAAATTTACTCAACTAGATGTTCCTGTATTTTGACCGTGCATTCTGCATACCAATATTCCACAAATGTAATGTCACCAACTGAATATTAAAATGTAAACTTGTTAAAATTTATATATTTGCAAAGTTAGATAAGGATCACTCATCATTCATGTCGCTGCTATAGTACGGATACCATGACAATATCTCGCCAACCTTTCCTGATCAATTCATTTTCCGAACAGGAGGTCCTCTGTGCAGCAACCTACATCTTTGCTAGTGGTCATGTAGCGTCCTTGATGGGCGGCCACACTAGCATGCTCCGTGTGTTGGCTTCCACAGGCGAGAAAACGTCACATATGAGTTCATCCTTGCTTCTCCAGCAGTGCCGACGCATGCCTTGTCCGCTTTCACTCGAATGTTTGTGGAAATGGGGGGCGCAGCTGCCATATAGCGCTTTCCTCGTGTGGGGTGCTGCTTCCACGATTTGTCAGGACTGCACGCAAGCATTCTGTGCAGCCCGTCCAGCTTATTCATCAAGCACCTCGTTAGGCGTCCAAGTGGTGCATCCGTACAGCAACACTGATACACACCACCGCTTGGAAGAATGTCGCTTTTAGCTTGTCAGTGAGATATGCCTTTGTTACGTAAGCAAAATCGTTCATATGTACAATGTTTTAATTATTTCTCTCTCTCTTCTCTCTCCTCTCTCTCTCTCTCTCTCTCTCATCTCTCCGCTTTTTTCTTTCTTCTTTTCATCTTTGATATGTTCGATTGAAATAGAGTAGCGTTATCAGCCTCCGCGCGCTCACTCACCGCTGCATATTTCTTCTGTATATGTATTTATTTCCTTTACTTATTATATTCTTCCTTGTTGCATGGCCTTATTGAGCGGACGAATTGTTGATAACTTGAATCAAATCCATGAAAAATCGAATAAAAAACACAGAAACTAAAGTAAATGGAGTAACTTATTCCAACTAGTAACCGAAATCATTATTTTATATTATTTATACCATCACTAATATCTCTAGCTTTTGACTATCTATAGTATAAGATACATCGAGTAAGCCACCACTTATATTTATAGAACTTTAACCAAATAATCACCGGCAAGTATTGAACCAATAAAAACCCATAGATGCATGTAATGTCATTTTAATTCCCTGAAATCAGTTGGCGAAGTGAACTTATACAGGAAAGACTAGCAACTGATTCCGGCTACAAATGCCACGTCTTATATCACTTATAGGATTTCAAAAGACTATAACTGTAATCTCTGCTATAAGTAACACTACTTATTTCTACCAAGGATTTTCAAGGACTACACTGGGATCTCAGCTACAATTACGAGCTGCTGGAGTGTTTCTACCTAGGATTTTCAAGGACTACAAATGGAACTCTAGCTACAAGTACAGTCGCTATTCTACTTAGGATTTCAAAAACTATAAACTGGATCTCTGCTTATAAGTACACTCCTGTTCTTCCAAGTATTCAAATTACTACACTGGTTCTCACTACAAGTACAGTCTTATTCTAACCTAGAATTTCAAAAAACTAATAACTGAATCTCTGCTACTAGCACAACTCTTGCTTCTTCCAAGTATTTAAAATACTAACAACTGGAATCTCTGATATAAGTTACACTCTATTCTACTAGGATTTCATCAGCGACTATAAATGGAATCTCTGCTACAAGTACATGTCTTATTCTATTTAGGATTTCAAAGACTATAAGTGGAATCTCTGCTATAAATACACTCTTATCTACCTAGTATTTCAAGAACTACAACTGGATTCTCTGGCTCAAATACACCACTTGTTTTACCGCGGATATATCAAGAACACAACACAACTTTCTTACTCTGAGTCTACACCCTTTCCAACTATTGATTACCAATATGAAAACTAAACGCTATAATGGCGATCAGAATCCATAACACTAGCAATGGCGTTTGAAAGTCATGCTAAGTCCTTGACATAGAAATTATCATGGGAGTTTAATTATGCTTTTTCGCTCATTAAGAAAATCTTTTTAATAAAAGAACTTGGGAATTAGTCTGAGACGAATGGTAGCAGAATGAAGTGGTGAAAAAGCGCGAAAATCAAATAAAAAGGAACTTTTATTTGAATGAAAATTTTAAATTATTTCAGTGAGAAAAGGGCGCGAACATCTGGTAAAAAGATGGCGCCATTTGCCATGAGAAAAAAAAAAAGATTGTTTTCAAACCTTCGATTCTTAGAAATTCAAAATGTTCTCTGCCTTCAGCTGTAGTCACTTGAGGATTCATAAAAAATTCTCAAGAGGAATTATTTTTCTCTCTGGAATTCCTGTTTTCTACACACAAGATTTTCCGCAGCGAACACCTGCATCAAACAATCCTATGTACAAACAGTTCTGCTAAAGGAACATTATATATATCTAGCAAATATATTCCACCACTTCCACCGGTGCAGTATTTAAGTTTGAATATTAATAAAAATCATATTAAATTAGAAAAGCGCTAATAAAACTAATAAGAATGCAGATAAAAGATTTCAAACAGAGGGGGGTATAAATCGAAAAAATAGAACAAACTGTAACTTAACTCTTCTAGTCACTCTCGTCTTTCATTGCTAAATCTCTTAATATAACTATTTGAGTTAAAATAGCATAAGTAAAGGAAAAAAATGAGTTATTTCTTCTAAGGATTCTTTTTAAAATTTATTACCGAGATTTTTGTTCATATTCATTAAGATACAAACTAAACAATTAAAATCAATAATACTAAGCACATCGTATTAAAATCAATGTTTAATATCAATATTTGCAAGATTAGGCCTTCCCGTCATACTGTAAAAACCAATACCGTTTTGCTTGTATATATAAATACAAATCCAATACATTTACTATGAGTATATTGTCAACAGTATCAATAAATGTCAAACCAAGTTTTATTAATATTTAAGTTTAAATAAACAATTTTTCGAGACCTTCGAAGCCAGCTTTTTTACATTTGCGATGGAATCCCTGGATAGTCCACTGGAGTTTATATCCCAATAAACTTTCGACAAACATTGAAGTGCCATTATCAGGGTCGAACTGGGAACACTAACACATCACCCCTGTATATATGATATATATATATATATATATATATATATATATATATATATATAGTATAATCGATTATTATTATTATTAACATAAAAGGTAACACGGTATTAACCTACTTGAGTAATTCAGTGGATTTAACCCTGAAGATGCCTTATGGTTGAAACTTCCGATTAGTGTAATCTCTTGGACACCATTTTATAAATATAATAATATATATAATTATATATATATGAATATATATTAATATATATTATATTAGCGTAGGCTTCATTATTGTTTCATCATAAAAAGAGAAAAGCGACCCTCAGCTACAGCGTAATTACAAGATAAAAAGATGGGCGCGTTAATATTGTGCCCGCAAGCGACCATTGTCAAACATCAAGTGATGACTGCCTTGTTTCCTAAGCGGGCAAAGAGTATGTTGAGAATTTCTCTTTAAAAAAGAACAACCGACATGAAAATGACATTTATCAGCAGAAATGTAAAAAACCGTTTTTCCCGGCTTTTTTTAATGGCGCATTGCGCGTATGGAAAGCTCTTTAAATTAAAAAAAAAAAGAAAGAAGAAAAGTTCTGGACATGTGGAAAAGAGCGTGTGAATTGTTAGTACTTCAAACATCAAAGAGATCAATAAGAGGCGAAACTGAATATCACAGTAATCATATAGTTTGCCATTAGAATATCAGACGTTATTTTTCACAACACTCACAATACACACACACGCACACACACGTGCACACACACGTCTCACACACACCACACATGAACACACCACACACGTGAATATGCTCATGTAGATCACACACCAACATACACACATACACATGAAACACACACAACAACACAGAATACACAACGAGCACACAACATTAGCACAGGAACATACACATACACGCAAACATGTCCATAATGCAGCATGTACAACACAACACACACTTGAACACAGCCCACACACACATATGCACATGTTAGGCACAGCATACAACATACCACAACAATACACATGAACAACACACGCACACACACACATACATAGTGAATACCAAAACAGCACACACTTACACAGGACATACACATACCGCACACAGGTCCATGCACATGTACAACACAACAACGCACATACACCACGTACCACACACACGCCACACATACACGCATGTCCATATGCACCATGTACACATACACATACATGCATACCACACACCACCGCATACATGTCATATGCACATGCTAAAAAATAACACACACACAGCGCATCGCACACACATATACACATGAATAGACACACACGCACACCATGTCATATGCACAGTACACTAGGAACACACAATATACACACACATATAACTTACAGGAAAACACACCACACAACACACGCACACATGTACATATACACATGTACATACACACATACCAACATACCTAATAACACATACACATGAACCCACACACATACACATGAATACACACGCACACAACTTACACAGGAACATACACTACATGCACACGTGTCCAATGTGCACATGTTACACATACAACACACACACATACACACACACGCACACAATGTATATATGCACATGCCACACACACGCACACACATACACAGGAACATACACATACACGCACACATGTTTCATATGTACATGTACACATACGCATCACACACATAACACACACGCACACATGTACAGTATGCACATGTAATACACACACTATACACACGCACCACATACACAGGAACCACACACGCACACATGTTACCATATGCACCGATGTAACACATACGCACACAACACACACGCAACAGTACATATGCACATGGAACACACACACTACACGCCACACATACACACGACAACACATAGATACATGCACACGTGTCCATATGCACATGTACACAACGCACACATACACGACACACGCATACAGTACATATCACATGCACACACACACCCAACGCATCACATACACAGGACAGCACACGGCACACATGTACATAGGCACATGCGCACACACACACGCACACACATACTCCAGGAAACTACACATACACGCACACATGTACATATGTACAGTACACTACGCACACACACCTACACCCAGACGCCACAACATGTACATATGTACATGCACAACACACGCGAACACACATACACAGCAAACAACACATACACCGCACATGAGGGTGTCCCATAATGCACATGTACAGCATACGCACACATACACACAAAACACGCACTCATTACATAATACATATGTACACACACACACACACACATACACCCACACGCACACACATACACATGAACACAAACGCACATATGTACATAGGCACAGCACACACACATATACAACCCACACGCCACACACAATTACACAATGAACACACACAAACAATACGCACATGTCATATGCACATGTCAAAATAATTACGT
>CM042158.1:77991639-77996639 GCA_023376005.1 Doryteuthis pealeii
CACGACATGATGTATGATAAATATATATATATATATAAAATGTAAGGATAGAGAAATACTTAATTAGAGACAGAATTTATAAAACATTGAAATACAAGATTATGGGACCTTATATTATCTTATTCAAGTCTCATGCGTTACTATATATATATACTATATATATATATATATATTATTATATATAGAGAGAGAGAGATGAGAGGAGAGAAGAGAGAAGAGAGAATTGATTGAGTTCTGGGGGCTACATTTCGCCCCCAACATAAAATCTATCTCATATATTCAGGATATGATTGCCAATTCTTCTATCTCCAATACCCCCAACACCCCCCTTTCCTTGTCCGGCACCTCCGTCTTTGATGGTCCCAAAATAAAATATGCTGACGTCAAAAAAAATTGAAACATCTGAATAACAATATCCGATTTTCGTTCTCCCATAAGACGAAACGAAATGGCTATTGAGTGTTGTTAATAACGCCACTTATTATGCGTTAACAGTTACTCCTATTGACTCTGAATTAGGCAGATCACTTACTGTTCATCGAGTCAATTAACCTCGAGCTTTAATTCTTAAGGAGACATTCAGCAGACGTCCAGATTACCTTCACTCTAATGGATTAAAAAACTATTATACTCATCTCTTATGATTAAAAATCCATGATCTATATATAATGTCGCTTCGGTTGTTCTGTCCGTTATGAATTTCTTTTAAATGAATTTTTGAAAAAATGAAGCCATCGATAATCTGTATTATTTAGACTGCTACAAAATAACAAAAAACGTCCTCCGGGCGATGTAAAAATAATTTACAGCAGACGTTATAGACAGGGCAGTGCTCTGCTGATGAGACCTAATAATCATTATAATGGAGGCTTCGGTGTCTGTCCGTATTGAATTTTTGAAATGAAGCATGATAATCTGAATTTTTTTGAAAAATAATTTACAGCAGAGTTATTGACAGCGGCAGTGCTCTGCTGATGAGGCCTAAATCCTATATATAATGCGAGCTTCGGTGTCTGTCCGTATTGAATTTGAAATGAAGCATGATAATCTAATTTTGCAAAATAATTTACAGCCAGAGTTATAGACACAGGGCAGTGCTCTGCTGATGAGGGCCTTAATATCTATATATAATGGAGCTTCGGGTGTCTGTCCGTATGAATTTTTGAATTGAAGCAGATTGAATCTGTATTATTTTAGACTGCTAACGAAAATTAAAAAAAACGTCACTCCGCGGCGATGTTAAAAATAATTTACAGCAGAGTTATAGACAGGGCCTGTGCTCTGCTGATGAGCCCTAAAAGGCTGAAATGTACATACACGAGATCGACTTTTTTCTCGATTTGTTTACGCCTGTACATTTAAACGGGATATACTCGCCTACAATTCATTTAATTATAACTAATTATTTTCAACTCAGGTATACTCAAATTAAGCACATAAGTTCCCCAAAATTGTCTCCTATCGCCAGAATGTGACAATTAAGAGAGATCGTCAATAAAACGCCATGGGCATGTAATTCAACGGATGCATGATTGCGCCCAGCAAGAAACCTGGGGGAGCTGTTTATTAATAAACATTGATCTATAAAAACTCAGCAAATTAAATAAATATTTAGCCTCACAACTTGTGCATTGAGCACTGTATTGTCTTTGTTTCATCACAAAAATCTGTTCTATATTATATATATACTAGATTGTTTGTTTCACTTCATATCTTATTATAATGGAGATTGTGTGTTCTTCTGTCTGTAACGAAACTATATTTACTACTCAATTCACAATTCCTTAATTATTTACGTCAAAATTCTCCATGATTTTCATTCTTTTAAAACCTTTAGTTATTAATAAAAATTGCTCTTCAAATTATTAATACCTGTGACCGATTATCTACATACTAAGAACATGCAATTGGGATTTATATATACGAACAAACTAGCGGTTTCAGTTTAACGAGAAGGCAATTTGCATTTGATTATTTTAAAATTTTTATTTAATAAAATATGTGCCTTGCGGTATCTATTGATTCTAATTGTTTGGTTTTATCTTTAAGAAATATAAACAAAAAATCTCGTGAATAAATCCTTTAAAAAGGGAAATCTTATTACAAGAAGAACATAACTGTAATATTATCCTTTACTCTCCTATTTTAACTAATAGCTTAAATTAGGAACAATTTACCAACTTGAAAGAGGGAGTAAAGTGGGAAAATGACATCTGAATATCGTAGTTTCAAAGTTGTCTATTTTTCGATATATTCACACCCCTTCTGTGTGCAGCATCTTCTTTATCCTGCATTCTTAGTCAGCTTCATCAGCCTTTCTAATTTAATATGGATATTTTAATTATATCAAAACTTAAAAACTGCCACCGGAGGGTGCATATATTTGCTAGTATAACTATTATATATATTATATATATATATATATATATATTAATTTATCTTTAGTTTATCCTTTTCGTTCCTCTTAATTAGAACAATTTTAGCCACTCCTTCGCTGTCGACACTTGTGAGCATAAATAAAGGATAAACAAGCAATACTGTCACTTTGCCCAATAAGTTTCCGGCAAAGTTCATCTCAATAAAAACATTCTCTTTCCAAACCGCGTTTGAATCTCTTAGTTTAAGTAATAACCCTTTATCCCCCTTCTCCTCTGTGAGAATTTTGGTGAGGGCGAGGGTCACGTCTAATGTTTACGACTCTTGTAAACGTTGCGTGGTAACGTTTATACTTTCTACATTTAAAGTTGGGTTATAATGTATTGTAATCTCTTGATGGCGACAGTAGGAAAGTCACGAGGAAAGTCGTTATTTTCTTTATTTTGTCATCCTGAAGATATATTCGAATATATAACTGGGTCTTTCTTGTTATTTTCCTTTTTCTAAAGTGAAAGTGCAAAGTGAAAGTGGAAAATGAAAGGAAAAGTAAGGCTTTAGGTTTTAATGTAAACGAAAGTGCTTTCTGGTTTGAAGGGAACCTCAATTTCTTATTTGGAATTTCTACTGGCCCTAAAACAAGAGAATCTTCTATTCAGAAATGTCCATTTAGTCTAGCTTAATTCTAGTATTTAATTCTCTCATGTCTTACGTATTTCCCAATATATGTAGATATATACATATATATATATATTATTTTACAACCCCTCGCACGAGCAGATGTTGACCACAGCGTCCAATTTCTTAAGCGGAGTTCAACAGGTTTGAATTCAGAGTTTTCCTCCTCCTAGACCGGTTGCCTAATCAAGGTTAAAGAGCCCAGTCTGCCCTGCTATTTATCCATAGCTGGAGGGAGAGTAAGATTCATACCTTTCCTCGGGGTATTAGCGCTAAGGGAAATGCAATTACCACAATATATATATATATATGAGAAGAAAAATGGATATAAAATCCGACATTATGTTAAGCCTTTGTTGATGGTTTTATTAAAACCGAAAACGCTTTAGCGTTGGCTGTTTGTAATTCAATCTTTGACTTAATTTTGCTGTTTTATTTAACGTTTATATAATATATATATACATAATATATATATAATAATATACTATATACTATCAGTATGTATATAAGTTTTTGGATGTTTGTTTATTTTAGAAGCATTGTTGAATAAAAGCATATATTAATATTTTATATTTTTTTGCTTGAAGGCAATTTACAATGCGAATATCGCATAAATTCGATAACTATAGAATATAATAATACAACAATGTGAATTTCGCAAAAGAACTTACTCGCGTGTGTAGAATATCGTACAGACTGTTTTCAACTTTATTTAAGTCTCATCAGCGATATATACTAACGATTTCCCTCCGACAGAAATCGAAACCGGGACTTCAGCAGGATAGTTCAGAAACATTACTGCTTCGGCCACACGGTACAGCACGGAGAAAATTCATGGCGAAATTAACCTGTCAATGATACTGAGACGTCTCTACGATATGCGCATTGTAATTGCCTTCAAGCAAAAATATAAATTATTATATGTATACTTTATTCAACAATGCTTCTAAAATAAACAAACATCAAAAATTTATTCCTTCGCCAAAGAGCATAAGGCTCCGGGTTTGGTTATTGTTTCACTCAGCGCTCCCTTGCATCTCATATGGTAGAGACGTCCTCAGTATCATTGACATGTTAATTTCGCAGGAATTTCTCCGTGCTGTACAGTGGCCGAAGCAGTTCAGTTTCTGACCGTTTGTACCCTTGGAAGTAAATATCATCAAATTCATTAAAGATAAAAAATAAAACAATTTGAAATGTAAACTTTAAAATATGTATTAAAATAAAACAAACTATATATAGATATATAATACCAGTCATGTATTTATTAAAACTTGTTTTTAAAAACAATGAGGACTGTCTAATGTTGCATGCTCAAATTTTGAGTGTATTTATTCTATGTTATTTTGGATCATGTGACGTAAGCAAGGACGTAGTTTTTGTTACAGACAAATAAAGAGCGAATCTCCAATATTAATAGATGTGCTAGAAGGCGGTTGCTAAGGTCCTTTAATGACCTCGATATGACGTTAAATTTTATCTGATACTGAAGTTCCGATTCTGGAGCTCTAGGAAATGTGGAGTACTCCTTCATCACTATTACACCCAGGAACACTCTGACCCGGAGTGGTAGTACCTGTTAGGGTTCCATCTAAATGTTAAATAGAAAAAAATGAGTTTAAAAATGTTTTCAAAATTCAGAAATTGAGTAGCCAGATAAAATGATTCAAACTAAACGTCTTCGGCATAAAATAACCCAACAAGGGTTAGCATGCTGTAAAACTCAACCAACCAACCAACCAACCAACCAACAAATAGACGGATAGTAAATTAACAGATCCTACTATCCGGCCCTGACTTGTTGTGCCCTTTTCATCTTTTTCATTACACCTGACGCCTGTGTGCCAGATTGTGCACAGCTTAGCATATTCTACTGAAGTTAAGCAATAATTGGTTTGGTCAGTATATAGTTGAGTAACCACTTATTAAGAGCAGGTTCTGAAAACAAC
>CM042158.1:78001639-78024139 GCA_023376005.1 Doryteuthis pealeii
AACTGGGTAGGCCACATACTATAACAGAATCGAAAAGATAGGCCACATACTATGACGGCACCGAAAATTGTCTCATGCCCCTCTCAAGTAGTTCGTTGATTGAATGGTTGATTTATTTTTTAGGTTTACTAAGCAAAGATACAAGGTAAACAGAGCAATTAGCAATTGCTCGGTTGAATTAACAAATCCTGTAAGATTTCATTGTTTCTCTCTTCCGAGGTTTCCCCAAACATTATTGGAAGAAAAACAAACGAATCCATTCTCATTATTTAGGTACTATATGTCAATGACATATAAACCTTTGTGGGTTATTTAATGCTAGAGCAATCCTTATTGAACAAGTGTTATAATATATAGTTGAAGGAAACACGTGGGTTCATACCTTTCCCAAGTGAATTATACCGAAAGAGAACGCAATAGCAGGACTGGGGTTCCAAATGGCTTCCTATGATGTCACAATCCAGGGAAGATAAAAGAGATAGCGACTTGTATACATATATGCATACTATATTATATACGATTGATATAGTCTCATATCAATATTTTCACACACAAATATATATATATATATATATATATATATGAATTGATAATGAAGTTTGTTGGATTAATAAAAAATGGTACTCAATAGAGGTGACAGATTACATATCTCTAAGGGATGATAGCGTAGACAGAGAACACCGCTTATCAGTTTCTCACGTTTGTTCATCAAACCAGTTATGGAGAAAGTGTCAACTCTCTCCCCCCCCCTCTCTCTCTCTCTCTCTCTCTCTCTCTCTCTCTCTCTCTCTCTCTCTTTATATATATATATATATCTTCTGCGTGTTCGCTTGCTCATATATGCATATATATATATATATATAATATATATATATATATATATATATATACACAAACACACATATATATATACACATATCCACACACACACACACACACACACATATATATATATATACATATATCTATATGGTGGACTCTCCTATCGGGAACGATAGATGAGGGTCAGCAGTGAGTGATTTGATTCCTCCCATGTTGTGCATGCTGTCAAGAAGATATTTTATGTTTCCTCGAGTGTGACAGCAGCCCAGCCCTGCTGCGAGCCATGAAGCCACACGGACAAACGAAATGATCCAAGGCAGGAGTTAAATGTTTTTTCTCTTAAAGTTATGCGGAGCCGATCTCTATGCTTCAGTCTATTTTCTTCAAAGCTCTTTAGTTTAGCGAAACAGGTCTTACGCCATTCCTTCCGATCCGATGCTAGATCTTCCCAAGCACTCAGGGCAATATCGAGGCGTTTCAACTTATATATATATATATATATATATATATATATATATATATATATATATATATATATTATGTATAAATTTTATATATATATTCTTTTTTTTTTTTCAAAACCGTTTCAAATTTATATATATATACATATATATATATATATATATATATATATATATATATATATATATATATATATATATATATATATATATATATATATATATATATATATATATATATATATATATATATATATGTATAAACTTTGTTCTTGTGAACGTTGTTTTATTTTTGTAATTTGAAGTATGGGGAAAAAACGATTTTTAATATTCAAATGTTTTTCTGTCCCTGGTTCGATTAATTCCGATATATATAATATATACATATATATATATATATATATATATATATATATATATATGTATGTGTGTGTGTGTGTGTGTGTGTGTGTGTGTGTGTGTGTGTGTGTGTGTGTGTATACATGGGCTTAATTGCATAAATTCACACCCGCATACCCACACCTTTGTTCTGTAAGTATATATTCATGCCTGAAGCAGATTACTAACCTTTTTGTCGGGCAATTAGTGGAGGGAAGATGTGGGAGAAATTTCGAAAATTACCCCTAATACTTAATTTCTCCTCCATCGTCCAATGATATCCCTTTGTAATAATCCTATAATGTCAATCGCAACAAGTGCCCGCTGAAACCGAAATCATTGTACACTCACTAAACTTTCAACATATATATTATAAATCATATACTATATTTTATATATTATAACCTGTCCGCACCAGCAGGATGTGACACATCGTCAATTTCTTAAGTGGAGTCTAACAGATCTGAATTCAGAGTTTTCCTTCTCCTAGACTGGTTACCTAGCCAAGGTTAAAAGCCCATACTTACCGATAGTTCGAGTGAGAGCAGTTGTATGCGTACATTTCCAAGGGTATTAGCTTTATGTGGAAATTAACCAGCCTCGTCCAGGATTTGAACTCTAGTCAACGAGTCCTACACTCTAACCATTACGCTACGGCCCACCACTACGAAAGGTAAGCCGGGACTACAAAACAGAAGCTTATTGAAGATACTGGTTTTACATCCGTTACTCCTTCTGTGAGTGGATTCTTTTTTACCAAAAGCTAGGGTGCATCATTCCCGGGGTGACTTTATACTGAGTAGAGGATTTATCAGAATCTGCGTGTCGATCGACGGATAAGATGTCGAGGAATTCCCGTTGACTGTAGAACCAACAAAATAATTATTTTCTTTTTACCGCGGTTTCAGAGTTATTCAGCTGAATATATTAGGTGAGCTATGAAATTTTATATATATTTGGCCGCAATTAAGTGGTTGGTTTGTAATCCCCCCCCTCTCTCTCTCTCTCTCTCTCTCTCTCTCTCTCTCTCTCTCTCTCTCTCTCTCGTATATATATATATATGTGTGTGTGTGTGTGTGTGTGTGTGTGTATTTGGGCAGCATTCTTTCATTTATGCATGTTGAATTAAACAAAAGACACATCTCCTGTTTAACAATTTTATTTATGATTTTTTCAAGTTTTGGGTGGAATTCGTTGATTAGTTCGAATTATATTAATGGATGTGGAAGCTGGAAGGATGAGAATTGATGGGAAAGGTGCTATAGGCATTTTAAAATGTGTGTACTGCATTGGAAATTAATATTGTTTAAGGATGGTTTGTATTGTTTTATGTATAAAGCTTCTAGTATTTGGAGTTTTTGTTTATTTTTTTTCTTTGTGCTGAACGGGTGTATTTTCCGTTAAGATATTTCGGTAATTAGAGTGGGGGCATGAATTTCCCATCAATTCTCCTCCTTCCAGCCTCCACATCCATTAATATAATTTGAAAAACTGGAACACATCACCCCTGATGATGGCACTTCGAAGTGCCGAAAGTACTCGGGACCTGAACTTTGGTGGACTAATCCACGAATTCCACCCAAATATTAAAAATTTTTATATATATATATATATATATATATATATATATATATATATATATATATATATAAGGTTAAGTAAACAAACAAATGTGTTTATTTTTATATGGCTTTAAGCCGACATTTTTGGAGGATATGTGCTTAATTGAAGTCATACCCAATTTTGAAAATTAATTAGTTAATAATTAATGAATTTAGGCGGGCATATATGTTCAAATGTAAGACTAAACAAATCGAGAAAATGGGATTGACATTTTCTCGATTGTTTAGCCTTACATTTGAACATATATGCCCGCCTAAATTCAATCATTATTAACTAATTGATTTTCAAAATTAGGTATGACTTCAATTAAGCACATATCCTCCAAATATATATATATATATATATATATATATATATATATAGTGTTTTTCCCTTTTTTACACCTTGTATATTTTTACTAATTTTTCTACCATGTTATTCTTTTCGTTATCTTTTTTACTTTCTATATTTTCATTTGAAAAACTTGGTACAAACACAGAATAGGGCACAATCAAGAGATAATATTATTTGAATCGCATTTTACTTATAAATAGCATTAGATTACGGAAACTCCCAAAGTAGCCTAACCCTAACCTTAGCCCTATCCCTAACACTAACCCTAACCTTAATACTAACCCTAAAACTAACCCTTACCCTAACCCTAACCCAAGCTTCTCAAAAGTTTCGGGTCTAAATAGTAAGACTCAACTCCCGAAGTAACCTAAAACTAACCCTAACCCTACCCTAACCTTTAAAATAACCCTAACCCGTACCCTGACTTTAATCATAGATTCTCAAAAGTTTCGGGTATTTCTGTGAAATGTAATAAAAATGTATTTTTAATACGCAATATAATATTATTTTTTTTAGATTACGAAAACTCCTAAATTAGCCTAACCCTAACCTTAATCCTATCCCTAACAATAACCCTAACCTTTTCACTGACCCTAAAATAACCCTTACCCTACCCCTTACCCTAGCATCTCAAAAGCTTCGGGTCTAAATATTAAGACTAAACTCCCAAAGTAGTCTATGACTAACCCTAACCCTAACCCTAACCCTTAGAATAACCGTACCCTAACCCGTAATCATAGATTCTCAAAGGTTTCGGGTATTTCCGTGAAATGCAATAAAATGTATTTTTCTAGGCAATATAATGATATTATTTTTTTTAGATTACGGAAACTCCTAAATTAGCCTAACCCTAACCTTAACCCTATCCTTAAAACTAACCCTAACCTTAACACTAACCCTAAAACTAACCCTTACCCTACCCCTTACCCTAGAATCTCAAAAGCTTCGGGTCTAAATATTAAGACTAAACTCCCAAAGTAGTCTATGACTAACCCTAACACTAACCCTAACCTTTAGAATAACCGTACCCTAACCCCTAATCATAGATTCTCAAAGGTTTCGGGTATTTCCGTGAAATGCAATAAAACGTATTTTTATACGCAATATAATGATTTTATTTTTTAAATTACGGAAACTCCTAAATTAGCCTAACCCTAACCTTAACCCTATCCCTAAAACTAACCCTAACCTTTTCACTGACCCTAAAATAACCCTAACCCTAACCCTACCCTAACCCTAGCGGCTCAAAAGTTTCGGGTCTGAATATTAAGACACAACTCTCGAAGTAGTCTATGACTAACCCTAACCCTAACCTTTAGAATAACCGTACCCTAACCCCTAATCATAGATTCTCATAGGATTAGGGTATCTCCGTGAAATGCAAAAAAATCTATTTTATACGCCATATATTGATATTATTTTTTTAGATTGCGAAAACCCTAAATTAGCCTAACCCTAACTTAACCCTATCCCTAACACTAACTCTAACCTTAACAATAACCCAGAAACTAACCCTAACCCTTCCCTAACCATAAACCCACCGTCTCAAAAGTTTCGGGTCTAAATATTAAGACACAACTCCCGAAGTAGTTTAACACTAACCCTAACCCTAACCTTTAAAATAACCCAAACCCTTACTTTAACCCTAATCATAGATTCTCAAAGGTTTTGTGTATTTCCGTGAAATGTAATTTTTTGATACGCAATATAATGATATTATCTTTTACGCGCTATTCTACATTGGTACCAAAGCAAAAATGACTTGCAAATAGTTGTATTTGTTTCCCTTATTTTCTGTTACGGTTTAAAAAAATTTTTTAATAAATATATTTTTTAAATAATTTTTTATAAATTAAGTCATTATTTTCCCTTTTTTTCCAACTTGTATATACTTACTCTTTATTAGATACGCCATGTTTAGCTCAGTCGAGAGAGTGTTCGGCTAGGAACCACAAGATTCTTAGTTCGATACCGACCCTCCCCAACTCAGCGAATGAGTAGCACAGGGATCTGTGCGGTAAAGTGAGGAGCTGATGGTAGGTGCGACGTTCCACCTCAGATGCTGAAATAATCTCCTTGTGTAGCGCTAGGGAAAATGGGATAGACTCCCTCGATGTCTGTCTGATATCGACTTTAGGCCGCCCCGACGATTTTACTTTACTAACATAAGCAATATAATGATATTATCTTTTGCGCGCTATTCTGCATTAGTGCAAAAACAAAAATGACTGTTGATATTCCCCCATAGTTGTATTTGTTTCCCTTATTTTCTGTTACGTTTTTTTTTATTTTTAATAATTTTTTTTTTTAATAAATTTTTATAAAATAAGTAATTTTCCCCTTTTTTCCAACTTGTATTTATTTCATCTCTATTAGATACGCAATATAATGATATCATCTTTGCGCACTATTCTGCATTATTACCAAACAAAAATGACTGTTTATACGCCCAATAATTTTCTTTCTTTCCCTTTCCTTTCTTTCGTTTTTTTTTTTCAATTCTTTTTTGTTTTAATTATTGTTTTCCTCTTTCTTCCACCTTGTATATTTTTACACTTTTTTTTTGTATTAGATTATTATTCATCCGTTATCATCCTTACTTCATCATGCATTTCCTTCTAATCCTTTTTCGCTAGAGAAAACCTGAATGTTTATTATTTGATTTTTCTACGTTGGCATTCACCTTTGCGAAAATGTTTCTATAATTTCTCCATTGAAAAACTTGCGCGGTTTCTTTTGGCGCCAAAACATCAATTATCTTAGGATCGTTCGAAACGATCGTTGTGGAATGCCGGGAAAAAAATTGTTGAGAACACACAGCGCCTCAGTCGCTATTTCCAGTTAATAGGTCGATTGACCTGAATATAAAAACCATGCCCAAAACGAAACAAATTATTTATTTTTGCAAAAACAAATTCATGCTTAATGAGAGTTGCCTCCTCAAAATACTTCTGAAATTACTCCCTTTCAGGGATACACTGTTCTCAAAAATATTCTTTATTGGTTAGGTGCATAATTATTGCAGATTTTTCCGACAAAAGACGCAAGAATTATGCACTTTTTGCGGATTTTTTTTCTCGACAAATTTCTTAAACAAAGCCACATTAATTATGTTACAACCAAATAGTTCTTAAATTCAGATAGTGTGCTGATCTCATAACTAATTTCGTTCCATCTCAACCAATCTGGGAGAAGAAAAATTCTGATATCAAACTTGTGAAACATTTTTCTGAAAACAATCACTGATTTAATTCCATCTCAGACTGTTACGATTCTAGTCGCCATTTCAGCCGCTCTGTCGGCTGGGGCGTTAGAATGCACCGACTGCACCTCTGCAGATGGGTAAGACTCCCCCAATGGGCCACCTGTTGGCCGTGGGTGGCGACCCGTGATGCTTAGGGATAGAGCCCAGGTGGATGAGTAGTTCATGACATGCAATACTCCACTTTGGACCTATTTTGGGCTAGACGGGCGATCGGCTGGTCACGTCAAGCCCTAGCACCTATATGATTTTCCCAACTCTATTGCCCTTATGGAAAGCCCCAACCCCTTTTTATCATATGGGTGCTAGAAGGTGGTGACTGCGGGTCTACATGTCCTGGGAATGACGTTAAACTCTATCTGATGGTGGGGTTCCAGTTTTGGAGGTTTGGGAATGTAGAGTTCATCACCATTGCTCCCTGGTCCACTCTGGCTCTGGTGGTAGTACCTGTTAGGTCCCATCTATGGGTTAAATAGAAAAATGTATTATAAAAAAAAGTGTATTATCCATTAAGAATTGATTTATTTCAAAACTTTATTCGGCATTAAATGACCCACTGAGGTTGATATGCCGTAAAACAAAACAAACCAAACCAAACCAAACCATTTCAGGCATTTAGATCTCCTATTTGTAAATCCAATGATAGAAAAGGGTGTAGAATCTGAATATAAAATCCATCTCCAAAAAGAAACAAATCGTTTCTTCTTTTGTGAAAACAAATTCATATCTTAATGAAACTTAACTCCTCAAAATAATCTTGAAAATACTCCCTTTCAGGAATATACTCTCTCAAAAGTATTCTATTCGGTTGGTGCATAATCATTGCGGATTTCCTCTGAACATTTGTAGCATGATCTAACAAATGTGGCATGATCTAGTTTCATACAAAACTTCAAGGGCAGTACAATAGGGAATGAAATCCGACAGTGTGTAGTAAAACAAAAAACTTCATCAGTACTTGAGGTGGAATTAATCAATTCTTAACACACAGCATTTTGTCCATCTCAAGTCCTGATGAAGGTTTGTTAAAACTGAAACGTTATAAAGTAAACTTCACCATCAGATATAAATTCATCTTTACGGAATAATTCGTATTTTTCTATTTTATACACCAAAATTCAAAGTTTCAGCTGCACTACATTTCAATCGCGAACTGAGTAAAAATATGTTTTGTACAGCACTGATGTAATGTTACACACTGGACCCGCAAAAACACAAACACTTGTATTTTAGGAAAATATAAGAGATGTTTATTTTCCCCCGGTTGTTTGCAGCTGAGAGTCGTGGGCAGGGTTACGCAATGTGGAGCCTTCGGGAGTTATCTTGAACCTGATCGCCGTCTGCCTAATCGATCTCAACGGGCTTCTTTTATAGTAATCTGACCCCCGGTGTCACGCCTCCTTGTTCGTGACACCTACGCAGTTTTTTTCTGCAGACACGCCTCTTCGCCCACGCAGGTTATTTTCATTGGCTAAGGGCTACGCCTACAGATTTCTGCACTGAAATCATGACAAAGATCCACCTGTATTTCAGGTGCAAAAGTTCAGGTCGGGGCCACATCCTGTTTTCGTTTCCAGGCTGCACCTGGCCCCCATGCACTTCCTATTCAGCCCGGTCCTTGGGTGCACCGATCAGACAATATATTACAGTAAAATATCACGATCTTTTGGGCATACCCTGTATTTATATTTAAGGACGTATTACAAATACGATCTATTCTTAAAGTCTCACAATATTTCAACTATTGTGCATTTCTTCAGAAGAATTTGACAATATTTGGGTAATTTGAATCCATTCCTTCAATTCCATCCTATTCCTGTCTTTGATTGTATGTTCCACAGAGGAAACTTTTGACAACGTCACTATCGCTGGTTTCTAAGGGACCGCTTAAAACGATCGTGTCAAATGTAAGAATGTCAAAAAGGAGACAGAAACTCGGTTGATCACATGTCAACACACAATACCGAAGACATTGAAGAGATATTTCTCCAAATTCAAAGGGGAAATATATCGGGCATGAAAGGAAAATGCACCTGACAGAGGGGAAATGAGTCAACAGAGAGAAATTGAAATGGCTCTTTTCTTTCAATATATTTATATACACATATATGGGGCTAAATTTGGAAATTAATCCGAGAGTATGTGAGGAAAATGTAGAACAATCACGGGATGTTACAATGGAGGGAAATTTATTAGTCGACTAATAAATTTATTGTATTACACACACGCATATATATATATATATATATATATAGAGAGAGAGAGAGAGAGAGAGACAGAGACAGACAGACAGACAGAGACAGACAGAGAGAGACACACAGACAGACAGAGATAATCGATATCGAAAGTTTTTGATATTTGAATACATCCTTGTTGAAAAGCATGGAAGCTCAATATATATATATATGTAATATAAAGATTTTGAAGGCAATTTACAATGCAATATGTGTTGAATTTATTTAACTTTTGTTTTTTTTTTAAAACTAAATATTTTCGGAAGTAAAATTCCATCTTCAGAGTTATTGAAAGTTGAAAGTATTGAAAGTACTAGGTGTTTTTTTATAGTACTTATCCCACGGCGATATTGTAATCAGCTTCAAAGATACTATAAAGAAACAAACTTTATTTCAATATTGCCGAGCAAGGCTTATATTTATAGTAAAAATTAAAAGAATTTCGAACAATTTCCCCGCGCGGGAGCAGCCGAGCCGGTTAACATCACAGAATTAGCCGATTTAACATCACGGAAATTTTTATTCAAATATACGGCGTTCCTCAACTTATTAAACAACAGATGATTACAATATCGCCGTGGGATAAGTACTATAAAAAAAAAAAACACCTAGTACTTTCAATAACTCTGAAGATGGAATTTTACTTCCGAAAATATTTAGTTTTGAAAAAAACAAAAGTTAAATAAATTCAACACATATTGCATTGTAAATTGCCTTCAAAATCTTTATATTACACATACACACAATGCTTCAAAGATACTATAAAGAAATAAACTTATATATATATATATATATATATATATATATATATATATATATATGTGTGTGTGTGTGTGTGTGTGTGTATGCATGTACATGTGTATGTATATATATAAACTAACATGTAAGCTCAATATATATATATATATATATATATATATATACGAATAAAATAGGATCAGGTTTGTAAATTATAAATTTATTTCAGCCTTACGTTTTTTAGCTAGTCACTGAGAGAGACAATTCTTCCAAGCTGTGACACCTTGAGAATAAGCTATATGGGAAGTGCACATGAATGCTGCCTGTTGTCTTGAACAAGTCGTGGAAACCGCACTCCCAAGAAAGCAGCTGTACGGCTACATGCTCTCTATCTCAAAACTATCCGAGTGAGACGGACAAGACATGCAGGACACTGCTGGAGAAGCAAGGACGAACTCATAAGTGACGTTCTCCTGTGGAAGCCAACATATGGACATGCTAATGTGGGCCGCCCAACAAGGAGCTACATTGACCAACTGTGCGAGGATTCTGGATGGTGCGCAGAGGACCTCCCTGTGACAATGAATGATAGGGTAGGTTGGCGAGAGATCGTCATGGTTATCCGTGCTGCTAGCGTGACATGATGATGATGATGATGATGATGATGATGATGATATTTTTCAGATTTGACCGCAACCGTAAGGACCTAAATTATACTTCATCGCGCCAATTGATCATAAACGACCGCCGTCCGCCCTGTCGGCTGTGGCGTTAGAATGCACCGACTGCACCTCTGCAGAGGGGTAAGACTCCCCCAATGGGGCCACCTGTTGGCCGTGGGTGGCGACCCATGATACTTAAGGATAGAGCCCAGGTGGATGAGCAATTCATGACATGCAATACTCCACTTTGGCCCTATCTTGGGCTAGACGGGCGGTCGGAGAGTCCCCTTCCGATCAATCGGCTGGTCACGTCAAGCCCTATCACCTATATGATTGCCCTGACCCTATTCCCCGTATGGCAAGCCCAACCCTTTTTATCATATCCGTGCTAGAAGGCGGTGACTGAGTGTCTACATGTCCTGGGAATGACGTTAAACTCTATCTGATGGTGATGTTCCAGTTTTGGAGTTTTGGGGAATGTGAAGCACCCCTTCATCACCATTGCTCCCTGGTCCACCCTAACTCGCAGTGGTAGTACCTGTTAGGGTCCCATCTATGGTTAAATAGAAAAACATGAGTTTATAAACAAGATTATATTATGCATTAAGAATGAATTTATTTCACAAATTTGTCGGCATCAAATGACCCACCGAGGTTGATATGCCGTAAAACAAAATCAAACCAAACCAAACCTAAGACGCTTGAATCAAAATAAAAGTCAATTGAAAAATCCTCGCTCTCTCTCTCTCCGTAATTTAATAATACACCGAAACCCTTCTGAATCGGTTTTAGCTAGGAGGAACCACGGCTTTCCCTTCCATTTGCAATCCACTTAATTCATTAACTCTTGGAATGGATCCGATCCAATACGGGATTCAATAATCATTTTCCATAACCCCAAATATTAAAATTCCTCGGAATATCATCTCGATATATTCTTTGATTATCACAATATCAAGTCACCTGCCCATCTTCGTGAATAAACACAGAGGGCAATTTAAATCCACCCACAGCCCCGGTGAGCTTGATGACATTCAACTTTAAATTAGTGATGGAGAAAACTGCAGGTTGGCTCCCATTCATCCGAAAATGATTCCATAGGTCCCTGCCGCTTTCATAGAATTATCCCCTGTTAACAGATGCGAGGGAGTAGAATTTAAAGGAGCGTAATTGGCCCGCTTCCAGGGATGAGTCGAATTCCCTGATAGGAATTTGATGGGTAGACGTGTTCCCGAAGATGAATTAAATGCCGCTCGTTCGAATCCCATTAGTGATACACGGATTGAAATTAATCTCATCTACCCTGGCGCATGCTACGAGGACAACCTTTCTTTAAGGACTTTCTACACCTCTCATCGGATTCTTGCAAATTCTTAAAAGCCATTTCTCTCTAACTCATCTCCACCAAAATTAATTTTTCCACCCGCTTTCTAGCGTACAACTATAAGATGCTGCATGACAAAAAATATATTCTTTATATTTTGGGGTAGATCGGTTGCCTAACCAAGGTTAAAGAGCCCAGTCTGCCCTACTATTTACCCATAGCTGGAGGGAGAGTAGGATTCATACCTGTCCCAAAATTATGAAATTGAAACTGTGTCGCATCATACTCGTGCGCAGGAGTTGGTAAATATATATATATTTACCAACCCCTCCACACGAGCAGGATGTAACACAAGGTCAATTTCTTAATGGGGGTTTAACAGGTTTGAATTCCTTCTCCTAGACCGGTTGCCTAATCAAGGTTAAAGAGCTCAGTCTGCCCTACTATTTACCCATAGCTGGAGGGAGAGTAGGATTCATACCTTTCCCAAAATTATGAAATTGAACCTGTTTCGCATCCTACTCGTGCGCAGGAAATATATTTGTTGATCTCTGTTAAGTGTTTGAACGCCATCCTTGGCCAGTTGAAAAGGACTTAAAATAAGTAAGTCCTGACATATAGAATCCTTTGGTAAGTGAATAAGTCTGAATTATGGAATCCTATGTAGTGTCAAAAGGTCCAGTGATATAATCCTATGTTCCGTCGTCCACGAAGGTTCAAAGTAGTTTTGAGTAGTTATGACCAGTATGCTCAGCTTAAGTACTTTATTAACAGCAGAGTACTGCCAGTGATTGGCCAAGAGTATGGTCACATGATTATCGCCGAGTCTATAAATAAGAGTGGGCTTTTACCACACACCTTATATAAAAAAGTCAACAATCTCATCTAATAACTCGTTGATATCAATGTACCTTGAGTAAAAAACAAACAAAGAAAGCAAATAATACATAAATCTCTATAAACAATGGAGATTCGCTTCCGGTTTTTGTCTGTAACACTATTTTAAAAATATAACAAACACAGGATGTTATGATTAGGGGAATCAATTTTTAGTGTCCCTACTTAAGCATTTCGGTATATTGTACCATCTATATTCACACAATCACTATACACTTAACATCTTTCATTTTGTCCCTCACATAAGCATTACTTAACAGTGTCCTGAAGATGGTACAATATACCGAAATGCTTAAGTATTGACAAAAAAATTGTTTCCCCTAAGTATAACATTCTGTTTTTGTTATATTTTTAAAATATATTTATATATCATATTGTCGGATTAATTTCCTCACCGTCTTTCCATATATATATTATATATATATATATATATATATTATATATATATATATATATGCGTGTGTTATCAAACAATAAGGCCATCACATTTATGAGCACACTCATGTGAACAACACAATATAACACAAATAAAAGCAAAAAGAACAATATACTACACAATTTTAAGTCCTTTTAAGAATATATATATATGTGTGTGTGTGTGTGTGTGTGTGTGTGTGTGTGTGTGTGTTTTATAAATGTATGCATACATATACACATATAAAAATATATACATATATATGAATATATAAATATATATGTATATATACAGAAACACACACAACACACACACACGTAATATATATATAATATTTTTTTTTTTCTTGAAGTATTTTCTTCAAGCAAATTATAAAACTCTCTTATATATATTATATAATATATATATATATATATATATATATATATATATGTATGTATATATATATATATGGGGATATTTTTGTCTGTGTTTATGCATCTGTTTTTATCTGTATATCGATCTAAGTATGTGAAAAAATTGGTTTGTCCTTCGGGAAATCGTTTTGTATGCAAACAGAACATCTTTATGAAAAAAAAAAGTTTAATAAAGAAAATATTGAAGCAAAAATCTAAATACCAATATGATTCATTTGAGTAGTTAAGTACCCTAAATCCAGTAATATTAATGCGATACCAACTTAACAAAATGGAGTATATTTACAAGAATCACGATTTTTTGTTGCATTCTTTTGTTTTGTCTTTTTTGTCTTTTTTAAAAATGTTTTTTGTTTTTTACCAAATCGCTTAACAAAAACTGAATTGCAACAAATTCTCAATGTGAATATATTTTGGCAAGCAAACGAGAAAAAATTTACCAAATTTTGCAGAAATTCCATTATTCTCCTATTTTTTTGAAAATCAAGAAGAACTCTCGAAGAGCTGATTGTCGATTCTTCATTTTGCTGAGGGCATCCGAATTTGTGCGGTTGTTGCGTAAAAATACAATATTCTTAAATTTACTCAACTAGATTTCCTGTTTTTGCGTGCATTCTGATACAATATTCCACAAATGTATGTCACCAACTGAAATATTTAAAATGTAACTTGTAAAATTTATATTATTGCAAAGTTAGATAGGATTCATCATCATCATGTCGTGCTATTAGTACGGATATCCATGACAATATCTCGCCAACCTTTCCTATCATTCATTTTCCCAGGGAGGTCCTCTGTGCAGCAACCTACATCTTTGCTTAGTTGGTCAATGTAGGTCCTTGATGGGCGGCCCACACTAGCATGTCCGTGTGTTGGCTTCCACAGGAGAACGTCACATATGAGTTCATCCTTGCTTCTCCAGCAGTGCCCGGCATGCCTTGTCCGTTTCACTCGAATGGTTTGTGAAATGGGGGGCAGGTGGCCATATAGCTGTTTCCTCGTGGGGTGCTGCTTCCACGATTTGTTCAGGACTGCACGCAGCATTCTTGTGCAGCTCCCGTCCAGCTTATTCTCAAGGCACCTCGTTAGGGTCCAAGTGGTGCATCCGTACAGCAACACTGATACAACCACCGCTTGGAAGAAATGTCGCTTTAGCTTGTCAGTGAGATCGGGTTTACGTAAGCAAAATCGTTCCATATGTACAATGTTTAATTATTTCTCTCTCTCTCTCTCTCTCTCTCTCTTCTCTCTCTCTCTCTCTCTCTCTCGCTTTTTTTCTTTCTTTCTTTTCATCTTTTGATTATGTTCGATTGAAATAGAGTAGCGTTATCGCTTCCGCGCGCTCACTCACCCCATATTTCGTTCTTTATTTATGTATTTATTTCTTACTTATTATATTTCTTCCTTGTTGCATGTCCTTATTGAGCGGACGATTGTTGATAACTTGATCAAATCCATGAAAAATCGAATAAAAAACACAGAAACTAGTAAATGGAGTACTTATTCCATACTAGTCCGAAATATTATTTATAATTATTTATACCATCACTAATATCTCTAGCTTTTGGACTATCTAGAGTATAAGATACACGAGAAGCCACCACTTATATTTATAGACTTTACCAATATCACCGGCAAGTATTGACCAATGAAAAACACCATAGACTGCATGTAATGTCATTGTTAATTCCCTGAAATCAGTTGCGAAGTGAACTTTATACCAGGAAGACTACAACTGGATTCCCGGCTACAAATGCACTCTTATTCTACTTAGGATTTCAAAGACTATAACTGTAATCTCTGCTATAAGTACACTCTTATTCTACCAAGGATTTCAAGGACTACAACTGGGATCTCAGCTACAATTACACTCTTATTCTACCTAGGATTTCAAGGACTACAAATGGAATCTCTGCTACAAGTACAGTCTTATTCTACTTAGGATTTCAAAAACTATAACTGGATTCTCTGCTATAAGTACACTCCTGTTCTTCCAAGTATTTCAAATACTACAACTGGATTCTCAGCTACAAGTACAGTCTTATTCTACCTAGAATTTCAAAAACTATAACTGGAATCTCTGCTACTAGCACACTCTTGTTCTTCCAAGTATTTAAAATACTACAACTGGAATCTCTGATATAAGTACACTCTTATTCTACCTAGGATTTCAAGGACTATAAATGGAATCTCTGCTACAAGTACAGTCTTATTCTATTTAGGATTTCAAAGACTATAAGTGGAATCTCTGCTATAAATACACTCTTATTCTACCTAGTATTTCAAGAACTACAACTGGATTCTCTGCTACAAATACACACTTGTTTTACCGCGGATATCAAGGAACACAACAAACTTTCTACTGCTGAGTCTACACCCTTTTCCACTATTGGATTTACCAATATGAAAACTAAACGCTTATAATGGCGATCAGAATCCATAACACTAGCAATGGCTGTTTGAAATTCCATGCTAGTCCTTGACATAGAAATTATCATGTGGAGTTTAATTATGCTTTTTCGCTCATTAAGAAATCTTTTTAATTAAAGACTTGGGAATTAGTTGAGACGAAGTGTAGAGATGAAGTGGTGAAAAGCGCGAAAATCAAATAAAAGGAATCTTTTATTGAATTGAAAATGTTCAATTATTTTCAGTTGGAAAAGGGCGCGAACATCTGGTCAAAAGAATGCGCCATTTTGTCCATGAAAAAAAAAGATTGTTTTCAACTCGATTCTAGATTCAAATGTTCTCTGCTTCAGCGTAGTCACATTGGGGATTCATAAAAATTTCTCAAGAGGAATTATTTTTCTCTCTGGAATTCTGTTTCTACACACAATTTTCCACGACCACCTGCATAACACCATCTATGTACACAGTTCTGCTAAAGGAACATTATATATACTAGCAAATATATCCACACTCCACCGGGTGCAAGTATTTAAGTTTGAATATAATAAAATATCATATTAAATTAGAAAGGCTAATAAAACTAAATAAGAATGCAGATAAAAAGATTTCAAACAGAGGTGGGTATAATCGAAAAAATAGAACAACTGTAACTTACTCTTCTGTCACTCTCGTCTTTCATTGCTAAATCTTCTTAATATAACTATTTAGTTAAAATAGTAAGTAAAGAAAAAAATGAGTTATTTCTTCTAAGGGATTTCTTTTAAGATTTATTACCGAGATTTTTGTTCATATTCATTAAGATAAAACTAAACAATTAGAAATCAATAATACTAAGCACATACGTATTAAAATCAAATGTTTAATATCAATATGCAAATTAGCCTTCCCGTTCATACTGTAAACCAATATTTTGTTGTATATATAAATACAAATCCATATCATTACTATGAGTATATTGTCAACAGTATCAATAATGTCAAACAAGTTTATTAATGATTTAAGTTTAAATAAACAATTTTTTCGAGCCTTCTAGCCAGCTTTTTTACATTTGGATGGAATCCCTGGATTAGTCCACTGGAGTTTATATCCCAAGAACTTTCGACACATTGAAGTGCCATTATCAGGGGTGAACCTGGAACACTAACACATCACCCCTGATATATATATAATATATATATATATATATATATATATATATATATATATATATCATTATTATTATTATTAACATAAAGGTACACGGTATTAACCTACTTGAGTAATTCAGTGGATTTAACCCTGAAGATCCTTATGGTGAAACTCGATTAGGTTATCTCTTGGACCCATTTTTAATAATATATATATATATATATATATATATATATATATATATATATATATATATTAGCGTAGGCTTCATTATTGTTTCATCAAAAAAGAGTAAAAGGCCTCAGTACAGGTAATTACAAGATAAAAGATGGGGGCGTTTATATTGTGCCCAGCAAGCGACATTCAAACATCAGTGATGACTGCCTTGTTTCCATTAAGCGGCAAAGAGTATGTTGAGATTTCTCTTTAAAAAAGAACAAGCCGACATGAAAATGACATTCGAGCAAATGTAAAAACCGTTTTTCCCGCTTTTTTAATGCGCATGCGCGTATGGTAAAGCTTTTAATTAAAAAAAAAAAGAAAGAAGAAATGTTCTGGACAATGTGGAAAAGAGCGTGTGAATTGTTAGTTACTTCAAACATCAAGAGATCAAAGAGCGGAAACTGAATATCACAGTGAATCAATATTAGGTTTGCCATTAGAATAATCAGACGTTATTTTCACACACTCACGAATACACACACACGCACACACACGTGCACACACACGTACACACACACACATGAACACACACACACGTGTACATATGCTCATGTAGACACACACACATACACACATACACATGAACACACACACAGACATACACATGAATACACACGCACACACTTACACAGGAACATACACATACACGCAAACATGTCCATATGCACATGTACAACACCACACACTTGAACACACACACACACATATGCACATGTAGGCACACATACACATACACACATACACATGAACACACACGCACACACACACATACATATGAATACACACGCACACACTTACACAGGAACATACACATACACGCACACAGGTCCATATGCACATGTACACACACACGCACATACAACACGTACACACACACGCGCACACATACACGCATGTCCATATGCACATGTACACATACACATACATGCATACACACACACACGCATACATGTACATATGCACATGTACAAATACACACACACACGCGCACGCACACACATACACATGAATACACACACACGCACACATGTCATATGCACAAGTACACACACACATATACACACACATATATACAGGAACACACACACACACACGCACACATGTACATATACACATGTACATACACACATACACATACACACATACACATGAACACACACACACATACACATGAATACACACGCACACACTTACACAGGAACATACACATACATGCACACGTGTCCATGTGCACATGTACACATACACACACACACATACACACACACGCACACATGTATATATGCACATGCCACACACACGCACACACATACACAGGAACATACACATACACGCACACATGTTCATATGTACATGTACACATACGCACACACACATACACACACACGCACACATGTACATATGCACATGTAAACACACACATATACACACGCACACACATACACAGGAACACACACACGCACACATGTCCATATGCACATGTACACATACGCACACACACACACGCATACATGTACATATGCACATGAACACACACACACACGCACACACATACACACGAACATACACATACATGCACACGTGTCCATATGCACATGTACACACACGCACACATACACACACACGCATACATTACATATGCACATGCACACACACACACACGCACACATACACAGGAACACACACGCACACATGTACATAGGCACATGCGCACACACACACGCACACACATACTCAGGAACATACACATACACGCACACATGTACATATGTACATGTACACATACGCACACACACATACACCCAGACGCACACATGTACATATGTACATGCACACACACACGCGAACACACATACACAGCAACATACACATACACGCACACGTGTCCATATGCACATGTACACATACGCACACATACACACACACGCACTCATGTACATATACATATGTACACACACACACACACACATACACCCACACGCACACACATACACATGAACACACGCACATATGTACATATGCACATGCACACACACATATACACCCACACGCACACACATACACATGAACACACACACACGCACATGTCCATATGCACATGTACATATACGCGCACACACACATACACACACACGTATACATGTACATATGCACATGTCACACAACACACCATACACACACACGCACACATGTACATATGCATATGTACACACACATATACACACCACACGCACACTCATACATATGAACACACAGACACGCACACATGTACATATGCACATGTACACACACACACACTTATACACATGAACACACACATACACATGAACACACCAAACATACATCACACATGAACAACTCACACATGTACATATACACATGTACACACACACACACACACGTTCAAACATACGAAAAAAATGAACACATATATATACCTTTGCGTGTGGAGCAGAAACGGAAAATTAGAAAAAGAATCTATACAGGGGAGATATACATTATATATTATGTGTGGATAGACTCCCTCACTGATTGGCTGATAACGGCTTTTAGCCACCCAGAAGACGTTACTTTCCTAGTCACCATATTTCGCGAAAATCACCAAATTGGGAGAGCTAAAAATCTACATAACATGCCAATTTTTAGAATTGTAACCTCAAATTTTGGGGATTGTGTAACTTTAACATAGTCCACACCTGGACAAAATTTCAGAAAAATTGAATTGGGTGAGGAATAATTTTTACTTTTTTTTCTGGATGATTTGACATGGGATTACCCTGTGGTAGTATCTATTGAGGTCCCATCACTTGGAAATCTGTTTACAATTATTCTTATTTAATTGGAAAGTCTGCAATAAATATAAATATAAATAGGCAATGAACGCGATTCCCTGACTTTCTTTTTTTTATTTTAATCTCATGGAGTGTGAAGGTTTCTCATGGAGTGTGAAGGTATTTCAACTCAAATAATATGAGGGATCTGTTTGAGAATACTAACGTGGATGACATGGTATATATATATATATATATATATATATATATATATATATATATATATATAGTTTATTTCCGTAGTTAGGATCTTTGCATGTGTGGTTTAACCAAGCTGATGCAGGTAGACCATAAGGAGAGCTCAATGTGCCTAATACCAGTGAAGTGGAAGAACAGAGCAAGATATTTAGTAAATGAAGAAAAAACTGTAAACTTGCTTCATTACAATAAGTTATTTCAACCGTATTAATACGGCATCTTCAGGTAATCACAAGAAATTTCTTGTGATTACCTGAAGATGCCGTATTAATACGGTTGAAATAAATTATTGTAATAAAGCAAGTTTAGAGTTTTTTTCTTCATTACCCAATATATATATAATTTAATTAATTAATTTAATTTAAGATAATATAATTTAATTAATTAATTAACTTAAGATAATCATTTATTTACTTATTTACTAAAAAAAATTAAATTAGAGAACAAAGGAAAAAAACACAAAAAAAAGAGAAAGGAAAAAGAAAAGAAAATTTTTAATTTTTAATTTTGACATGGCAGCAAACTTGGAACACATTGACCGGATGACAGACAATATTAGATACATTTGTTCTCAACAAACATTAAAAAAATAAAGAGAGAAATAAGAAATTACAGTTATTCGCCCACTTCATTCATAAAGAAGGAGAAGAGGAAAGAGAGAAAAAAAAGGAGAGGAAAAGGAAATAAGAAGAGAAATTAAAACCACACAAATAAAAACATAAGCACGTCCATTTCTGATACGAAACTCTGATGATGAAATTTATGCTTCGAAATCGATAAGACAAAAATAACATCTTTTTGTTTTTATTTTTCATACGCATTGTATTGGCCTTCAAATTATAAATATATATAGTTTGTTTCTTTATAGTATCATTGAAGCATTGTGTGTGTGTGTGTAATATAAGATGTTGAAGGCAATTTACAATGCAATATGTGTTGAATTTATTTAACTTTTGTTGGTTTTTTTTTCAAAACTAAATATTTTCGGAAGTAAAATTCCATCTTCAGAGTTATTGAAAGTTGAAAGTATTGAAAGTACGAGGTGATTTTTTATAGTACTTATCCCACGGCGATATTGTAATCTTCTGTTGTTTAAGAAGTTGATGAACGCCGTATATTTTAATTTTTTTTTTCCGTGATGTTTAATCGGCTAATTCCGTGATGTTAACTCGGCTTGGCTGTTCCTGCGCGTGGTAAATGTTCGAAATTATTTTAATTTTTACTATAAATATAAGCCTTGCTCGGCAATATTGAAATAAAGTTTGAAATATATATATATATATATATATATATATATTATATATATATATATATATATATATATATATATATAAGGTTATTATGTAAAAACAAAATTTTTTTTGTGATGAAACAAAGAAAATACAGTGCTCAATCACAAATTGTAAGAGCTAATATTTATATTATGTTGGAAAAATTTAAAAGACTCTACCATATATATTAAAATGGTTTTTTGAAGACATATGCATCCTTTGCCAAACGGAATTAATTTAAAAATTAAAAATAAAAAATAAAACAAAAATAAAAAAAAGTTAAAAAAGATTGTTTTATTTTTAACGAATAAAGGGAGGCAACTTCGTTGGCATTACTACAAAAAAATACAAATTTTGAAAAAATTTATTTTTAGTAAAACAGAACTATAATAGCGTCCGCGGAACTAACCGACGTTATTTGCAATCCAAAATGTGACATTGAGTAAAGAACTTCAACAAACACCATGGGATCTTGCTCAACAGCCTGATGATTGCTATTTAGCATGAAACCTGGGTCGCTGTTTATATGAACATTGATCTGTGAAAACTTTTAAAACAAATAAATATATATATATATATATATATATAATATATATATATTCGCAGTGAGTCATTATTCAAATATATTCTGGTGAAGATTATATAGCTTTTTCCCCCTAGCTTCCTTGTTATTTTCTTCGTTTTGTGGTCCAGTTTGTAGATGAGGTACACAATTCCACCATGTTTTTAATATATTGGCTTTGTCAGCAATATCTGAGAAGAAGAATTGTATTATTTCTTTTTTTTGTTATCTCTTTTTTCTTTTTTTCTTTTTTTGAGTGGGGGTATTACAGCTGATTCCAGTTTTTCTTAGAATGTAGTTCTTCCAAGAAGAAG
>CM042158.1:78027731-78030231 GCA_023376005.1 Doryteuthis pealeii
TACGCTGTTGAGGGTTTTAGTGGTGATGAAATTCTGTGTCTTAAGATACGATGTACTGATGATTTTCTAATTGTAAGCTCCTGGCTTATTTTCCTTACTGATTTCACGGGGCTTCTAGCACATTCGCCAAAAACCTAGTTGATGTTGCTTCATCAGTTGCACTCTTTCGTCGACCACATACCTTCTCTCGCGTCAGCAACTGAGCAGTTTCTCTGGAACGTTTTATCCAAACGGCAGACAGTGGTATGGTTCAAGTGGTTTTTTCTCAGCTCGGGATGATGCGGTTTGAATTCTCACTACAAGCGGTATGTGAGCCCATTCTTCCAATACATAAAAAACCAATTTACACATTCTTTGTATTGTCAATTTCTTCACCCATAACCAATAAAATCTGAAAAAAATATTGGGACACCCTGTATATATAGATGAGTTCTAATTCCCACCCAATTATATATATATATATATATATATATATATATTATATATATTAATATAAATTTATAAGCATATATTTTTATGATTATACATACATATTTGCATATATATTCATATATGTATAAGTATTAACTTACCGGTGGGATTATAAGAACGATCGTTGGAAGCGCACAATATCCAGAGGTTAAGGTTGAGAAAAACAATACCAAAGTGCTCAATAACAATGGTAAAAGCATAAATTATATTTAAGAATGGAAATGAGTAACCTACTCGAGTTTCATCGATAGATCTCTTCAGGTTACTTTTAAATTAATCGAGTTTACGATTAATCTTTGGTGTTATAAACATGCCCGTTGGATGGGACTTAAATTTAGTAGAGGAACGTTGTTTTAGCATTTTCGTAGATCAGAACGGTTTTTGATCAAGTAACCCCTGAGAATCTATCGACTGAAACTCGAGTAGGTTACTCATTTTCCATTCTTAAATAAATATATGCATATATATATATATATATTTAAGTAAGGACATGTACTGACTCATTTCCTTTTACTGACCGTTCTCACGATGTGATCTTCGGACGCAAACTTAACAATGCACAGCAATGAATATATATATATATATATATATATAATATATATATATATATATGATAACGTAAACAAATATGGCTATTTTTAGCCGACAATCATATGGGGATATGTGCTTAATTAATTTCAAAGCTAATTTTTTTGAAAGATTAATTCCATTAATGATTAAATCCGCACCTATTAAATTATATATGAATAACTTTCAAATGAATCTAGGTTTGACTTCAATTATAAGCATATATTCTCCTTAATATAATATATATAATATCGTATTATAATGGAGATTTGTGTGTTTTTCCTGTCTGTAACCGAAAACTATATTATCTAATCGAGTCACAATTAACATGGTTATTTTCGAATCACATCTTCAGATTTATTTATATTTAAATTCTCAATATTAATAAAATGCTTCACCTTTTTATTAGTGTTGCCATATCTACATACTTAACATGCTATTGTATTTATATATACCAACAAAATAGCGGTTTGCAGTGTGAAGCGGGAAGGCTAATTTGCATATTTTGATATTAAAAATGCTGATTTCTTATTAAAATATGTGCTTAGTATATTATTGATTGTAAACTGTTTGGTTTTATATTTCAATGAATATATAGCAAAAATCTTCCCCAATGAATCTTTAAATGAAATCCATCAACAATAAAAAATAAGTGTAATTTTATTCTTTATTTCACTAATTTAACTAAATAGTTAAATAGTAAAAATTCAGCAATGAAAGACGGCAGTTGATGGAAGAGTAAGTTTCAATTTCTATTTTTCTATATACCCAAATCTGTTCAAATCTTTTTATCTGCATTCTTATTAGACTTTCTAATTTAATACGATATTTCATTACATTAAACTTAAATTACTTGCACCCAGAGGGTGCATTATATTTTGTAGTATATATAATGAATAGAGAATGAAAAAATGAGAAAGTATTGGCATGAAAAGGTGCTCAAATGCTAAATAAAGCAGAGCAGATGTATAATATCAATGGTAATTATTTGGTTTTACACTCATAACTTGAAGTTTCATGTTATGCAATCATCAGATAAGTCCAATGGGTTGAGATTCTTAAAAAACCAGTCGGTGAAATGAGTTGAGATTTTTAACAACCAGTAATTTTTTAGCGTTATATGAAGCTTTTCACCGAGGGAAATTAAGCTAAAAATTGTTCTCTTTTAACTGGGGTTGTTTACGTTTATGTGGACGTGGGATGGTTGTTTACGTGATGTAATGTCATGACGTTTAAATTTGTATTTAAAAAAAACATGATAATCAAAAGCAAACTTGCTTTGGTGTTAATGCACGCGGTGTTCAGATGAATATATATATTATATATATATATATATATATATAATAAAGATATCTACTGAGTCAGACGAAACCTACTATTAGTTTCGCAAACAGTCTTTTCAGGGCTAAAATCAGATTTAGCCCTGAACGAGCATTTATGCGAAACTAATAGTTAAGATTCG
>CM042158.1:78040231-78054632 GCA_023376005.1 Doryteuthis pealeii
TCCACCCCAAACGATACCCTTTGTTTAAATGTAATATTAAACATACTAGCAAATATATTTAAGTTTTGATATAATAAAATATCATATTAAATTAGAAAGGCTAATGAAACTGACTAAGAATGCAGATAAAAAGATCTGCAACAGAGGGGGTATAATCGAAAAATAGAACAACTTTGAAACTAACTCTTCCATCATTTTCCCTTACTCCCGTCTTTCGTTGGTAAATTTTCCTAATTTAACTATTTAGTTAAAATAGGAAGTAAAGGGTAATATTACAGTTATTTCTTCTTGTAAATAAATTTCTTTTAAGATTTATCCACGAGATTTTTGTTTATATTTCTTAAGATAAAACCAAACAATTAGAAATCAATAATACCAAGCACATATTTATTAAAATAAAATTTTAAATATCAATATGCAAATTAGCCTTCTCGTTCAAACTGTAAACCGCTATTTTGTTGTATATATAAATACAATTGCATGTTATTAGTACGTAGATATGGTCAACAGTATTAATAATGTAAAACAATTTTTATTAATAACTGAAGGTTTAAAAGAATGAAATCATGGAGAATTTGACGTAAATAATTAAGGGAATTGGGACTTGAGTAGTAATATAGTTTCGGTTACAGACAGAAAAACACTCAATCTCCATTATCATAAGATATATATATATATATATATATATTTAAAAAAATGTTTTTTTAAAAATTGGGCGTTATTATGAAGCATTAAAAATGTATAAAAGAATGAACTCGATATTATGGAGTATTGGATTCACTTATTTTTTAATTATTTTTTGTCATAAATTTTCAGGTTCGTTAGATACCCTTTGTCAAATGTTATTATTGTTTAACGGCTTCTTTGTCTCTGTTGTTATCGACAGCGGCAGCGTCTGTGAAATATTTGTAATAACGGAGAATTCCGATATCTGCGTTTAATCCCTTCACGTGCGTTTGTAATTTTAGAATCCATTTAGTTTCTGATTGCTTTCTAGACTGTTATATATATATATATATATATATATATATATATATATATATATATATATATATATGAGGAGTAAAGCATTTGATTAAATCCGACAAATTGTGGTTGAGAATAGAGGAAAGTGTGGATATAACAACACAGACAGCTAAATTCAATTGATATTTCGCCTCATTATTTGGATGAAGCTTTTTCAAAACATTATTCATAAAAGCTTCATCCAATAATTTTGGTAGTATATTTTTACAATCAAACTATTTGGTATATTATATATAATTCTGATCATATATTATTATATATACTAGCAAATATATGCACCCTCCGTAGGGTGCAAGTATTTAGGTTTTAATCTTATAAAATATTGTATCAAATTATAAACTATTTAGAAAATGATAAACTGAGGGGGCATAATCGAAAAATAGAACAGCTTTAGATTTAACTCTTCTATCATTTTCTTTCACTCCCGTCTTTCATTTTTCCTAATTTATCTATTTAGTTAGATTATGAAGTATTTAATAAAATTACAGTTCTTTCGTCTTGTTTATGGATTTCTTTTAAGATGTATCCCCAAGATCTTTGCTCAAATTCGTTAAGAGAAAGCCAAACAATTAGAAATCAATAATACTAAGCATATATTTATTAAAATCAAATTTTAAATATCAATATGCAAATTAGCCTTCTCGTTCACACTGTAAACCGCTATTTTGTTGTATATATAAATACAATTACATGCTATTAGTACGTAGATATGGTCAACAGTATTAATAAGGTATAGCAATTTTATCAATAATTGAGGTTTAAATAAAAATAAATTCATGGTAAATGTGACATCAATAACTAAGGGAATTGTGACTTGAGTAGTGATTTAGTTTCGGTTACAGACAGACAAACACACAATCTCCATTATAATAAGATATATATATATATATATATTATATATATATATATATATATATATATATATATATATATAAGTTAAAAGAAAGGAAATGAATCCGACAATATGAGTAAGAAAAGGTGGAATGAAAACATCACACAATGCTGTTAAAGAAGAAAACAATTTATAATATATTCATAGCTGATACTGATCAATATTTCGATTTTACAAAAATCATCATCAGAGCTCATTCACTCCCGTAGTTGTTTGGGTCGGAGAGGAAAGTCAAATGAGTTTACAAAACAAAACAAAAAATTCACGTTGGTGAATATTGTAACGTCTTTCGTTTTTTTGCAGTATTAAGGTTTTTTTTGTTTTGTTTTGTAAACTCATTTGACTTTCCTCTCCGACCCAAACAACTACGGGAGTGAATGAGCTCTGATGATGATTTTTGTAAAATCGAAATATTGATCAGTATCAGCTATGAATATATTATAAATTGTTTTCTCCTTTAACAACATTGTGTGATGTTTTCATTCCACCTTTTCTTACATATATATATTATATATATATATATATATATATGTGTGTGTGTGTGTGTGTGTGTGTGGTGTGTGTGTGTGTGTGTGTGTGTGTATTGTATTTTCCTTAAATGTTTTGGAGCCCTGCAAGATCTTGAAGCTTCCATTTTAATTCTAAAATCGCAGTATCTCAAAATAAAATCCTATTCTTTGAAACCTCGAAAGTATATAGCTAATTTCAAATAGCTTTTTTTTTATCTTTAAAAAAAAATAAAGATAGATAAAAATAAATTTCTTTAGCTGATTCGAAAATCTGTCTCACTCAAGAGATTTAAGTGCCAACTGAATCGCTGAATTCTTTTTAATCATGTCATTGTTGAAGTAGACATATTAGCCAATTAGTTTCGATGTTGGCGGTTTCCATCGACGGTGTTGTATCAAAAAGGTTTCCTCTCAACTTAATTGCAAACTACATTGATTGACCTTTAAACTTTGGCCTCTTTTTCACACTTCCTTTTATAAATCCTTCTTTATAATTTGAATCTAATCATGTTTCTCACTCTTCATATCTCTTCGTTTTATTTGACGCGATTTGTTTGGCGCGTTTTCCCTGAACATAAAATTGTCACTAATGTTGTAATATTTACCTTAAGTCATCTGAATGTATTTGCGTTAAAAGACAAAATAGAAACTTTAAAAAAATATTCTGCCCTCCCACGATACCACACCATCGTTTCCTACCTGATGATGGCAAACTGTAGTGCCGAAAGCGCTCGTTTTGAAACCTTTGGTGGACTGTCACACCAGTTCCACCCCGACACTAAAAAGATGGCCCGAAAATTAGAAAGGATCAACCAAAAACTTGTCCGACAAGAATTGTCTGTACAGTTCAACAAAACCTATATATATATATATATATATATATATGTATGTATGTATGTATGTATGTGTGTGTATATGTATATGTATATATGTATATATATATTCACATGTATTTATCTTATCTCACTGCAGCTTTCATTTGAGTATTGGGAACTATCATCACATATTTTTTTATTAGTTAGATATAAATCAACAAAGATATTTCCCTTTCATAGTAATTAGTTTTGTGGTTAACTAGCTTAAAAGCAACAGCATTTGGGCGGCAATTATGCTAGTAAACGATCTTATTATAATAGAGATTGTGTGTTTGTCAACGAAACTACATCACTACTCAAGTCACAATTCCCTTAGTGATTGACGTCACATTCACCATGAATTTATTTTTTATTTAAACCTCAATTATTAATAAAATTGTTTTACATTATTAATACTGTTAACCATATGTACATACTAAAAACATGCAATTGTATTTATATATACAACAAAATAGCAGTTTACAGTGTGAACGGGAAGGCTAATTTGCATATTGATATTTAAAATGTGATTTTAATAAATATATGCTTAGTATTATTGATTTCTAATTGTTTGGTTTTATTTTAATGAATATAAGCAAAAATCTCTTCAATAAATCTTAAAAGAAATCCATTAACAAGAAGAAATAACTGTAATTTTATTCTTTACTTCCTCTTTTAACTAAATACTTAAATTAGAAAAAATAACAATGAAAGACGAGAGTGATGGAAGTGTAAGTTTCAGTTGTTCTATTTTTCGATTATACCCCCCTGTTTCAAATCTTTTTATCTGCATTCTTATTTAGTTTCATTAGCCTTTCTAATTTAATACAATATTTTATTACATTAAAACTTAAATACTTGCACCCGGACAGTGCATATATTTGCTAGTATATATATATATATATATATATATATATATATAATATATATATATATATATTTACACAATCATTATAAATAAAAAGTAAGTTACAAAAACACACACAACCTATGGTAGGTGTAGTGCTCCACCTCAGACGAAAAAATAAACAATCTCCTTGGTCTAGCGCTAGTGAAAAGGGATAGACTCCGTCGCTGATTGGCTGATACCGACATTAGGCCGCCCGACGACTTTAACATCAGAATAAGATTTCTTTTTTTTTCTTTTTTGTTTCTTCTTTTGTTGCATTGTACTATTTGTTAATATTGACAGTGTACAATATTCGGTGTTTATACTGTCAGAAGAGTTACTCACCAGTGAAATATTTGATTGGCAAGGGGCGTAACTCCTTATCAAATACGATCCGTATTTGGTCGACGAAGCGATAACAAGAAAATCCGCGTTTACAATGCGAGCAGATTATTTCCACTTTGGAGTTTGCAATAATACAACTTTATTATCCCCCCCCTAACATTTACTCTGATCAGACGATGATCGAATTTATCATTTATTCAAGCTATAAATCTTCCGGCCAACCACATCGTCTATCCGTCTCGACTTTTATCTGTCGGATTTATATGAAGAGAGGACATTCGCAAGTCCTATTTTTACTAATCATTCGTTTCATTTTGATTCAGTTAAATCAAACGTCTTGAAAAATACACGAGGCGTGTTAAACAATGTATCGAGACTAAAATTGTATACACCGAAAGCGAAAGTGGAGGCGTGTGTCGTGTAATGGTTATAAATGTATTATAGGAGAGATTATTATATATACTAGCAAATATATGCACACTCCGGGTGCAAGTATTTAAGTTTTAATGTAATAAAATATTATATTAAATTAGAAAGTCTAACGGAACTAAATAAGAATACAGATAAAAAGATTTGAAACAGAGGGAGTATAATAAAAGATTTGAAACAGGGAGTATAATAAAAAATGGAACAACTGAAATTTACTCTTTCATCACTCTCGTCTTTCATTGTTATTTTTTCTAATTTAAGTATTTAGTTAAAAGAGGAAATAAAGAATAAAATGACAGTTATTTCTTCTTGTTAATGGATTTCATTTAAGATTCATTGAAGAGATTTTTGCTTATATTCATTAAAATAAAACCAAACAGTTAGAAATCAATAATACTAAGCACATATTTATTAAATTCGATTTTTTAATATTAATATGCAAATTAGCCTTACCGTTCACACTGTAAACCGCTATTTTGTTGTATATATAAATATAATTGCATGTTGTCAGTATGTAGACATAGTTAACAGTATTAATAATGTAAGACAATTTTATTAATAATTGAGGTTTAGATAAAAATAAAATCATGGAGAATGTGATGTCAATAACTAAGAGAATTGTGACTTGAGTTGGAATATAGTTTCGGTTACAGACATAAAAACACACAATCTCCATTATAATAAGATATATATATATATATATATATATATATATATACTTTGGTGCAGTACCAAGTTTCTTGGTACAAGGTGATTCTAGGTGGGTCCTAATTCTCTACCAGTAATTTGTTGTAGAGTTCAGGTTCCGTGTGAGAGCTCAATGTTTAATTATTGTAAACATAGCAAAGTTATTTGGGAATAAAAGGCCTTAAATACCATGGGTATCGTGGTTATGGACCATTTCCACTCGCGAGTATGCTCACGAGCTTCTTCAGACCACTGATATATTTTATTTAACTAAATAAATATATATATATATGGACCGGGTTAGCTCCGTCGATAGAGCGTTCGGCTAGAAACTACAATGTTCCTAGTTCGATACCGGTCCTCGCCAACTCAGCGTATGAGTAGCACAGGGATCTGTGCGGTAAAGTAAGGAGCTGATGGTAGGTGTGGTGCCCCGCCTCAGATGCTAAAACAATCTCCTTGGTCTAGCGCTATTGAAAAGGGGATAGACTCCCTCACTGACTGGCTGATACCGACTTTAGGCCGCCCCATCGACTTTACTTTTATTTATATATATATAAGATCAATCTAATGAGTCAGACGAACCTACTAAAAGTTTCGCTTAATGCTTTTCAGGGCTAAGATCCGATCTAAGTCAGATCTTAGCACTGAAGAGCATTAAGCGAAACTTTTAGTAGGTTCGTCTGACTCATTGGATTGATCTTTATCATTTGCTCTACTTAGGTATTGAGCACTTTTTACTTATTAGCTTTTGTCTCCTGTCGGTTTTGTATGAATATATATATCTTTATATATATATACACATATAAATTGTTTTTTCTTTTGGACAAAATATTGTACCAATAGATTATTTTTTGTTGGTACGATTATCTTGGTCTTTTCTTTTTTCCAAATTTTTTTTTCTTCCCGGTTGATGTTTGGTAGTATATATTTACAATCAAACTATTTGCGTTTTTTTTCTCGCCGCGAGGATTTACCAATACATTTGTTATATATATATATATATATATATGTGTGTGTGTGTGTGTGTGTGTGTGTGTGTGGATGACTTATTAATATATGCTCCCATAAATTTGGTAGAGCTCTCTAATTGGTAATTTAAATTAACTCTCACTACTAAGCATTTAAGCAATGATCGTTTCCCCGGATATTTGATCTCTCAATGACCGTAAAATACATAAACAAACCTATGTACTTAATAGTTTAAAAACACCAGTCCCCGCTACAGCTGTCAGTGGACGAGGGGATAAAATATCAGGCTACCATACGGTCAGTCTGAGTTCGAACCTAGCCAAAGATAGCTGCGCCTAGCCACACTGAAGAGGCGTGAAACGCCGAAACACGTGTCTGTGTATGACTTATTATTTATACTAGCAAATATATGCACCCTCCGTGTGCATACATATTAATGTATGTTAATACATCAGAAAGTCCTCCTGCAGAGGTGCAGTCGATGTATTCTAAAGCCCTACCAGACAGCACTATGTCAACCTTTTATGGAGTATTTAATGCTGAAATTATTAAAGAATGCTGTTATATCCATTGATAGTCATGTCCAATCAAAAATTATGTGTTTCTTAGCTAAAACGTAAACTACACTCATAATACAGCGGTCATGGAAGGCTGGAATTGAAGAATAAACCGACTGCAAGATGGTCTAAATTTTTCCTCTGGTTTTTTTTTTTTTACCTGTATATATAAATAAGTAGAAACAAACACACATACAAATATATTTATATATATATATATATATATATTATATATATACACACACATATATATAAACACGCATACATATATTTACATATTATATAATATATATATATAATATATATATATATATACACACATATATATAAACACGCATACATATATTTACATATATATATATATATATATATATATATATATATATATATATATACACAATATATATAAACACGCATACATATAATATAATGTAATATAATATTATATATTATATATATATATTATTATTAATATATATATTAATAATTAATATTATTATATTATATATATTATATATATATTAATTATAATATAATATAATATTAATGTAACATTAATATGTATTAACATTAATATTATATAATTAATATTAATGTATTATATATTATATATATATATTATTATTAATATATATATTAATAATTAATATTATTATATTATATATATTATATATATATTAATTATAATATAATATAATATTAATGTAACACGCATACATATTAAGCTTTAATGTAATAAAATATCATATTAATTTATTTTCATATTAATTTTTTTTTTTAAATTTATTAGATTAAAAAGGCTAATAAAACTAAATTGGAATGTAGATAAAAAGATTTTAAACAGAGGGGTGGTATAATCGAAAAATAGAACAACTGAAACTTACTCTTTCATTACTCATGTCTTTCATTGATAGATTTTCCTAATTTAACTATTTAGTTAAAATAGAAAGTAAAGAATAAAATTACTGTTATGTCTTTTAGTTAAGCGATTTCTTTTGGGATTTATTACCGGGATGTTTGCTCATATCCATTAAGATGAAACGGGAGAATCAGAAATCAATAATACCAAGCACATATTTATTAAAATCAAATTTTTAATATCAATATGCAAATTAGCCTTCCTGTTCACACTGAGAAACCGCTATTGTGTTGTATATATAAATGCAATTGCATGTTATTAATATGTAGACAAGGCCACCAGTATCAATAAAGTAAAACAATTTTATTAATAAATAATGTTTAAATAAAATAAAATCATAGTTTCGGTTACAGACAAAAAAACACATATTCTCCATTATAATAAGATATGTATGTATATATATATATATATATATATATTTGTTTGTTTGTGGCCGACCACGCTTTTCCTATTCGTGTATTTACATCGCTTTCTGTGGATAGGATATTACCACCTAGGTATGTGAATTGTTCTACTGGCTTAAGGGGCTTACCGTTGATGTGGTTATGTCTCCTTTCCTTTTGAAACATATGTACTCTGTTTTATCGGGGTTTACATGAAGGCCAATATTATTTGCAGCCTTCTCTAGGCTATGCAGTAGTGACTCGGCCTGTGGTGGTGTATCTGCAAGGAGTGAAAGGTCATCAGCGTAATCTCACTGACAAGCTACAGCGACAATTCTTCCAGGTGGTGGTTGTATCAGTGTTGCTGTACGGATGCACCACATGGACCCTAACGAGGCGCCTTGAGAATAAGCTGGATGGAAGCTGCACAAGAATGCTGCGTGCAGTCCTGAATAAATCGTGGAAGCAGCACCCCACGAGGAAACAGCTATATGGCCACCTGCCCCCCATCTCACAAACCATTCGAGTGAGACGGACAAGACATGCCGGGCACTGCTGGAGAAGCAAGGAGGAGCTCATAAGTGACGTTCTCCTGTGGAAGCCAACACACGGACATGCTAGTGTGGGCCGCCCAGCAAGGACCTACATTGACCAACTAAGCAAAGATGCAGGTTGCTGCACAGAGGACCTCCCTGGGAAAATGAATGATAGGAAAGGTTGGCGAGAGATTGTCATGGATATCCCGTGCTTAACTAGCGCGAGCGCAATGATAAATATGGACACGACGTGTAATATAATCTTAGGTATGTTCGTTGGTTGAGTATGTGATGTGGTTGGGATGTGGATCAATTATTCAGTTTCGTAATCGACATATCTCAGATCTGGATATAGGCACATACATATGGATACGAGATGAAGTCAATAAGTATCACGGGAAACGTATAGAACGACTACGGCAGATAATAACCGTGTAATAACAAAGAGTAAAGCATGTATGTGGACTCACGTCAGACGGATACAATACATATATATTATTATAATATAAAAAGTCTGATAGATGTTTAGTCATATTATCTATATGTATTAGGAAGTTGAACGGTCTAATTTTCAGTGTAGATATATTCGCTATTATATATACAGTTTATAGTGATAGAGGCACGCAGATTATCTCTCTTATAAATTTGTTGTGAGTGTCGTTAGGAGAAAGCGTGTTTTGATCGTAGAAGAGATGCTCACGTGATGTTGTTGTGAAGTGGGGAGTAGGTGCATATTTAACCAGTGCGTATCATCATGTGCGGATAAATAATCGATAAGTGGTTGATACGAGTGATGATGAGAGGTAGCACTCACATCGCCAGCAGTGAATCCGGTATAGGATGCAGCGGTATTGTAAGTCACAAAAAAAAGGTCAACACTCTTAGACATATAGTCAGATGGTAGATCCGAGGGTGTGTCAGTGTGATATCTGTGCGGCATATTAAGTAGATTATTAGTATATTTAAGGTGAGTATAGTCGGAATTTATTTGCGTTGAGTAATGTATAGATAATGATATAACTAGTGATAATGAAAACAATATCGGGTTGATAATATGGAGTTAGTAGGTTTGTTTCTCACACACACACTGAACATAAAGGTAGGAGTTAGCACTGTGCATCTTGTTTAGTCCTCTTCGCTAATGTCAGGAGATGCTGTTCGATAGTAGATAGAAGTTTCGTTTATCTTTAGGGTGGACGCCGCAGAGATAGATCATAATTTTAAATAAGAGTACGAGCACTGCGGCACGTCGCGTTGTACCAATAAGCCGACTTTAGTGAACTCCACTTCTCTCACTCTCCTCTCTCTCTCTCAATTTTCTTTGAATTATGTATTTACAGATAGGCGTGCGGACTTTGTCGCTCTTTCACTGGGTGCATATATGAAGTACGAACGATATGTGATAATATACTCATACCTATAACCATTATAGTTGAATAAGTTACAGAATAGTTAGAGCGCTATTGTGAGAGACGTGAAGACTTCGAATAAGGTGGAGGACCGTTGTAATCCTCGGTCTTCGACATAATCCCTAGAGGAAGTAAGCTAATCTCCGCGGAACTCCGCACGATAAAAAAATATAGATATTATGATATGATGTGTGAGTCTCAGGAGTATGAGTATATATATATATATATATATATATATATTGGGTAGAATAGCCAATCGCCCTAGGAATCGCAGGAGGTTCCTGGTTCGATATCTGGCACTACAACCCCAGGGTAGATCAGCCTTTGCACAGATTGCAACAATCTGATCTGCTAATGGAAAGTGGGGTGGTGGCGGTGATATAGTGTGGAGGTGACTTCACGTGACCGTTTAGAAAGATATCTCACTCGTGAAGAGATATAATTGTGTCGTGTATGCTCTGGGTTATATCGTGAGAGCTCATGATATTTGGTATAGGGAAGTTATAGTGACTGGATATAAACATAAATATACACAATGATTGTGCACCCCCTCGAACACTCACACACACACACACAATACACACACTAGCACACACACACTACTCATGCTCCACTAGAATAAATGTTTTTGTTTTTTTTTTGTTTTGACTTTGAAAAGGCAAAAGATTCTTTTTTATTTGGAAATTACATTTGTCAAAATATGCTAGAATAAGAATGCCATTTAGTCAATTCAATGCTTTCAATTTATTTTCTAAATAAACTGTTATAACTACGACTAATATATATATATAAGTATATATATATATATATTATATATATATATTATACGATAAGATAGATAAGATAGATAGATAGGATAATGAAGAAAAAACCAATTAAACAATGTGTTGAATAATGGCTTTTTAGCCGAACAATGTTCTGGGAGAATATGTGCTTAATTGAGTGCGTACTAATTTGGAAGAATTAATTGAATGATAATTAATGATTAGGCGGGCATATCTATTCAAAATGTAAGGAGACTTGGATCGGTAGACAGAAATCCGGCGTAGAAATCATTTTCTGCAGTACATTTCAGCCGTATTAAGGTCTGGGGGTTGTTCGAGATTAGTCTGAGCTGATAGTGCAATGGGAATAGCTACGGATATATATGTGTGTGTGGTGGTTCGAGTGTTGTTCTGTAGTGTGGGTGATGTCAGTGGATATTAGAGTTTCGTTGATACAGTGACGATGCATAGATATGTGTTTGTTTGTTGTGTAAAGGTGGGGGGTTATTATACCCTGAAGCATGATAAAAAGGTATGAGTTCAAGATGGAAATAAAGTGCGGAAGTAGTTATAGCGAGTCACTGGAGCATTCCGTAGAGTCTATAGTTGTATACAATCTCCACTTCCTGTTATGGTCGTATATAGAGACTCGCGGGATTTGAGGCGATTTTCCGTTAGTTCACGTCTTTATGTCAAATTCACAATTAATTGTAGTAACGATTGCTATTCTCAAAACTTGTTCGTGTTTTGTGGTGGCTGTATGTGAATTCTATCATTAGGATAGGGGTGTGTATTTCGCACACCTGTCTGTAGAGACAGTGTAATCGTGTTTTGGTCGAAGCGATTAGTGACAGTAAGCCAAGTATGTAGAGTAATGAGTGGTCGCGTGGGTGGGGAGCGTCGCCTGATATGTATATATCAGGCCAGCGCACACGCGAGGGGTATGCTATCTCCCCTTTTTCGTGTGATGAGTACTGGCGGCTGAGTCCGAAGGAGGGATTTGCTTTTGAATCGTCGGTATGTCTGTGAAAGCCGCGGGTAGTAGCCGCAGTCACGTGGAGGTAGACTACTTAACAACTCCTACTTTAAGCTGAACAGGTGCTCGCTGTGCTACTGCAATCCGCTGGTTGGAGGGCCGGTATCGAAACAAGGATAAAACCTTGCGCTTTCTAGGCGCCGCCGCCGCTCTTACCGACTGGAGCTAAACTGGTTGCTGTAAGTAAAAGATATAAATGTCGGGGCGGCCTAAAGTTCGGTATCAGCAATTCTAGCAAGGAGTCTATCCCCTTTTCACCAGCGCTGACGCAAGGGGATTTTTTTAGGGTCCTGAAGTGGAGCAGCGCACACTACCGTCAGCTCCTTACTTTAGCGCCGCACAGATTCCCTGTGCTACTCATGCGCTGAGTTTGGTGAGGACCGGTATCGAACCAGGGATACGCTTGCGCTTGTTTCTAGCCCGACGTGCTCTACCGGACTGAGGGCTAAAACCTGTAAACATTAACAATAGACTCAAATTATTGATTTTATAATCGATTTTTGAATTAAGCAGGAAAGAAATTCTAATTGAGTCTTTAGTGGCAATGATTATATTTCATTTGTTTGAAAATTTATTTTTTTCTTGAATAGATTTAAAGTAATACGTTGTCTACTTATTTACGTTTCTGTTAATTTTTTTTTTTTTTTTTTTTTTTTTTGCATTAAATTTATTCTTTCGATTTTCTTTTGTTAAATTCGCGCCGCCAATTCTGTACAGCGGTCATGTTAGCCAATATTTCCATGTGTAGTAAAATTCGCTTTTTAACATCTATAATTCATATGATATTTTCAATGCGTAAAAAAGTATCGTAATCAATCTCCATACCATTTCACGCTCTAAACTAAGTTCTAAATTTAGGCATCAAAAAATTTATTCCTTTTTTGTATTTTTGATATTCTTTTACGTGAATATAAGCCAATTGATCGATACAATTCTTTGTGATTCCAATTCGCCAGGCAGAATTCGTGGTGTTGTCAGAACAAAAAAAGATATTTGTTTGTTTTAGTCATTGATATTTTCTTGTAAATGTATTTACCATTCTGTGAACATCCATTGATTAAGAATAACGAAATTATATTTCTGTTGCTATGGTAAGTTGTGCAAGTAAGAAAATAATAGTGTGTCATTGTATACAATATTAATTAATCAGAGGAATAAGTAAGCTCATAATACTCAGGTGTATTATATAATATTCCCTTCACTTTGATGAAAGATGCTCTAACACTCTTCACATCTGCTGACTGTGCAAGTCCATGAATTACTTAGGCGAGAGGGTGGATGGAGAGGCCCCCTCCACTCAACTTTGGCTTGGTCAAAGTCGAAGCTCTCTAGCCGACATGACTATCTCCACCCTTTAGCACTCACGGTCAAGCCTCAAACCATTTTTTCATATATATATTTCCAACCCTCCGCACGAGTAGGTGTGGACACCAAGGTCAATTTCTTAAGCGGGAGTTTAACAGTTTGAATTCAGAGTTTTCTCTCTTTCCTAGACGGTTGCCTAACCAAGGTTAAAGAGCCCAGTCTGCCTAACTATTTATCATAGCTGGAGGGAGAGTAGAGATTCATATTTTCCCAGGGATTAGCGCTAAGTGAATGCAATTACCACACTCCAGGATTTGAACTCGGGGCGACGAGTCCATTTCCCATAACTTTAACCATTATACCAGCGCTTCCATTTTTATCATATATGTGCTGTGGCTGAGTTCTAAATGTCCTGGATTATTCAACCCAAAAAATCCAACCAACCAACAACCATATTCCTGTTGCAACCTACCTGTTAGACAAGTGTTTGCTTTGTTTGTTTGTTTATTGATTTTAACAGCATATCAACCCGTCCGGGGTTATGTCACCTACCGTTTAGATGTATACATATTGTGTATTTATTATATACTTTTAGTAATGGTTTTTAATAATGTGTTAAATTATTGACTCTGGGGTTATGTTGTATTGTATTGGTTTGCTTCATGTTCTATATCCTAATGGTATATTTTATTTTCCTCAAAAAAGGAGAGAATATCCTCCATGTTGATATTTTCAAACAGATCTTTCATATTGTTTGCTTTAAAATAACGTTTCTGATGTAGAACAAAAACCTGCATTCCATAATAAGTGTTTTAACTGTCAAAGGTGTTGACATGTTCCACATTGTGGTTGTTGTTCTTGCTTGATTTTTTTTGAAGGTATAGGGAGG
>CM042158.1:78054642-78077142 GCA_023376005.1 Doryteuthis pealeii
GACCGTTAAAATTCCAACCAACCAACCAACCTATCCAACCGAAAATCTCATTAACCCTCTTCCAACCATAGGGTGTTATTTTTGTAATAATTACTCATATATATATTTTTTATAATTTCAGCTCTCACCAAGAGAAAAAATAACTCCTAAGTCTCGCTACTCACAGGATAATTTGTAAGTATTCAATATTTATATTCTTGAATATCTTTATTATGAAAAACAAATTCTAATTCGTGAAATGCCAAAGTAATCTTTAAGGTACTGATTCGTTTTTAAACCCAACGATAATCAACATTTAGAAAATATACATACGGTCAACGACAAAATTATTCGTACGATAATCAATTTGGAATATTTCTATCCATTTCTCAAAGCAGTTCATGACATGCAATACTCCAATTTGGCCCTATCTTGGGCTATACGTCTAGCCCAAGATAGGGCCAAAGTGGAGTATTGCATGTCATGAACTGCACATCCACCTGGGCTCTATCCTTAAGCATCACGGGTCGCCACCCACGGCCAACAGGTGGCCTCATTGGGGGAGTCTTACCCCTCTGCAGAGGTGCAGTCGGTGCATTCTAACGCCCCAGCCGACAGGGCGGGTGGAATTCTTGAATATCTTAACGGAAAATGCACACAAAGAAAAAATCAACAAAAACTCCAAAAACTGGAACACATCACCCCTGATGATGGCACTTCGAAGTGCCGAAAGTACTCGGGCCCTGAACTTTAGTGGACAAATCCACGAATTCCACCCAATTATTAAAAAGCTGGCCAGAAAACTTGAAAAAATCACAAATAAAATTGTTAAACAGGAGATGTGTCTCTTGTTTAATTCAACATGCACACACACACACACACACACACACACACACACAACATATATATATATAATATATATATATTAATATATATATATATATATATATATTATACAGGGTGAGTCAAAATGCACGCAAATTATAAAGTCTTTATTAAATGTATATTAAATCATATTAAATGAAATTAAATGTAATCAAAAGAAAGCAGAGTTAATGGGGTTTGTAACGTTACAACAAATGTTCAATTATACCCCCTTCTTCTTCATCACCAACTCTGCACGTTTAACCAAATTATTCACGGCACAACCAAGTTCATCACAGGAAACTTTATTTACCTCTGAAATGATGCGATCTTTGAGCACATTAAGATTGTTAGGCCGAAATTGATGGAATACACGGGCCTTCAGCATGCCCCAAAAATAGAAGTCCAGTGAGCTGAGATCAGGTGACCTTGGTGGCCACGGTGTTCCGTATCTTCGGCCAATCACACGATGTTCTTGAAATTTTGAAGCCAGAAGTTCACGAGCCAACAACGAATAGTGGGGAGGAGCTCCATCGTGTTGAAAGACAACAGTTCTCATTTTACGCTTTATATTGTTTCTATAACATATATAAAAGTAATGTTAACTAATATATGATTGGTGGAATAATTTTGAACAATATAAATCTGCGTACATTTTGACTCACCCTGTATATATATATATATATATATATATATATATATATAATTTTAAAGGCAAAAACATTTTATGAATATAAGAAAGGACTTTCAAGTGATAACAGTACACTCAACACCGAATGACAAAACCTAAAACAAAAGATATTCACTTTCGTTCCCGCCTTCTTTACTGTCACATTACTATCACCTTTCTACAATTTTCTTGAGTCGGAAGAAAATTACAATTCTCATACGTGTTCAGCGCAACCCACCCACGCGCACAAACACACACGTACAAACCCACGCGCACACGCACGCACATGCGTAAGGATACACAAGCTAGCAAACACACACACACACACACACACACACACACACACATACACACAAATAAATATAACCACATGCATATGCGCAAACGTTTGAGTATATTTTTTTAGGATTATGAAGGTCTTGTCTTTGCGCTAAATGTTTCCTCAAGTGATGAGAGTTTTTTTGAAGAGCGGGAAAATCTTTAGAACATGTAACCTTTCAATTGTAGTTTGCAAATTTAAAAAAAACTGTAAAAAATTTAGAAGTATAAAGACGATGACGCATTCAATTAATCTATCTTGTTTTTCTTTTCTTTTTCTTTCTTTCTTTTGTTGTTGTTAATATCTCAAAACAAAAATAAAGAAAAGAAAAAGCAAGTGCTTGTCACTGGTGTAATAGGTTCGGTTCTTTCTTGCAAAATAGTCCTTCATTATTTGACATATTAATGGAACAGTTGAATAGTTTGCACTCGGTCTTTACACAACTTGATTAATAGCATTTTATGTCAGTATTGATCAAGATGACTTTGATAAAAAAAAATCATTGCCTCATTCCACTGAAATATTCTTGTGTAAGAAGAGAAAGAAAAACTTTCTTTGTTTTTGACATGGCTTCAGAATTGTTGAAATCACATGGAAATCTTAAAGTGCAGAGACAAAGTTAATTTAGCAAAAACATTAAAAAAACATTTAAAGATAAATATACTCACACACACACACACACACACACACACACACACACACACACACATATATATATATATATATATATACGCATACATTTTATTCTAAAAAAATTCAAATATTCCTCATACTTTGAGAATTAAAATTCCACCTGACTTTCTTCCTTATATTCTCCAGCCATCTTCTCTCGTTTTCAAAATCCGTCGCATGCGACGATTACGTCAACATAACTGTTTTCTCCATCGCCGTAGAACATTTTCTTCAAGCGATTTCAAAAAAGTTATTTTTTTAGAACATCTTGGAAATTCTCTGTATTTCAACCGATTTCATTTAAAACAATAAGGATTAACTCTGATGAAGGTCACTATTTCTTTGTATACTAAACATTTCTGTAGTTTTTTCTATTTTTGTTATTTTATTTTATTTTGCATTTAAAATGATAATACATAGAATACAGGTATGCATGAATAAACTGTTGGCCGAAACACGTGTCAGTAAATTTAAATAAAATAAATCCTGTTTCATCCATTCAACATTCTCTTTGATTTATTTTTCATTTCAACATACCGTCGGATTTGCTTCCATTTTCAACTTACACCCCCCATATATATATATATATATATATATATATGTGTGTGTGTGTGTGTGTGTGTGTGTGTGTGGTTAAATTATTATTATTTATGGAGAATTGATTATAGAGGGCTCAATTACTTATGGAAGAGCTGCATTTATTTAAACGCCTCTGAAGACGAATAACACCGAAAAAGTGTTATTCAGAAACCAATAGTAGGACCGACTTTATGATTATAAATAATAAATAAATAATATATATATATATATATATATATATATATATATATATATATATATATATAGAGAGAGAGAGAGAGAGAGAGAGAGAGAGAGAGAGAGACACACACACACACACACATACATAGATATTATAGATACATAGATGTATCCATCGGTAAGAAACATGTAGACCCCATAACAATATCATATATATATATATATATATATATATATATTATATATATATATATATATATATATATATATATATATGGGGTAGTATGCGTGTCTAATTGTGTATAGATGATGGGGATGATAAGCAGGGTTCTTCTTGCAAAAAACACTCCGAAAACATTAAACAAAAACTGTTATAAACTTTTCTAATTATTGAAAAGTAATCATCGAATGAAAATTCTGAATGAACTTATTCAAAATAATGATAATTTACCGTGGGGATTCAAATCTACATTAAAAAAGGGAAATCTCAGAAAAAACTACTGAGACATCGCTCCATCTCCAATATTATTCGAGAATCCTGAAACAGTGTTTGATTTTCTTTTCTCAGATGGATATGTTGATAATTTGTTCAAGTAAAGATAATTTCTGATTCTTCTCTCAACAAATAAGGAATTGATTTTTATCACGATCGAATCAAATGAGATTTTCTTTTCGGTACGAATAGTTGATATCAACGAATTCAATTTGCCTATTGTATTCAGAGGAATGAAAACTGATTCCAATTTGGATTGAATATACATTAGAAAAGTAAAGTCCTCGGGGTGACCTAAAGTCGGTATCAGCGAGACAACAAGAGTGTATATCCCCTTTTCTCTTGTGCTAGACAAAGGAAATTGTTTTTTTAGCATCTCAGGGGAGGGGAGCGCCACACCAAGCATCAGCGCCTCCCTTTAACGCACAAATCCCTGTGCTACTCATAAGCTGAGTTGGCGCGGGTCGGTATCGAACCAAGAACTTTGTGGTTCCAAGACCGACGCTCTACCAACTGAGCTAAGGTGGCCCTATATATATATATATACACCCGCACTCACATACACACCTCAGGAGAAAATTTCCTGTGAAAGAAATTGTTTTTAAAAAGTTTTCTAACTGTTGGCAAGCCACTATATTTTGGGAAGAGAAATGTTTTAGAAGTGGCGTGTCCATCTGTTCAGTGAAAAACAGTGAAATTCGTTTCAAATGTTCTTATATATATGTGAGGAAGTTTTTATCTAATGTGAATATATATATATATATATATATATATATATATATATATATATATATATACCAAGCGTGTTAGTAAATCCTTGTGGTGAGAAAAAAAAAACAGCAAATAGTTTGATTGTAAAAATATACTACCAAACATCAACGGGGCAGAAAAAAAAATTTGAAAAAAAGAAAAGACCAAGATAGTCGTACCAACAAAAAAATAATCTATTAGTACAATATTTTGGTCAAAAGAAAAAACAATGTATATGTATATATATGTATATCAGATAATATATATATATATATATATATATATATTATATATATATATATATATATATATTCATATAACCGCTAGGAGAATAGCTAATAAGTAAAAAGTGCTCAATACCTAAGTAGAGCAAATAATAAAGATAAATCTAATGAGTCAGACGAACCTACTATTAGTTTCGCTTAATGCTCTTCAGGGCTAAGATCTGACTCTTGAGTCAGATCTTAGCCCTGAAGAGCATTAAGCGAAACTAATAGTAGGTTCGTCTGACTCATTAGATTTATCTTTATATATATATATATATATATATATATATATATAAGAGTGTTTTATAATTTGCTTGTAGCATTGTGTATATATTGGTATGGAGTTTAATTTTGAAGGCTATCACAATGCAGGTGTAAAGAAAAAAAAAGAAAAAAATATAATAAGGTAACAATGGTGTTGTTTATTAACCTGTTATTTATTCTTGATATTTCGAGATAAAATTTCAATTTCAGAAGAACACTGGAACTGAAGTCGTTGTTGTCTTGTTATGTTCTTCTGAAAAAGAGATTTTATCTCGAAATATCAAGAATAAATAACAGGTTAACAAACCTCACCATGGTTACCTTATTATATTTTTTTCATTTTTTTCTTTACACCTGCATTGGGAGAGCCTTCAGAATCAACCTCCATACCAATATATACACAATGCTTCAAGCAAATTGTAAAACTCTCTTATATATATATGTATATATATATTGAAAAATTCGAAAAAGCACAGGTTCATAAAACGAGTGATGTGAGGAAAATTTGAGGAAAAATAAATTTATCACAGAGAATCGGAAGACTGTGAGAGTCTTTTGTCTTAGCGTTCATAATATCAACCATCCAAAGAACGCTAGTTTTTTCATTCAACATTTTTTAAATAGACTGACCGACAAAGCAAAAGACTCTCACAGTCTTCTTATTCTCTGTGATAAATTTTTCCTCAAATTAACAAAAACCCTGATAAAGATCTATTTAAACAGATTAAAACACTGCAGCGTTGGCGAAATACACATCACTCGTTTTATGAACCTGTTTTTTTTTTTCAAATTTTTCACTATATTACATACTGTCGGATTCACTTCCATTTTTTTCTCTTCTATCCCCTCCGCACGAGTAGGATGCGACACCAGGTCAATTTCTTAAGCGGAGTTTATCAGGTTTGAATTCCGAGTTTTCCTTCTCCTAGATCGGTTGCCTAACCAAGGTTAAAAAGCCCAGTCTGCATTACTATTTATCCATAGCTAGAGGGAGAGTAGGATTCATACCTTTCTCAATGGTATTAGTGCTAAGTGAAATGCAATTACCACGTCCAGGATTTGAACTCGGGGCGACAAGTCCATATCCCATGACTTTAACCATTATATCACGCGCTTCCTAAAGCACATATATTATTGTCACGACCCTGTTGCTTTTATGGCAAGCCCCAAACCTTTTTTATCATATATGTGCTAGAAGATTTTAACTGCATCTAGTTGTAAAATTCCAATTCCAGGATTTGAACTCGGGGCGACGAGTCCATTTTCCAAGGCTTTAACCATTACACCACGTGCTTCCTTTAGATAAATGATATAAGAACAGAAAGGGAGGGGGTAGTTATACTATACTATAGAAATGGTGGATTTCCATCGATATTATCCAATACAGCGAACATTAAAACCATCTTAACGCCTCTAGTGGACTTACCATACTCGTCCCCATTTACTTCCCGCTGTTTTTTCTGCGACAATAAATCAATTGCAATTATCTCCTGTTTTTCTCTAGACTGACACCTGTTTGTAATAGAATGCTTCTTACCATCGTCCAGCCTAACCAGTTCTACTCATCGAGTCAGGTTGAGGAGGAGGAAGCCAGAAAATCACACTTTTCCCATCAACTCGATGAATAAAACTGTTGACAGTAAACTACTACCATTCGGAAGCCAACTTCTCGGGTATTACGGGTGGAAAAAATCGACTCAAGAAAAGTGCAGCCGTTTACAAGGATTCTTACGGGTGGAATGGAATTGCAGTAATGACTATCTTTAAGGGCAGCAGTCTGGAAGAATAGTAGACCAAACACGACGAATAATGGGGCCTTGGAAAAGTTGCATTAGTATCTAAACTAGCGGGAACCTTTGCTTTAAAAACCAATGCGACGTAAAACTAACTTTTAAAACGAATTTTACTTACTTACTAATGCATGGGTTAAGTTCGACCTCACAGGTCTAATTATATGCACGATATTTTACTAATCAATGCTATAAAACTAGGCATATATATATATATATATATATATATATATATATATTATATATGTGTGTGTGTGTGTGTGTGTGTGTGGTGTGTGGTGTGTGTGAAAATGGAAAAGGAATTGAATCCGACAATATGAGGAAAAATGAGTAAAGAAAAGAAATGTAGATGGATAAAATGAATTTAATCGATATCACATTAATCGATATCACTTACACATGTGTTTCGGTCAGTAATAAAAAAAACTATTTTCCACCATAACGCCTAGAAAAACCAAATATCCAAATCATAACGGTCTATCTCAACATTCTATTTCAGCGTTCCAAATTTTCAAAAATTCGATTTTCGAATATTTCCAAAAATCTCTGTTGTTTTTATCCCAACGAATTTTTTCATTCAAAATAAATGTTCACTCTGATGAAGGTCGATTCTTCTATGTGTGCGAAATATTTTCACACACATAAACTGACCGAAACACATGTGTAAGTGATATCGATTAATGTGATATCGATTAAATTCATTTTATCCATCTACATTTCTTTTCTTTACTCATTTTTCCTCATATATATATATATATATATATATATATATATATATTATATATATTAGGTTAACTTATCATTATTGTTGGAGAATTGATTATAAGAGGCTCAATTACTTATGTAAGAGCTTTATTTATTTATATATTTATAATTATAAAGTCGGTCCTACCATTGGTTTCTGAATAACACTTTTTCGGTGTTATTCGTCTTCAGAGGCGTTTGACTTTTGAATATTTTGGATACGTGCCGGGAGTTTAAAACTGTCCAATTTTTTTTCAAAAGTCAAACGCCTCTGAAGACGAATAACACCGAAAAAGTGTTATTCAGAAACCAATGGTAGGACAGACTTTATAATTATAAATAAATAAATATATATATATATATATATATATATATATATATATATATATAAGTGAGTTTTCATAATTTGCTTGAAGCATTGTGTATGTATTGGTTAGGAGGTTGATTTAGAAGGCTATCACAATGCAGTTTGGAATAAATAAAAAATAATAATACGGTAACAATGGTGTTGTGTGTTGACCTGTATTTTTTATTATTTCTTGAATTTTCGAGGTAATACCTCTTTATCAAAAGAATTGAACTGAAGCAGTACAGCTATGGCATTTCTTCCTAAATGAATTTTTTTTTTTTTTTTGAAAACCAAACAATTAGAAATCAATAATACTAAGCATATATTTATTAAAATAAAATGTGTAATATCAATATGCAAATTAGCCTTTTCGTTCACACGAAAGCATATATTTATTAAAATAAAATGTGTAATATCAATATGCAAATTAGCCTTTTCGTTCACACTGTAAACCGCTAGTTTGTTGTATATATAAATACAATTACATGCTATTAGTAGTTAGATATGGTCAACAGTATTAATAAGGTATAACAATTTTATCAATAATTGAGGTTTAAATAAAAATAAATTCATGGTAAATGTGACGTCAATAACTAAGAGAATTATGACTTGAATAGTGATTTAGTTTCGGTTACAGACAGACAAACACACAATCTCCATTATAATAAGATATTACACCCCCCACACGCACTTGCTGCACACGCAGAAGTGGGGTTTAAATCGATAGTCGGAATTTTATTAAACCCAATAATAATTTCATTTATCAAGATGATTCTGTATTTTCTTTTGTTTCTGTATGACTAACATAATTAGTTGCTGAAATTTATAAAATAGCAAAGGCATGGGCCACTATAGACAAATTATCGATCATATGGAAAACAGATCTCACTGATAAGATAAAGCAAGTATTCTTCCAAGTTGTAGCCATGTCAGTGCTACAATAGGGCTGCACCACAGTTTTCGCAATATCAAATTATGGTTTTCCCGATAGTTTCTGACAAATTACCTGGTTGAGGCATCTAAAAAGGGGTCGGTTTGTCTCAGTTGTTAGAGCAACCGCCTAGGAATTGCAAGTTTCCTGGGTCGATATTAGTCTCGGCCAACTCAGCGCATGAGTAGCGCACATTGGAGAATCTGATCTGTGCGGTAACCTGGGAAGCGGACGGTAAGGGTTTTTTGGCACAGTCGATAGGAAAGAATTGTTACATCAAGGGTTGCCACAAACCCAATCAACGACCGACCTCAGGAATTTTGAATTCAGAGTTATCCCTCTCCTAGACTGGTTACCTACCCAAGGCTGAAGGGCCCAGTCTGCGCTACTATTTAACCCATAGCTGGAGGGAATTTTGAATTCAGAGTAATCCATACACACACACACACACACACACACATATATTATATATGTGTGTTGTGTGTGTGTGTGTGTGTGTGTGTTGTCTTCGTGCCATTTGCGGTATAAAATGGATTGCTAGAGTGAAAGATAGCGCAATATTAAAATAAATTAACAATGCTGGCATTGAAACCTTACTAGCAAAGGTTCAGCTTAGTTGGCCTGGTCACGTTGTCAGAATGAATGAGAACAGGCTTCCAAAGAAGATTTTATACGGACAATTACCAAATGCTAAACGTTCTGTTGGACGTCCACTCTCACGCTATAAAGACAAATTAAAGGACAAATTGAAGCGCCTCAATATCAACCCGAGTGCTTGGGAAAATCTAGCATCAAATCCGAAAGAATGGCGTAAGACATGTTTTAGCTAGATTAAAGAACTTTGAAGAAAATAGACTGAAACATCGAGATCAGCTCCGTGTAACTTTAAAACAATAACATCTGACTTCCACTTTAGGAAATTCCACCTGTCAGTGTGGTTTCATAGCTCGCAGCAAGGCTGGGCTACTATCACACTCAGGGAAACACAAAATGTCTTCTTGATAGCATGCATTACATTAGCAAGAAGAACAAACAAAAAAGCAGCCTCACGCTCTAGCGAAAAGGTGATAAAATCTCTCGCTGTTCGACTGATACCACTCTGAGGCCATTCCGGCAACTTTGCTTACTTTAGTTTTGTGATCTAATCCAAAGTAATGGGGGGGGGGCGTCGGTGTGGGGTAATTGTCAATGAGATCTTTGGGCTTGGCCGTTAATGCTAACTGATGATTTCGGTAATCATTTAGGCCCTAGACGAGTGGACTTGTTCTGGATTAACTTAAGCCGATTAGATATACGTAATCTAAAGTCGCTTACTAAGTCATTATATGTTAGAGATTTCGGGTTGAAAATCGGAGGGAAAATCATTTCGCATTTAAATCCTCCTATATCAAGCGAATAGGCTTTAATCAGATCGTAATACTTTTAACGCATCAAACAGACTGATATATTCTTTGGCTTAACCGACAGTAACAAATCCAATTAATGTATATATAAGTCATCCACAGACACGTGTTTCGGCGTTTCACGCCTCTTCAGTGTGGCTAGACACAACAACTAACTCCGACCAGAGGCGAACCCCGACTGACTTTTACGCCAGTCCGATCCGTAAACTTCTGGGTCATTGCCAGCTGCTGTTCAAGGAGAAGTGTCTTAACTGTTTTATATACATACGACTGTGTATATACTTTACGATCACTAGAGAGATCAAATCTGTCATAGATGATCATTACGTTATGCTGGCAGTGAAAGTTTATTAAAGTCGGCTAATAAACTTATCACTCAACTTATTTAAACCTGTGTTTTTTCAATTTTCTTAATATACCACATACCGTCGGATTCACTTCCATTTCTTCATATATATATATATATATATATATATAATATATATATATATATATAAATACTTCCAATAAGAAAGTAAGACTCAGTAACCCGTCATGTGGCTATTATAAATTTATTTCAGCTGGTAACTACATAAAAGAGCTCAGTTTCGTCAGATAGCCATCTTAAATTTGAGAAGAAAACCGTAATCCGCTTTCTTACAGTATACTCTTCCACATTCAAAATCACGCCCACATACAAAAATATATACGTACATCCATACATACTCACACAGTACACACACATATATACATAAATATATATATATATATATGTATATATATATATATATATATATATATATATATAAGAGATTTATCCAAAACTTGGTAGTAAGGGATGATTCTATATGTGATTTCTAAGATCCACTGTATTAATATTGATGATCCAGAATGTATAAATACAGCGAATCTTTAAATCCCTAAGAGAGCTCAATGTATAATAACTTTTTAGATTATATACAGTGCAATATTTATCAATAAAGGAAGGAAGAACTCAACACCGTAATTCCATAATAAATTTATTTCGACCAAAATTGGGGCCTATATAAATCTAAGTTGATTTAATACAGCTCCCCAAATTTACGTCTCATCAGATGGGTCTCAATTCACTAATGGACTTGCACATCACAAAAAAAAACAAAAAAAGCTGAATTTTAAAAAATAAATAAATTCAATATATATATATATATATATATATATATATATATATATATATATATATATATAATATTTATGAAAAAATTGAAAAAACACAAATTCATAAAACAAGCGATGTTTATTTCGCTAACGCTGTTTCGATCTGTTTCAATAGATCTTCATCAGGGCTTTATGTGTGTGTGACGACAATAAGAGAAAGATAGTTAAAAAATTAAAGACAATAAATAAATAAAGATAGTAAAAATAAGAAATGAATATTTGATTTTGAAATCAGTGTCAGAAACAGGATGTTGGTAACGAACAATATATATATATATATATATATATATATATATATATATATATATATATATGAAATAAAATGTAAATTAATCCGACAGTGTGAATATGATATATTGAAAAAACAAAGGATGTTTACAAATGCATGGGCTCATCAGGAGAGAATGTGCAAACCGTTTCGGGGCCTTCCTCTCTACCGTTTTAAAAAGCAACATCGGCCCTCCTCACTGATTTGAGGACCCTCGCAATATCTGCATCGACCGCACGTGGATCAACAAAAAATAAGACGGGAAGAAATGACCGTTAGCAAAACAGAACGCTGCTAGTCAAAAGTTGGAATTATTCAAAAGAAAAAAATGCGCTGTCTGTATTAAAAATAAAATGAATTTTATTTAAAAATAAAAATGAATTTTATTTTTAATTAAAAAAAAAAAATCAGAATCATTATAGTTTAAAATAAGACTCAAAAGAGCCTGATGTAGAATTATTTAAAAAAGTGTATAATTATATAAAAAGTGTATATTAAAATATCAAAATTGTTCGTAATACAATCCAACTGTTAAATAAGTAGCCCATAAGTGTAGGTAAATCCGTGGTGTTTATGGATAAATATCTTCAGAGGAGTAAACATCATATATATATATATATATATATATATATATATATATATATATATATATATATATATATATATATACATAGTGGTTGGCCGACGACTATAATTTTACTTATGATTTTGACTATAAATCAAATATTCATTGATAAACTTATCTAATTCTTGTGACGTAAGCAGTGACGTAGTTTCGGTTACAGAGAGACAAAAAACGAATATCCATTATAATACGACACACACACACATACACACACAAACACACACACCCACACACACACACACACACACACATATATATATATATATATATATATATATATATATATATATTGCTTTTTTTCCCCTCATTAACCTTTTGTCTATTTCAGTCCGACCATCTTTTAATTATCCTCCGCCATTCTTTACATACACTTTGCAATTTTCTTTAATTAGACGACAGATATTTTCTTCCGGCTTGAATTTCGTTTTTAATTTAAGAAAAAAAAAGCCTACGCAATCTAACCAGCATAGCCTTAGGTTTTATTTGAAAATGTGTCTAAGAAAGAGACAGAGAGACAGAGTGACAGTGAGACAGAGAGAGCAAACGATATATATATATATATATATATATATATATATATATATATATATATATATATAAACAGAGACAGAGAGAGATAGAGAGAGTGGAGGGCCGATCAAGCTGAATTTTAATCAACTAATTTCACAATTATCATCTGTGATGTCTGGAATATCCCAAAACGTTAAATATATCATGATTTACCATATATAACACTATCCAATGACGTGCAGGCCAGATTCTGAAAAATGTATTTTTTCCATAATCTAGCATAGTTCCCATATACTATTTCTCAGAATTCTTGAGACATACCTTCTCTTTCTTCTATTTCACTGTCTTTCATCTTAGCTTGGGCTGGATCTGTCTATGGGTCGGTCCTTTGAAAATGCTTCAAACCCCCAGATATACAGCTTCCACAAGATCAAAAGCGCTGCCACCCCCTAAAAAGATAAGATGAATTGAAACCCGATACCATCACAGGGATCAAGCGAGAATGTATAAAAGCAAGATGAATTTATCTGTATACCATTTTCAATAAACAATGCGGTCCGACGAAGCTCATAATGTATATTCAGATACCTATGCGTGGAAATGGTATAATAATACTCGATTTTTAAGCCTTTGTCTTTAATAATTATATTGCCCTGTTTATAAAAATTAACCATTGAGCTCTCAAATCGAAACTGAGATTTCTAACATCGTACCGTTGGAAGAAAGGACCAGATTAGAATCATCCTAATACCAAATTACCTGGTATCCCACCTACGAATATATATATATATATAATATGAAATTGATATGTTGAAAAAACAAAAGATGTTTACAAAAGCATGGGATCATCAGGAGAGAATGTGCAACCGTTTCGGGGTCTTCCTCTCAACGGTTTTAAAAAGCAACATCGCCGCCCCCCCCCCTCACTGATGTGAGGGGGACGATGTTGCTTTTTAAGGCCCCGAAACGGTTGCACATTCACTCCTGATGATCCCATGCTTTTGTAAACATCTTTTGTTTTTTCAACATATCAATTTCACACTATCGGATTAAGTTCCATTTTTATTTCATATATATATATATATATATATATATGAAATAAATATTTTTAGAAAAAACAAAGACATGATGTTATAATTCGCTGACAGAAATCTGTTTCGACCTTTTATTAAAGTGGTCTTCATCAAGAGCGAGGTGTGTGTGATAGAGAGTCCTCTGATAATGAATCATTTGGGTCTTCTAGTAAAGAGTCCTAAATTCCTTCGTCAGTGGTCGTAAGTTCCTCCTCAATGATTGCAAGTGAACTGTGGCAGGTATCAGTGTTTAAGTAGTGAATCGGCCACGCAGTATGGCTTGTTGATTGGCCGGAGGAGTAAACCATGTGACCATGGCTAGTCTATAAATCCAAGTTGGGAATTGGAGCACACCTTATATACCACAATAAACACACACACCACACACACACACACACACACACACACACACATACAGCGAGAGTTAATCTATCGTCTCTCCATAGTTTATTTACACTTTTGTACAGGTCAGGCACAAGGCCCTATTAACGTGGGACCACCCACAGGCCGAGACTCATGGGTGGCGGGTGAAAAATTGCGTCGATCCCGTCGGCATTCCCCCTCAAGTGGGACGCCTCAGGCGCTGGGCAATAAACCCAGCCCTGCCCCTTTAAATCAAGGGGGCAGGTGTTGCCTGGGGGATAGCCCCTAGGATCGACACTATTAACTCGTAAAGATCCAGGGCCGAAGCCACTGGACCCCCGGCGTGGGCCGGAGCTACATACTTTACGGTTAAACATGCACGAACGAATTATGTTTCATTCAACAATTTGGTCCATATGACCTTTAGGCACCCCTTTTTGATCTCGATTAAGAAAGGACATGTTTTTCATTTACATCGTCAATATCAGACGATTTTTAAATTTTAAAAAATCATAAAACTAACCCCTAACCCTAACCCTAACACCTAACCCTAACCCCTAACAAAAAAACGGATATTGACAGTGTAAATGAAAAAATGTCCTTTCTTAATTGAGATCACAAAGGGGTGCCTAACGCTAATATGGTCCAATAATTTCAAATAGACCGACCGACCAGAAAACAAAAGGGTCTCGAAGATTTCTTATTTTCTGTGATACTTTTATTTTTTTCCCCTCGAACTAATGAAAGCCCTGATGAAGATCTATTGAAATACAGCAGTGTAGACGAAATAAACATTACTTCATTTATGAACTTGTGTTTTTCAATTTGTTCATAATATCACATACTGTCGGATTCACTTCCATTCTTTTCTTCACATATGTATGTATGTATATTGAGAAAAGTATTATTTAATCTCTTATTTCCCCAGTTAGTTGTTAAACTTGGTGAGTGATGGCGATAGTTTTTGTTGGGTTAGATGAACAAATGTGATAAGACAAACAAGAATATTTCTGTGTAATTACTTATACATATTTAATTCTTTTCATCTGGTTTAGATGTTAGATTATTGTCAGCAGAAGAGAGAGAGAGAAAGAGGGGTTGAGGGAGAGTGAGAGAGAGAGAGAGGGGGGGGGAGGGAGAGAGAGAGGGGGGTGAGGGAGGGAAATGGAGAGGGTCTGAAGTGAGGTAACTAGGAGTGTCAAATTCTGGTGCTTCTTTTGGGAAAAGCAATTCCACACCATAACCCAAAGTGAGACAACAAAATTCCTCATGAGAGAACATGTTTTTCGTGAAAATAGTGCAAACTGTCTATTTGAATAGTTAGTTGGTTGGTTGGTTGGTTGGTTTATTGATTTTAACGGCATATCAACCCGTCCGGGGTTATATCATGCCTAACGGTTAGTGTGTTATACATATTGTGTATTTATATTTATACTTTTTAGTAATTGGTTTTAACAACGTGTTAGCATTATTGGGGATTATATTGTATGGCATTGATTTGTTTTCATGTCTATATTTTATGGTATAATTTTTAAGGAGACCGCCCTGTCGGCTGGGGCGTTAGAATGCACCGACTGCACCTCTGCAGAGGGGTAAGACTCCCCCAATGGGCCCACCTCTTGGCCGTGGGTGGCGACCCGTGATGCTTAAGGATGAGCAGTTCATGACATGCAATACTCCACTTTGGTCCTATCTTGGGCTAGACGGGCGGTCGGAGAGGCCCCCTCCGATCAATCGGCTGGTCACGTCAAGCCCTAGCACCTATATGATTTTCCCAACCCTGTTGCCCTTATGGCAAGCCCCAACCCCTTTTTATCATATGGGTGCTAGAAGGCGGTGGCTGCGGGTCTACATGTCCTGGGAATGACGTTAAACTCTATCTGATGGTGAGGTTCCAGTTCTGGAGGTTTGGGGAATGTGGAGCACCCCTTCATCACCATTGCTCCCTGGTCCACTCTGACCCGGAGTGGTAGTACCTGTTAGGGTCCCATCTATGGGTTAAATAGAAAAATGTATTTATAAAAAAATTGTATTATCCATTAAGAATTGATTTATTTCAAAATTTTATCGGCATTAAATGACCCACTGAGGTTGATATGCCGTAAAACAAAACAAACCAAACCATCAAGAAGGAGAAAATATCCCCTATGTTAACTCTTTCAAACAGATCTTCATATTGTTTGCTTTAAAATAACGTTTTCTGATGTGAGCAAAAAATCTGCATTCCATCAATAAGTGTTTAACTGTCAGGGGTGTTTGACATGTTTCACATTGTGGTTGTTGTTCTTGTTTGAGTATATAAGAGTGTGTTAGTATTGTATGACCAATGCATAATCGGGACATAATGACTTGTTCCTTGAATAGTTGGGTCAAAATATTAGACATGATAGAAAGCATAGGAGTGAACTATGGGCGTATGAGAATACACAATATACAAAAAAAGAATTAGAAAGATAGATAGAAATGATTGAAAATACCGAGATATATAGATAGATATATAGATAGATAGGAACAAGACTGAGATAGATAGATAGATAGATAGATAGATAGCAATATCAAAATCTTTACAGATCACTGTCATCCATCACAATCCTATAACTCCACCGCCAGAACCTCAGAATAACCGACATGATAGAGAGTACAGGACAGAAGTATGGATTTATGAGAATACATAATATACAAAAATAGAATTAGATAGATAGATAAATATGATTGAAAAGACTGAGATAGATAGATAGATAGATAGATAGATAGATAGATAGCAATATCATAATCGATATATCCGGGTTAAGAGAAATATTCTGAAGTTGGTAGTTGTTATAATATCGCAGTAGTAATTGGTACATCGAATAGCTATCCGTCTTCCGAGCAGTCGTGGTGTAGTCTAGCAAGTAAGTTTAGCTTGTAGGCATTAGGTATAGGACCAACACAGTGTCGATTATTTATACATGACACTGTCCAATCAGATTATAGTGAGGGGGTACCAAGGTATTTACATATTCATTATTTCAATAATCTTTACTTTCACTGCCATCCACCACAATCCTATAACTCCACCACCAGAACCTCAAAATAACCGACATGATAGAGACTACAGGACAGAAGTATGGATGTATGAGAATACAGAATATACAAATATAGAATTAGAAAGATAGATAGCAATGATTAAAAAGACTGGGATAGATAAGTAGATAAATTGACAGACGGATAGATATATAGATAGATAGAAATATCATAATCTTTACAGATCACTGCCGCCCCTCACAAACCTATAACCACACCCCAGAACCTTTCTTCTCATGAGCCCTCAAATGACTCATCAATCCCACTGCAGATCCACAAAGTTTGATGCAAATATGACATAGGAAGGACGCCCTTTGTTACGTAGCGCCTTTTCTTTTCTTCTCTGTCTAGTCTTCTATCTTCTAATAGTCTTCTAATGGTCGGGTATATCTTCTACAGGTCTCGTCTGGTCTTTCTTATCTGGGGATTCCGTGTCTGGTTCTGCTGGGGACCATTTCTTATCAGAAGCCTTGTGTCATTGTTAGCTTTTAGTAATAACAACAAGACTTCGATTTACCTTTGATGTTATTTTATTCCGGATCCCCAGAACCAGACAAAATGCGCGCAGAGAGTCACATCTTGCTAGCTTCAGTCCTAACTCTCAACTGACTAACTGCAACTAACTACTGCAACTAACTAACTGCGTTCCTTACCTTAAACAGGAAGGGGGGCTTCTATTGCCTTCCGATTCCCACGGTCCCTTTCCGCAAGGCAAGGTCAGAGTGAGGTCAAGCATTGTCACTCACTCTCAAGGCCATCAGCTGCACTGATCGCCATAAGGATTTCTATACTACCTTAAAAAGTAATAGGGATCCAATTAATATGTAACACCTTCCTATATTATCAGATGGATCAGATGATAAAATGTGATGCTTATGAACCACCGTATATCTCTTAAGACCAGAAGCTGACTTACAGACTTTGTTACAGATTGCACAAGACACATTGCTTGTTCCTGGAGTTTGCATGGATTGTCCCTGATGAGATTTCCTATGATTGACATATCCAGCCTTTGGGGTTGTGTAATAAAGAAAAACAACCAAGTCTTGTTTAGTTAATTATAACAAGAGATGGCTGCTCGGAAAAAAAAGAAGTAGAATCAACCGCAACCCGAGAAATCAACCCAGAAATCAGCCCCGAGAAGAATATGGCGGCCAACGAGTTAGAAGCAGCAGAAGCGGCTGAGTTAATATGTAAAATCCCCCATCCCATCTCTACTCTGTCTGTCTGTCTGTCTGTCTGTGACTCCCCCCTCTCTCTCTCTCTCTTTCTCTTCTCTTTCCCTCTAGATTCAGAATAGCGGGTCCAGTGAAATTTATTGGATGGGTATAACCTTTTGGCTTGATCTCTTGGAAAGCGCGTCATTAGAGGCGTGGGATAATTAGGTAGTTTAAGTTTTAGTCAAATGCGAACAGGTACGCGACGAAAGAGGATGTCTCTTAATTTGATCTGATAGATATATAGGTACATTCATACATACATATCAACATAATTGGTTAGTTCGGGTCTGGAATTACTTGGGATCTTCTGGAGATGTACTTTGGTCCGTTGGCAGTTCTAATTACGAACACAAGATTTTTTTAGGTTTTTTTTTTAGAGCTCATGTATTTAATTTTACCGCCCAATTAAAAATGCACAGCTGGACAGAATGCATCTTCGTTTTAATTCTCAAACACTTTTCCCAAACTCTGACATTCGACCACACCGAAAATCCTCAACCCACTCTCTGCACTCACTATCTCTTTTCTACTTCTTGCCCTGTTGGCAATTCTTGGCCAATCAGAAGGAAACAGGTCAGACATTTCCACGTCATCTTTAATCTAGTTAATTTCCACTATTGTTGTATAGTCTTTTCATTATTTACTTCTATTCTTCTATTCTGCTTCTGACGTCTTTGATATCTTACGTCTTCTTCTAGGCCTCTTCTAGCGTCTCTTCTAGCGTCTGGACTTCTCTTGGGGACTTCGTGTCTGGTCTTCCATTGGGGATTTCTCTTTATGAGAAGCCCTGTGTCATTGGTAGTTTTTAGATAATAACACAAAACTTCGATTTACTTAGATCACATTTTATTTCGAAATCCCCACCAGACTACCTGCGCAGATCGAGTCGGAGCGTGTATAACACGACTCACCACCGTCGTGATTTTCTCGCCAACTGACTAAAATCTATTTCTAATCTAAACCGGAAGAGGGTCTCCTCCACCGTTTCTCACGGTATCCACCGGAAAGGATCAGGAAGGAGTCAAGCCTTGTCACTCATCCTTCAAGGCCGTGGGCTGCAACTTATAGCAGCCATTTTGATTTCTACACTACTGTAAATAATTATTAGAAATCTAATAATTATGTAACATTATTACCTAACCGTATAACTTAATTTTTCCACGTTTCACATCTCATATTACATTTATCTGCGACTGGAATTCGAACTCGATTACTACGATTTTGCACACCAGTACGTTAGTCATTACACCAACAATCTTTGAATGATGGATTAGATAATGAATTAATCGTCTCATTAATTTTAGACGTTAATGAATAAAAAGAAATTCTCGCATCTAAGTGCCTCTTACGGAACGCTGATTTATTGGAATAAAGGTTTTGTTTTTTTGTTTTTTATTTTTAATCACTGGGAAAAATATATATTGTAATTCGATTGAACACATATGTAGATGCAGTTTTTACTTATTTATTTGTAAATTCGTCTGTTTTATTTTTTTTTAATTTATAATAAGTGCGACATCGTTAATTGCAATTGATTAAATAAGTCTACATATCGACCTACATGTTGATTTAATTTTGTATCTCTAGAATATACACAATCAATTCTGATTTTAATTTTCCAATCACCATCGAAATCAATATATATATATATATATGTGTGTGTGTGTGTTATATATACTAGCAAATATATGCACCCTCCGGGTGCAAGTATTTAAGTTTTAATGTAATAAAATATCGTATTAAATTAGAAAAGCTAATGAAACTAAATAAGAATACAGATAAAAAGATTTGAAACAGAGGAGGGTATAATCGAAAAATAGAACAACTGAAACTTACTCTTCCATCACTCTCGTCTTTCATTGTTATTTTTTTTAATTTAAGTATTTAGTTAAAATACGAAGTAAAGAATAAAATGACACTTATCTTTTCTTGTTAATGGATTTCATTTAAGATTAATTGAAGAGATTTTTGCTTATATTCATTAAAATAAAATAAAACAGTTAGAAACCAATAATACTAAGCATATATTTATTAAAATTACATTTCTAATATCAATATGCAAATTAGCCTTCCCGTTCACACTGTAAACCGCTATTTTGTTATATATATAAATACAATTGCATGTTATGATTATGTAGATATGGTTAACAGTATAAATAATGTAAAACAATTTTATCAATAATTGAGGTTAAAATAAGGATAAATTCATGGTGAATGTGGCGTCAATTACTAAGGGAATTGTGACTTGAGTAGTGATTTAGTTTCGGTTACAGACAGAAAAACACACAATCTCCATTATAATAAGAGATATATATATTTATATATTATATATGTTATATATATATATATATATTATATGTTATATATATTATATATGTTATATATATAATTATTATATAATTATTAATTATATTATAATTATATATCAATTATTATATAATTAATTATTATTAATTATTATATATATAATTATATATTAATTATATATTATTATATTATATAATTAATATATATATTATTATTATAATATATATTATATATATATATTATATATTATTATTATATAATATTAATATATATATAATTATTATATATATAATATTATTATATATATATATTATATTATATATATATATATATATATATATATATATATATATATATATAATATATATATATATAATATATATATATATATATATATATATGAAGAAAAGTTTATAGAAAAGAAACAACAAAATGTTATATGTTTTACTGACAAACGTTTGTTTCGACCCTATGAAGAGGTCTTTTTCAAAGCAAATGGAAAAACCGAAATAAAAATATTATAGATCTCGAGGCACAGAACGCTCTCGCTCATTACCGGAAATTTTTTTTTTAAATGTTTAAAAATGCGTATTTTGTGTTAAAAATAAAATAAATTTCATTTTTAAATTATACGCATTTTTATTAATGAAAAAAAAAAAGAAGATTTTGCAGTAAAAGTTTCAGCAAAACATATAACATTTTGGTGTTTCTTTTCTATAAACTTTTCTTCAAATATTGTCAAATTAATATCCATTTTACCTTTTCATATATATATATATATATATATGTATTCAAAACCATTCTCAAGAGATATTACAAAGGTAAGAGACGGATTTTATCTTCTCTAATAACTTATAGAATAATTATATTAAATTGATGGTTGAAAGGAGTCAAATAACACTGGTTTACAAAAAAGTATTTTTTGTCTGAGGCAAGAATGTGAATAGGTGTTTGTTTTTTTACTAATTTCGGTGTGCTGAATTCAAATTTATAAACAGTTTTGTTCTATCACCTCTGGTTTTCTGTCTTTTAAATAGTCTCATTTTAGTATATACAGAATATATACCTGCTTATTTCAACAGTTGCAGCAGCTTATTACAGATAAAATAAGATAGATAAAGAATATTGACGGAATAAATATACTTGATTGACACAATGTACACAATTCATACTACCGCAGACAGTTAGAAGTGTGTTTTCTTAGATGATCTGCTGTATTTTGCCCCCGGGATGTCACGCAAGAGCACCCAACAAGTTAAAATTAAATCGTATGTAAGGCAATAAAATGTGCGTCGTTGGAAATTGTAATACAAATATATACCAATAAGATTGTGTAACACAATTGTCGAGGGACGACATCCTCCTGCGCTGACTGCCAGTGCACTACTGGCTGTTGATTGAGACGTGTTGGCTACGCTTAACTGCCAAAATCCGTCTTCATATATAGCTATGAATATGATATAATGAAAAAACAAAAGATGTTTACAACTGAAATAGGCTCATCAGGAGAGAAGTGTGCAAAACCGTTTCGGGGCACACTTCTCTCCTGGTGAGCCTATTTCAGTTGTAAACATCTTTTGTTTTTTCATTATTGTTTTTTCATTATATCATATTCATATTGTCGGATTAATTTCCATTTTAT
>CM042158.1:78082142-78089642 GCA_023376005.1 Doryteuthis pealeii
ATAACATACATAATTATACATATATATATATATATATATATATATATATATATATATATATATATATATATGATGTTAAGTAAACAAACGTGTTTATTTTTATATAGCTTTGAGCTGACAATTTTTGGAGGATATGTGCTTAATTGAAGTCATACCTAATTTTGAAAATTAATTAGTTAATAATTAATGAATTTTAGGCGGGCATATATGTTCAAATGTAAGGCTAAACAAATCGAGAAAATGTCAATCCCTGATTGTACATTTCGACCTATTAGGTCTCATCTGTAAGGTTATAGACATTCGAGTCACACACGAAGCAGTCTCCCATGTCTATAACCTTGCTGATGAGACCTTATAGGTCGAAATGTACATTCAGGGATTGACATTTTCTCATATATATATATATATATATATATATATATATATATATATATATATACACTAGCAAATATATGCACCCTCCGGGTGCAAGTATTTAAGTTTTAATGTAATAAAATATTGTATCAAATTAGAAATGCTAATGAAACTAAATAAGAATGCAGATAAAAAGATTTGAAACTGAGGGTGTATAATAAGAAATAATAGAACAACTGAAACTTACTTTTCGCTCTCTCCCATCTTTCATTGATAAATTTTCGTAATCTAACTATTTAGTTAAAATAGGAAGTAAAGAATAAAATTACAGTTATTTGTTCTTCTTAATGGATTTCTTTTAAGATTTATCCCCGAGATTTTGGCTCTTATTCATTAAGACAAAACCAAACAATTAGAAATCAGTAATACTAAGCCCATATTTATTAAAATCAAACTTTTTATATCAATATGCAAATTACCCTTCCCATTCACACTGTAAACTGCTATTTTGTTGTATATATAAATATAACTGCATATTATTAATATGTAGATATTGTCAACAGTATTAATAATGTAAGACAATTTTATTAATAATTGAGGTTTAAATAAAAATAAAATCCTGTAGAATGTGACATAAATAAATAAGAGAATTGTGACTTGAGTTGTAATATAGTTTCGGTTACAGACAGAAAAAACACACAATCTCCATTATAATAAGATACATATATATGGGTTGCATTATCTTTTATGTGTTTGATAATAATAGACGAAGCAATAACATAAGTCTGTTATGAATAATAAAAGCTCATTTGCACACTGACTCTATCAAGGGAGATAATTGGTCAAGGGAGATAATTGGTCAGGGGAGATAATTGTTCTACTTAAATCAATTTCTAACAAACGAATCGATGACACAGATTCAGTTTACAAAAGTAGAAAAAGAAACAGACGAGACACTAACAATCTTCGATTATAACTTGGATATAATAGTCACATTAAAAATCCTAATGAGAAAAGATCAATTATACAATTTACTGTCTATAATTAAAATATAGACAACACTTAGCCCTATTGATTTGTAATTATATTGATTTAACCGTATCGAACTGTTAGAAGACTCAATTTCTCAAGACGCACGCAAACAGTAAAAATCCACGATATATAATTTAGGAGCTCCGGAAATAATTCCTCGTATTTTTTTCAGCAGAAACTACAAAAGATAGATGGACCTCGGCAAAAATTTAGAAATCAGTATTTTTCACGTAGTCACTATTCTGTTGGATATTCTATGTAATATATATATATATATATATATATATATATATATATATATATATATATATATATATATTTAACATCAAGTTTAACATCATTGACGAGTTTAACATCATTGCAGATTCATGTTGCTGGACTTGTTACATTTTTAAACTTTCATTTGTAACCGGAACATTTTCCTGAACTTTTTTGATATTCATATACATTTTTACTACAAACTCTTTTGAGCTTTTTATGATAAAAATGCTTAAACATTTTTAAAATAAAATTTATTTTATTTTTAACAACAAATATGTTTTGTTTTGTTTTTTTAATTTTAAATTCCGGTACTGATCGAGAGCGTTCTGTGCCTTGTAATTACTGATATATTCATTTCGTTTTTCCGCTTACAATGTTGCTTTGAAAAAGACATATTCACAAATGTCGAAACGGATATCTGTCAGCAAAAAAATTTAACATCTTGTTGTTTTTCTATAAAACTTTCTTACATATATATATATATATATATATATATATATATATATATATATATATATATATAACATACACAATAGAACACTACGTAGAATTATGAAATCTTTCGTTATTCTGACACATCAAACTAAAGACGAGGCTTTTTTAATATATCCCCTTATTTAGCGACACGTGTACTCAAAAATCATAAAATCCCCTTCACATAACCATTTCTGACATATACTTCCTAACAAATTTGAATTTCACATTATCCCAATAAACCCTTACACCATTCATATTTTTTACATAAAAAAGTAATTATTTTTAAAAACGGTTGAATAAACATTTCTTTTCTGAAAAAAATCCGTTGCAGGCTGACTATGAACGGGTTAAAACTCTTCTTTTTTGAAAAGGATACATTTTCTATTTTTGAATTTGAAATATGTCTTTTTCTTTCAAAAACTGTTACACTAAATATATGCAATCATGACGTTGGCTGAGAAACACGCAGCGGATGTGCAAATGACGAAGCGATCGCATAGCTTGCACGGTTTTTGGAACAACAATACTTCCGTTTTGAATTTAAATTATTTTCTGCTTCTCTCTCGATGAGTCCGGATTAAAAACAAGCTCTGGTGATGATTTTTATCAATCGAAATATTGTTAAATATTAGCTATGAATATGATATAAGATATTTTCATTTTAACAGCATTATGTGTTTTCATACCCTTTTATCTATCTCTCTCTCTATATATATATATATATATATATATATATTTCGTGCGAAAGTCTCTAAAGAGGAATATGAGTACTACTAATACCTAAACAAAGCGATGAAAAATTGCGAGTTCCGTTTGGTGTAATGGTAAGAGGCTTGCGTGTCTTTTCGACATACGGGTTTCGAGTCACACACGGCGATCTTCGTATCTATAGCTCTGCTGATGAGACCTAATAGGTCGAAATGTACATTCAGAGATTGATTTTTCTCGATTTGTTTAGCCTTACATTTAAGTAGTTAAATCCCGCCTAATTAATCATTAATGAATTAACTTTCAAAAAAATTAGGTCTGACTTCAATTAAGCACATATTCTCCCAAATGTTGTCGGCTGAAAATAGCTAGATTTGTTTACATTTACGTAAGGTCGTGCAAAAGTCTCTAAAGAGGAATATGAGTACTACTAATACCTAAACAAAGCGATGAAAAATTGCGAGTTCCGTTTGGTGTAATATATATATATATATATATATATATATATATATATATATATATATATATAATGTCTATATATCTACCTACATATATATATATATATATATGAATTATTCAAAATTTAGGGTGAGCTTCAATAATAGCTAAATAGACATTATGGTGTTTACTGTCTCGTCTATTTTTGGTCTCTTTGTTTTAAGATTCTATAAAAATTAAATTTTCGTTCAAAACCACGACAGTATTTTCTTTTTCTAATTAGCACCTGTATTTTTAGAGCGAGGGGTCGATAATGTTCTGAGATAACGTACATTCTATTCTTCACATACTTCGAGCGACCATTCCAATAGTGGCTAACTTATCGTTATCGTCGTTATCCTAACTTATCGATATTCATTCGGCATTCTTTGTATTACCTTAGAGTTTTGATGATGAAGCGCTTCCCGCCAATAAACCTGTAGAAGCCGAATTCCGGCTGCATATCCAAGAGAAGGCAACAAGAGACATTGGAACTCAGATAAAATGGATTTCGTGTGTGTTTAGAACAGCGCACCTTCTAAATCATAAATCATTCTAATTAATTTAATCTAATAGAAACCTTTCAAAAGTATTCGACAATATTTAAAACTTTTGGAGAGATTCACTAATAGCCAAATGGACATCTTATTATAATGGAGATTGTGTGTTTTTCTGTCTGTATCGAATTTAATAAATATGTGCTCAGTGTTATTGATTTCTAACTGTTTGGTTTTATTTTAATGAATATAAGCAAAAATCTCTTCAATAAATCTTAAATGAAATCCATTAACAAGAAAAAATAACTGTAAGTTTATTCTTACTTCCTATTTTAACTAAATACTTACATTAGAAAAAATAGCAATGAAAGACGAGAGTGATGGAGGAGTAAGTTTCAGTTGTTCTATGTTTCAAATCTTTTATCTGCATTCTTATTTAGCCTTTCTAATTTAATATAATATTTTATTACATTCAAACTTAAATACTTGCACCCGGAGGGTGCATATATTTGCTAGTCTTATTATAATGGAGATTGTGTGTTTTTCTGTCTATAACCGAAACTATATTACTACTCAAGTCTCAATTCCCTTAATTATTTACGTCAAATTCTCCATGATTTCATTCTTTTAAACCTTCGGTTATTAATAAAAATGGTTTTACATTATTAATACTGTTGACCATATCTACGTACTAATAACATGCAATTGTATTTATATATACAAAAAATAGCGGTTTACAGTTTGAACGAGAAGGCTAATTTGCATATTGATATTTAAAATTTTTATTTTAATAAATATGTGCTTGGTATTATTGATTTCTAATTGTTTGGTTTTATCTTAAGAAATATAAACAACAATCTCGTGGATAAATCTTAAAAGAAATTTATTTACAAGAAGAAATAACTGTAATATTATCCTTTACTTCCTATTTTAACTAAATAGTTAATTAGGAAAATTTACCAATGAAAGAGGGGAGTAATGGAAAATGATGGAATAGATAGTTTCAAAGTTGTTCTATTTTTCGATTATACCCCCTCTGTTCTTAGTCAGTTTCATAAGCCTTTCTAATTTGATATATTTTATTATATCAAAACTTAAATACTTGCACCCGGAGGGTGCATATATTTGCTAGTTATAATAATGTTTATTGCCTACTCTATTAATTGGTCGCTTTTTTGTTAAGATCCTATAAAAATAAATTTCAATCGGCTTGGATGAAAATGAAGCACGATTTCACTGCCAGTATTTTTCAAAAAGATCTTCATTGATTGATATTCATTAAGACGTTGTTTTAATCAGAACCAATGCAAGATAGTGAATGGGAAAGTCGTTTAATTATGATGTCATTTCAAACTAGGCAGCAGACAATGTCCTAGATTCATAATTAACACGTGCTTAATTAGTTGTTTTTTTACGGGTTTTTATTAGTCGCTTTTTTATTTTCGAGTTATACGCCATGACAAGGAAACGTATCTTTCTATCCTGATACAGAACATGCCATCTTGTCTGCTAATAATCACTTTAATAGACGATGCAACGGATTAAAATTAGCAACTCCTGTGCAATTTTGAAAAGCACGTCAGCAGTTTCTTTTTTCTAATTAGCACCTGTTTTTGTTGGGGGAGAACGGGGGCGGTTGAGTTCTGAGATAATGTACATTTTATTCTTCACATATTTCGAGCGACCATTCCAATACTCACCATAATTATCCAAACGATTTTGTCAATATTCCTTCGGCCTTGTTTTTGTTACCACGAATTTAGATAATTTAACTCTTCTCGCAAATAAACCTGAACGAGCCGAACCAGTACTGCGCAGTCATTAGAAAGCGACAAGGAGCATTGAACTCAGATAAAATAGAGTTCATATGTTTTAAACAAGACTAGCAGGGCCTATGGATTTACAGCAGTATGGTAATTTAATTATTAAAACGTTTCATATGTTTACTTAAGAGCTATTACGAATAATTCAATATGTAAAAAGTGTAATGATCTTGAGTTAACTCTCTCTCTCTCTCTCTCTCTCTCTCTCTCTCTCTCTCTCTCTCTCTCTCTCTCTCTCTCACACTTTTTCATCTTTCTTCTTTTCATCTTTTCATTATGATCGATTGAAAAAGATTAGCGTTATCGCTTCCGTGCACTCACCCCCTTTCTTTGTCTTTCTCCTAATCTCATTCTGTCTATCTTTCTTTCCTATTATATTTTTGCTGCATAGCCATTAGAAAGCGACAAGGGGCATTGAACTGAGATATAATGGGAGTTTTAATCAAGACGAGCAGGACCTGTGGATTTACATCAATATGATAATTTAATTATTAAACGTTTCATATGTTTACTTAAGAGCTCTTGCTAAATAGTTCAATATGTAAAAAGTATAATAATCTTGATTTAACTCTCTCTCACTCTTTTTCTATCTTTCTTCTTTTCATCTTTTCATTATGATCGATTAAAACAGATTAGCGTTATCGCTTCCGTGCACACATCCCCTTTCTTTGTCTTTGTCCTAATCTCATTCTATCTATCTTTCTTTCGTATTATATTTTTTTCTGTGTAGAATGTTCTTATTCTCCATTTTTTTTTCTTTATGACATAAACGGAATAGTCCGTTATTTAGCCGAGATGATGACACTTATAAGAAATAAGAATTCGGCGGATAAGCAACACCATATAATCAGGATTTATTTGGATAATTTTTTCATATCTAGCTGTCTGTCTTCATGTCATGACGCTGTATCATTGCAAATCATCTCAGTATAGTTTCCTTGTTTAATTACAAGAAAGATGAATATTTTTTCTCGAAATAAACGAAATGAAATTGACAGAGGGAAACCATTGAAGGTTTTTTAATGTCTTTTAAAAGGTTGATTTTTATCTAAAGACTAAAAGTTAATTAATTTAACAGAAACCTTTCAAAATTTTGTGACAGTATCTAAAACTTTAAAAGAGCTTCTATAATAAAGATCTTAATAATATTTAACTAGCAGGACTTGTGGATATACCACAGTATTATCGTTTAATTATTACAACGTTTGATATGTTTACTTACGAGCTATTGCTAAATAGTTCAATAAATAAAAAGACAGATTGGTCGCCCCCAGCTGCGATTCATGGATGTCTGCAAGAATGATCTCAGGTGCTTTGGCATTGCCCCTTCCTGCTAGGAAAATTTGGCTTAGGACTGCCCTCGGTGGCAGCAGGCTCTCCGTAGAGGACTGTTCATGTCAGAAGTCACCCTGGCACAACACCATGAAGCTAAGAGGTCTAGAAGAAAGCAGCAGCAACAAAGCATCGGCACATCAACATCTTTAGGGACAGCCTTCAAATGCGACATCTGTGGCCGAGAATGTTTTTCAAACATCGGACTTCAAAGTCACAGGAGGCGCTGTAACTTCAGGGGCACATAAAAACTTTATAATAGTCTTCCGAGACTGAAATGGCAATACGATAAAAAGTATAATCATCTTGATTTAACTCTCTCTCTCTCTCTCTCTCTCTCTCTCTCTCTCTCTCTCTCTCTCTCTCTCTCTCTCTTTAAGATTTATTTCCTTCTTTTCATGTTTTCCTTATGTTTGATAGAATCATATTAACATTATCGCTTCCGCGCGCTCATCCACTCTCATTATCTTTCCACTATACTATGTCTTTCTTTCTTCCTTTGTTATTGTATTATTTCTCATTTGGTTTGGTTTGTTTTG
>CM042158.1:78094642-78108890 GCA_023376005.1 Doryteuthis pealeii
TTCAACTAAATCTAAATTAATACTAACAATATAAATAATGTCCAATCAATTCTCTGGGACTTTAAGATAAAGACGGATCGCCTTATCCCAACCAGAAGATCAGACCAAGTACTGATTAACAAAAAAAAGTAAAAAGATAGAGAACTTGTCACCTGGTAGATTTAGCAGTTCTAGTAGATCACAGCGTGAAGATGAAAGAAAACGAAAAGTTAGATGAATACTTGAACCTTGCTAGAGAATTGAAAAAGCTGTGAAATATGACGGTGTAAGTGATTCCAATAGTAGTTGGGGCACTAGGAAGGTCCCTAGAAGCTTAGAAAAAAAGACTAGAAGAACTGGAATCCAGAAGAAGAATTTATACCATCCAGACAACAGCATTGTTGAAATCAGCTGGAATACTCAGGAGAGTCCTGGAGACCTGAGGAGACTTGTTGTTACTCAGATTCCAGTATAAGACCATCAGCTAATGCTGGTGGGAAAAACTACTACTAATAATAATAGGGTGAAAGTGATGCCAATAGTAGTTGGAGCATTTGGAACGGTCCCCAAATGCTAAAAGATGAGGTGAGATTTGGCGTATATCATACTCGGATATTCCAACATATTATAATGGAGATTGTGGGTTTGTCTGTCTGTAACCGAAACTATATTACTATTCAAGTCATAATTCCCTTTGTTATTTACATCCCATTCTCCGTGGTTTTATTTTTATTTAAACCTCAATTATTAATAAAATTGTTTTACATCATTAATACTGTTGACCATATCTACATACTAATAACATGCAGTTGTATTTATATATACAACAAAATAGCATTTTACAGTGTGAATGGGAAGGCTAATTTGCATATTGATCTTAAAAATCTGATCTTAATAAATATATGCTTAGTATCATTGATTTCTAATTGTTTGGTTTTATCTTATTGAATATGAGCAAAAATTCTCAGCGATAAATCTTAAAAGAAATCCATTAACAAGAAGAAATAACTGTAATATTATTCTATACTTCTTATTTTAACTAAATAGTTAAATTAGGAAAATTTACCAATGAAAAAGGGGAGTAATGGAAAATGATGGAAGAGTTAGTTTCAAAGTTGTTCTATTTTTCAATCATACCCCCTCTGTCCCAAATCTTTTTATCTGCATTCTTATTCAGTTTCATTAGTCTTTCTAATTTAATATGATATTTTATTATATTAAAACTTAAATACTTGCACTCGGAGGGTGCATATATTTGCTAGTTCCAATAAAATAAATATATTGTGATATTAAATAAAAACAGGTTGGGAGATTTCTTAATGATACACAACCTGCAAGAGACCCGCCACATCCTTCCTGTTTAGGGCGCCGTTTATAAAGAATTTTATTAAATGAATAGAGGGAAGCGAAACACAATTCAGATGGTTACACCTGCTTTGCTTCCAGGTGTAAAGGGACAATAATGAAATGAAATATGTGATAAGAAAGGGAAACACGAGATTGTTTTGGTTCGTGAGATTCTTTGTTAACGAGGAATAAAGTGTCAAAAGAAAAACAATGATTGTGATTGCTATGAATTAAGATTAAGGAGTGTGGTGTAACGGCTAGAGTCGTAAAAAGTGAACTGTTTCACCCGGGTTCAAGCTCTGGGTGAGGCTTTTTATATTTCATATACTATTGTATTATTACATACATTGTATGTATTATTATTTATTGTATTTATTTGTATTAATATTATTTCATTATTATTAATACTAGCAAATATATGCACCCTCCGGGTGCAAGTATTTAAGTTTAAATGTAATAAAATATTAGATTAAATCAGAAAGGCTAATGAAACTAATTAAGAATTCAGATAAAAAGATTTGAAACGGAGGGGGTATAATCGGAAAATAGAACAACTGAAACTTGCTCTTTCATCACTTCCGTTTTTCAATGCTAAATTTTCCTAATTTAACTATTTAGTTAAAATAGGAAGTAAAGAATAAAATTACAGTTATTTCTTCTTGTTAATAAATTTCTTTTAGGATTTATTGAAGAGATTTTTACTCATATTCATTAAGATAAAACCAAACAATTAGAAATCAATAATACCAAGCACATTTTTATTAAAATCAGTTTTTTTAATATCAATATGCAAATTAGCTTTACGTTTACTCTGAAAACTGGTATTTTGTTGTATATATAAATACAATTGCATGTTATTAGTATTTAGGTAAGGCCAACAGTATTAATAATGTCAAACAGTTTTATTATTAATTGAAGTTTAAATAGAAATAGAATCATGGAGAATGTGACGTAAATAACTAAGGGAATTGTGACTTGAGTAGTAATATAGTTTCGGTTACAGACAGAAAAACACACAATCTCCATTATAGTAAGATTTTAATATATATCATATGTAGGTATTAATATTTTTATATTGGTATTAATATTAATATTGTTATTAATATAATATTAACAAGTGGCGCGCATTTTGTAACGGTTATAGGTACGAACTATTATTCTGGGTATAACGTTAAACTATATTTAATAAGGACTTTTTAATTCTAGACCTCTGGGAAATGTGAAGTACCCCTTTATCGGCATTACCTGCAGGTCCACTCTGACCCGGAGTGGTAATACCTGATATGGTCTCTTCTGTGGCTTCGATAGAATAAATGAGTCAACATGTTTAAAAAATGGAGTTTGAAAAAAAGAATTGCATACCATAAAGAAGGAATTAAAAAAAAAGTCTTTGGCATAAAACAACCCAACAAGAGTTGACATGCCGTAAAATCCAACCAACCAACAAAAAAACAAACTATTCAAGTATGGCGCGTGCTGTCTTGAACAAAAAACTTAGATGCAGCACTACACAATAAAGCAGACCCCCCCCCCAAAAAAAACAACCTTAAGGCCACTTGCCGCCTTCCACACAAACAACCAGCAGTGATAAGCAACAGCAGGTACTAAAGTAAGGTTTACCGTCGTAAGAAATAGAATTGAAGATCCGAGTTCAAATCCCGATCGAGGCATTTTACATTACATTTTCTCGTAATGCCCTTGGAATAGATATTAACCATCTATTTCTTTGGATTTTTGAGATGAGGCTTGATAATTAGTATTAGTCGTATTACTGGAAAGAAAGAAGCAGGAACATAATATATATATCATAAAGGAGGAGAAGAAGAAAGAGAGAAAAAAAAGGTGAGGAAAAAGAAATAAGAAGAGAAATTGTAACCACACAAATAAAAAGATAAGCACGTCATTTCTGAAAATAAACTCTGATGATGAAGCTCTAGCTTCGAAATCAATAAGACATAAAAAAAAATATTTTTGTTTTTATTTTTTATACGCATTGTATTGCCTTCGAATTTTAATATTTTAATATTTTATATATATATATATATATATATATATTTGTGTGTGTGTTTGTTTGTGTGCGTGGGTGAGTGTGTGTGTGTGTGTGTGTGTGTAGATTTATTTAACCCTGTATAAGTCATTGTAGATTAACTGTTCAATAATATATTATCGACTATCAATAAATACACCACTACTGATTTTTCATAAAAAAAAAACACTTTTCTTGTAAATTAGTTTGTTTTTTTTTTTAATATTGGAACATGGTACAAACAAATCTTAATATTTATTGCCAAACTCTATAACACCAAACCTCTGTAATATTTAAATAGATTAAATATTATAGTAATTATACTACCAAATGTATGCACCCTCCGAGTGCAAGTATTTAAGTTTTAATATAATAAAATAGCATATTAAATTAGAAAGGCTGAATAAGAATGCAGATAAAAAGATTTGGAACAGAGGGGGTATGACTGAAAAATTGAACAACTTTGAAACTACCTCTTCCATCATTTTCCATTACTCCAATTTTTAATTGGTAAATTTTCCTAATTTAACTATTTAGTTATAATAGGAAGTAAAGAATTATATTACAGTTATTTCTTCTTGTTAATGGATTTCTTTTAAGATTTATCCCCTAGATTTTTGCTCATATTCAATAAGATAAAACCAAACAATTAGAAATCAATAATACTAAGCATATATTTATTAAAATCAATTTTTAAAGATCAATATGCAAATTAGCCTTCCCATTCACACTGTAAACCGCTATTTTGTTGTATATATAAATATAATTGCATGTCATTAGTATGTAGATATACTCAACAGTCTTAATGATGTAAAACAATTTTATTAATAATTGAGGTTTAAATAAAAATAAAATCATGGAGAATGTGATGTAAATAACTAAGGGAATTGTGACTTGTATAGTAATATAGTTTCGGTAATAATGAATAGTAATATGTCATTGGCCAAGCACTTGCCGACATTTCTTGAACAAAAGGAAGGAACGTATCGATCAACCAAACAAGACATATTGTATCCGGCCAGGCTCATCGCCGCCTAACTTAGTTATTCTAATCAGAACCACTCCCATAAATGTGATTTAGAATTTTCTAAGCTTTGCCTAATAAGGTCCATATGTGTCGTATTCTTTGCGGTTCCTACTGTTCTTAAGTGGTCCCACATCTAATTTGTCCAAAATGGTCGTCCATAAACTTAATATGAAATATACGTCCCAGTCTGCAATACAACCAGAGTGGAATGGTTAGATTATGATAATAGATAATACCTAATAATATATGTTGTGATCGAATTATGCTCAAGTAGAAATAATAAAATTATTTATTTTGGTTATTCAAAGAAAATTAACCTCAAGTCGGTGCAAGTGCACTCATTTTTATGCCCGATAGTGTAGATAGAGGAGGGACTATTGGATGCTTCTGTACAATATAATTTGGTACAGGCTCTCTCTCTCTCTCTCTCTCTCTCTCTCTCTCTCTCTCTCTCTCTCTCTCTCTGGCAAATGCTAGAATTCTGGGTTGTTGCAGATGCTAAACATATTCTAAAACATTAGTGGGTGTGCCGACACTTTGATTATTGATAGAATCAATTAAAAGTGGAACGAAAGTGTACTACTCTCTGATTCTAATCTAAGGTACTAATTTTGTAAAAATCCATTTTAAGTAATACAAAAAGGTACTATACTCTGATTCTAATCTAAGGTACCAATTTTGTAAAAATCCATTTTAAGTAATACAAAAAGGTACTATTCTCTGACTCTAGTCTAAGGTACAAATTTTGTAAAAATCCATTTTAAGTAATAGAAAAAGGTACTATACTCCGATTCTAGTCTAAGGTATCAATTTTGTAAAAATCCATTTTAAGTAATAAAAAAAGGTACTATACTCTGATTCTAATCTAAGGTACCAATTTTGTAAAAATCCATTTTAAGTAATACAAAAAGTACTATACTCTGACTCTAGTCTAAGTACAAATTTTGTAAAAATCCATTTTAAGTAATAGAAAAAGGTACTATACTCCGATTCTAGTCTAAGTATCAATTTTGTAAAAATCCATTAAGTAATACAAAAAAGGTACTATTCTCTGATTCATTCTAAGGTACCAATTTTGTAAAAATCCATTTTAAGTAATACAAAAAGGTACCATACTCTGACTCTAGTCTAAGGTACAAATTTTGTAAAAATCCATTTTAAGTAATATAAAAAGGTACAATATTCTGATTCTAGTCTAAGGTACCAATTTTGTAAAAATCCATTTTAAGTAATACAAAAAAGGTACTATTCTCTGATTCATTCTAAGGTACCAATTTTGTAAAAATCCGTTTTAAGTAATACAAAAAGGTACTATACTCTGATTCTAGTCTAAGGTACCAATTTTGTAAAAATCCGTCTCCAGTAATACAAAATGGTACTATACTCTGATTCTAGTCTAAGGTACCAATTTTGTAAAAATCCGTTTTAAGTAATACAAAAAGGTACTATACTCTGATCCTAATCTAAGGTACCAATTTTGTAAAAATCCGTTTTAAGTAATACAAAAAGGTACTATACTCTGATTCTAATCTAAGGTACCAATTTTGTAAAATTCAATTTTAAGTAATACAAAAAGGTACTATACTCTGATTCTAGTCTAAGGTACCAATTTTGTTAGAATCCATTTTAAATAATACAAAAAGGTACTACACTGATACTAGACGCAGGTACCACTGTTGATAGAATCCATTAAAAGTAGTATAAAATTGTACTACAAACTTATAATAGATGGAGATAACAATTTTTGATGGACAGACGGGCCATTCTTGACAGAAAACATTAAAGGAAGTACTAAAGTGTGCCACACTGGTGCAAGGGGGGTGCCCCTCTTGATAGGGTTATTTGCCTCGCATCCCACTTATGAGGGCCCACCCGCAAGCCGAAGCTCATGGGTGGTAGACATAAAAATTGCGTCGATCCTGTTGGCATTCCTCCTCAAGGAGGCGCCTACTGGGATCCAATAATTTTACTTTACCGGTCCAGTGGCCGAAGCACACTGGACCCCCAGCCGATGCCGAGTACATAGGTACCACTCTTGATAGAATCCATTAAAAATGGTTCAAAGTGTACCATTCTCTAATGTTAGACGAAGTTAGCAATCTTGATAGTGTTGTATTGTCCTCGGCCGGAAAACGAAGCTTCCGGCAAAAAAGACAAAGAAAAATATAAAAATATATATTTTAAAAGGGGGAAAACGAAAGCGAGGCTTTCCGGTCAAGTTAAAAGATAAAGATGCGTAGGCGTGTCGTCAATACAAAAGCCAGAGGGTCCAGCCCACAACGGGCAGTCAGACAGCACAGAGAGCGGACGGCGAACAGTGAGTGACCGTCGACACGGTCCGTTGCGGCCAAGGGCGGTGAGACGCCACCAGCCACCCCTTTACCCCACCATACCAGCAGTAGTAGTAGTCATCGTCGACCCTCGGGCACTCATTGTAGGTGCTGCGCCTTCAACACCCACACACCGAAGAAAATAAAGAAGGGTCCTCTCTTTGTACATACGTATCTGTTGTGTATTGAAGTCCAGTAGTCGGTAGTAGCGGACTACTAACATACATCGCTTTGGGTACAGTGAAAACCCCAGTACTAACATGCACGTTTTTAGCATCGTGAATTTGGAGCCAGTATGCAACAATAGAACCCATTAAAATTGGTATAAAACTGTACTACATTTTAATGTTAGAAGGAATTACCATTCTTGATAAGATTCATTAAAATTGGAATAAAACTGTACCATACTCTGATAATAGAAAGAGGTACGAAACTTGATAAAATCTATTAAAACTGGTACAAATGTGGTACACTAATAAGATCCAACTGTGCGTCTACAAAGCGTACATTCTCAGTACACTCCTCTACAGTAGTGAAGCCCTGTTGGTGGAGCGGTAGAATGCACCGACTGCACCTCTGCATAGGGGTAAGATTCACCCAATTGAGCCACCTGTTGGCCGTGGGTGGCGACCCATGAACCCATGTGGATGAGCAATTAAAACGTTGTCTACATCTGCAAGAGTGGCTGAGCAGGCCAATTTTCGAATTGTAGTCTCTGGTGCACTGACCGCACAGAAACTTGACAATTTCCACCTCAGAGGCCTACAGCACACCCTGCATATCCGGTGTCAAGATTACGTGCCCAACACGAACGTGTGGGACCGAGCAATCCTAAAAAGCATGTTGCCCATCGCCTGAGAGAGGTGCCTTCGCTAGCTTGGTCGTCATAAAGATGGACAAATGCCACATCCTCAAAGATCTACTGAATGGCGAATTAGTAGAAAGCTCCCGACCGGTAAGAAAACCACGCCTATGCTTCAAAGATGTCTGCAAGAAGGACATGAGGACAGGCCACATTATCACCTGCAATTGGGAAGCAGGTAGAGCCTTCTTGTTAGACAAGGTGCGAAAAGGAGTTAAACAACAAAGAGTCAGAAGGAATGTGAGCAAACATCACTGTTTCTGTGCAGTCAATGCACCAGAGACTGCAATTCGAAAATTGGCCTGCTCAGCCGCTCTCGCAGATGTAGACAACGTTTTAGTTGCTGATCTACATGGGTTCATGGGGCGCCACCCACGGAAAATAGGTAGCTCAATCGGGTGAATCTTGCCCCTCTGCAGAGGTGCAGTCGGAAAAACTCTACCGCCCCAGCCGACAGGGCGAGCTACAATACAGCAATATAGATACAAAAATATACTACACACTGATGCTAGACAGAGTTGCCAATCCACATTTCTTTTTCAATTATTATTGTAATCTACAATGATTAATAAGGTCGGGGGAGGTAAAGTCGTCGGGGCGGCCTAAAGTTGGTATCAGCCAGTCAGCGAGGGAGTCTATCCCCTTTTTCAATAGCGCTAGACCAAGGAGATTGTTTGGTCGTCTGAGGTGGAACGCCACACCTACCACCAGCTCCTTACTTTACCTCACAGATCACTGTGCTACTCATACGCTGAGTTGGCGAGGACCGGGATCGAACTAGGAACCTTGTGGTTTCTACGCGAACGCTCTACCGACTGAGCTAACGGGACGATGGTTAATAAGACAACCTTGTTAGAATAATCTTTCATCTCAGGACTCAAAATTGATTATCAACAACACAGCGTGAAATAAATTCCGGACATGAATATGTCGACAGGAGGCGAGGCAGGAAGACAGACCACATGAAACTGCCCCTAACCAAACGTAAACTAATTGACTATAACTAGCATGGGTGCCAGGTATGGCCCGGGAGAAAAAGGTAATTAAATATAATAATGAAGATGTTTTACCAAGATTCAAGTGATATGGATAAAATCTTAATATAATGGAGATTAGAAGTCTGTCTTTAACCCAAAATGACGTAACTGCTTACTGTACCGTTGTGGTATATTTTCACGGTACCAAAATGATATAAGTAAACGTTGTCCTTTTTTCAAGCGCTACTACGATAACGGTAAGGCGGCGACAGCGTATATATTATATAGCGGTCTCGTCCACGTGCCTCCAAATTCACAGTGCTAAAATGGTGTTGATAGAAATTATAACACGAGAAATATTTAGTCACAACTGCTAGCCTTTTTTTCCAGGGTAGGTTCGTCTCGTGTGCTGTATCGGAGAGGAGAAAGCAGAGAGAAAGAGAGAGAGGACACTGTTAAATTACTGTGACCCCATACTAGGGTCCAAAGACCCGTCCGTTCCCCTAGGCGTCCGAAAGCAAAAAGAGGCCGGTCCCTTTTTTCGTCGTTCCACGTCACCACGTGACTTCCGCTTGACACTCAATTCTCCGTTCGGGGTCACGCTACGGTCAAACCATCGTTCATCCGGTTTTGGCTCATCACTATTTTTAAACCTTTATCATGTCTTATTTCTTCCTCCTCCTTCCATTAGTAGTCCTTGCCAAATGAATATTGCTACATTACGTCACAATACCCATAGGAAGAAGTAATAAGCAGTCAGTTTGTTCCATAGTTAGTTAAGTTTTGAGCTAGTTTTCAGCCGGCAGTGAGTGGGTTAGTACCTGGGCAGTAAACAGGACATATCATCTTCGACCAGAAAAGACAACTTTGCAGAAGTCAGTGATTGGAGCGGGGTGGGGGATTCTCCCCACACCCTCGGCCCCAATATGCATCGTCTGTGCCATTTTTATCGATGGACACCTAATTTTACTTTGTGTGTTGTTCCTCTCTTTCTCCACTTGTAATATTTGTTACAGAGCATTTTGCTGTTCAAGATGCACCGAAACTATGGTAGAGAAAATAGTTCAATATGTAAAAAGTATAATAATCTATCTCTCTCTCTCTCTCTCCTCTCTCTCTCTCTCTCTCTCTCTCTCTCCTCTCTCTCTCACTCTGCTCTCAAATGAAAAGACACACTCGTTCTCTCGCACTCTCTCTCTCTCTCTCTCTCTCTCTCTCTCTCTCTCTCTCCTCTCTCTCTCTCTGTGTCTCTCTGGTCTCTGTCTGTCTGTCTCTCTCTATCTCTCACTCTTCTCTCTCTCTCTCTCTCTCTCTCTCTCTCTCTCACTCCACTCTGCTCTCAAATAAAAAGACACGCACTCGTTCTCTCGCACTCTCTCTCTCTCTGTCTCTGTCTCTCTCTCTGTCTCTGTCTCTGTCTCTGTCTCTCTCTCTCTCTCTCTCTCTCTCTCTCTCTCTCTCTCCACTCTGCTCTTAATAAAAAGACACACTCGTCTCTCGCACTTTCTCTCTCTTTCTCTCTGTCTGTCTCTGTCTCTCTCTCTCTTTCTCTCTCTTCTCTTTCTCTCTCTCTCTCTCTCTCTCTCTCTCTCTCTCTCTGTCTTTCTCTCCACTCCCTGTCTCTCTCTTTCTTTCTCTCTGCTCTTTCTCTATCTCTTTCTCTCGCTCTCTCCCTCTATCGCCCTCTCTCTCTTTCTCTCTCTCTTCTCTCTCTCTCTCTCTCTCTCTCCACTCTGCTCTCAAATAAAAAGACACACACTCATTCTCTCTCTCTCTCTCTCTCTCTCTTTCTCTCTTTCTATCTCTCTCTGTCTGTCTGTCTGTCTGTCTCTCTCCCTCTCTCTCTCTCTTGAAGGCTACTGGGAAATTCGAATGCCAATTAACCAATCAAAACAAGGCAGTGGAAGATGTATAACCACCATAGTTTTATTCAGCTTTAGTCAGACTAAAACGTACCAATTCAGGGTTGATAAGCAATAAAACAAAACAACCAACTATATAATGTATTCCCCTAACATAAATCCTTACATTGGTGAAACAGATCTAGTTTCACTGCATAAAAAAGATGAAAAATTGCAATGGACGCCTAAAAATGTCCAATAGATTCTCATAATTCCAATGCTTACCATTTTCTTATTCTATTTTATTGATTTCATTTCCCTAAAATCTTTCTCACTGGTCCTGTAACCTGGTTTGGTCATGGTGGCACTACTCGTGTAGCATGTCTTGTGTAGGGAAAACCTTGCGGAACCCAATCCTCTCTTGATATATACAACTGGTTTGAATTCAATGTTTTCCTTCTCTTAAACCAGTTGCCATATCAAGGTTAAAGAGGCCAATCTGCTCTACTATTTATCCAGAGTTCGAGGGAGAATAGTTCATACCTTTCCCAAGAGTATTAGCACTATGTGAAATGAAAAACAGTGTAATATTTATTGTTGTACAAAGTTGACTGAGCTACCCGAACAAGGCTGCTTGCATTTCTCATAGCACTAATAGCCTTGAGAAAAGGTATACATCCAACTATTCTCCCTCTAGCTATGGGTAAATAGTAGGGCAGACTGGGCTCTTTATATGCCAACCAGTTTAGGAGCTCTTTATATGGCGACCAGTTTATAGATCAATAATTAATGAGAATTCCTCAAATGACAACCCAGCGCGTTGTACAGGATTCTCTTCGAAATAAGAAAAAGAAAATGTATTTCCTATGCTTAGAACACGAACATATCTTTATGCACTTCACTGAATCAAAAAGAAAACACAAAGCCCGCCTTAACACACACAAAAATAAGAAATGAAAACAATGTTTTCAAGATAACCGAACACCTGCTTGAAATGAATAATCTTTTCCTGAATTTGGAACGAATTATTAAAAGAGATCGGCTAAAAAAATACCTGTTGTTCTATAAACTGTAACACCCCATGGATCTGAGCGTGGATATCGATACAAAAAAAATCGTCTCCTGGATTCGGAGCGAATTGTTACGAAGATCAGTTTTATAAAATACTTGTTCTTCTTTAATTATTATACCGTAGTCTATGGAGACCCAATGGATCTGAGCGGGGAACTCGACACAAAATAATCCTCTCCTGAATTTGGAACGAATTATTACGAAGACCAGCTAGAGAAAATATCTATTCTTCAACAGTCCTGACACCACAGTCTCTTGAGACCCCATGGATCTGAGCCTGGATCTCGATACAAAATAATCGCATCCTGGATTTGGAGCGAATTATTTCGCAGATCAACAAAAAAATGCCTGTTCTTCTTTGTTACAAAACAGTCTTTCGAGACCCCATGGATCTGAGCTTGGATATCGACACAAAACAATCTTCTCTTGGATTTGGAGTGAAATAGGTATGAAAATCAGTTTAAAAACATACATTTATTATTCTTCAATCATGAGACACAATCTACGGAGACCCCATGGATCTGAGCCCGGACCCCGACACGAGATAACCGTCTGTTAGATTTGCAGCGAAATCAGTAAACGAAAAATACCCGTTCTTTAATTATGATAACAGTCTCTCGAGACCCCGTGGATCTGAGCCTGATCTTGACACAAAAAACTGGCCAATGAAAAGCGCGTAGTAGTCCATGTTTCATGATTTCCTCCTTAACCAGACCGTTAAAATCTAAACTTATTGATTGATGAATTAGCTTTAAAGACATGTCAAACCTTTTGGGGTTATTTTATATCTAGAGGTTGAATAATTGTGTATATTTTCCATTTAGATCTACATTTGTTGTAGAGATTCTGAAGAGATTTTTTTACATGGTTATATATCAATTACGAAGGCGCGTGGTGTAATGGTTACAGTCGTAAGAAATGAAATTGTCGATCCGAGTTCAATTCCTGGACGAGGCTGTTTCACACAAAGCTGTTAACCCAGGGGAAAGTATGCATCCACGTCCTCTTTCTGATGCAACACTGATCATCGAGGTTGTAAGTAGACGGCTCTGTTGAGTTCTCTAAACAGCTGTACACAAGTAATCTTGGACCAGTCCATTTACTCTCAAGAAAAGGGTAAAATAGGCTTGTAGCAAGCTAGGAGTAGACGTTTAGCTTTACCATACGTAGAATGTAACTATGAACAAATTAACACAATAGTAAAAGTAAGTAAAGTCGACGGGGCGGCCTAAAGTCGGTATCAGCCAGTCAGCGAGGGAGTCTATCCCCTTTTCAATAGCGCTAGAACAAGGAGATTGTTTTAGCATCTGAGGTGGAGCGCCACACCTACCATCAGCTCCTTACTTTACCGCACAGATCTCTGTGCTACTCATACGCTGAGTTGGCGAGGACCGGGATCGAACTAGGAACCTTGTAGTTTCTAGCCGAAGGCTCTACCGACTGAGCTAAGCTTTTATAGTAGTATTAGTAGTATCAGTAGAAATATCAGTAGTAGTAGTAGTAGTAGTAGTAATTAGCAGGAACTGTGGACATAGCACAGTATAGTAATTTGATTATTACAACGTTTGATATGTTTACTTAAGCGCTAATGAAAATAGATCATTATTTAAAAAGATATAATAATCTCTCTCTCTCTCTCTCTCTCTCTCCTCTCTCTTCTCTCTCTTCTCCTCTAACTATATATATATATTATATATATATATATATACCGAAACGATAGTATCAAGAACACCATAAACTTTCATACGCACAGCAAACATGTACAACAAATTATATTATAATATATATATATTATATATATATATATATATTCTTTTTTTCCTCTTTTCGCCCTTTTATTATGTTTGAATAAAAGAGGTTAGCGTTATCGCTTCCGCGGGCTCACCCCCATTCTCTATATTTCCCCCACTCTCTTTCTCTTATTCTTTCTTATTATATTTTTCTGTGAAGCCTGTCTCTTTTCTTCCCTTCCTTTATTTACGATAAAACGGATCGGTTCATTATTTGGATGAGGAAACAACGAATTCAGCGCATGAGCAACACCAGATAATCACGATCTACATTTGTCTTTCATTTGTTTTTCATCTTGAACGGTTTGGACGGTCTCGTTTTTAACCAAAGTATGTTGCAAGATGATAACAGTCGTACAATTAAGGAATACGAGTATTAATATATAGATAGTAATAACTAGAATAAGAGTGGGGGTAAAATAAGTCTCTCAACATTCTCCCACGTGGCTCAAAGAACAGTGCTTACTGTTTACAAGACACGTTTAAAATATTTTATTCAAGATAATCTTTAAGCAAGTTGTTTTTGTTTGATACGATAAGAACGGCGTATTGTTGTATAGCCGCTTGACTGGACTTCAATAAAACCACAGACACGTATATATAAAAATAGGACCCGTCTTTATTTTCTTCGGTGTGTGGGTGGTGAGGGGTGACGGGTGTTCACAATGAAAATGCCGGGTGGCTGGCGAAGGCGGCAACAAGTGTTCACAATGGAAATGCCCGAGGTTGACAGGAGACGAAGTTATCTTCTTGGCTGCTGCTGGGACTGAAATTGAACATCCTTCATCCACTAGCCTTTTTATCCAAAAACTATGCCCGGGCATTTATAGTTTGATCTTGATAACGACATTTGTTATATATTTCTGTATCTTCTCTCCACCTCTCACCGGAAGACTGCTGCTTCCGTTCTTTTTTCTTTTATCTATTTCTTCCATCTTATTGACCGGAAGAACCTTCTCTTCCGCTTCTCCCTTTTTTAATTATATTATCTCTCCCGT
>CM042158.1:78108990-78133990 GCA_023376005.1 Doryteuthis pealeii
ACACACACACACACACACACACACAATATATATATATATATATATATATATATTATATATATATATATGATAAAGTGAACAATATAATAAAAGGCGATTGTTACCATTGGTTTCAAAGCAGCTTATTAGACACTCACACACAAATATATAATATTTATATATATACTAGCAAATATATGCACCTCCGGGTGCAAGTATTTAAGTTTCTAATGTAATTAAAAATATTGTATTAAATTAGAAAGGCTAATGAAACTAAATAAGAATACAGATAAAAAGATTTGAAACAGAGGGAGTATAATAAAAGATTTTGAAACAGAGGGAGTATAATAACAAATGGAACAACTGAAACTTACTCTTCCATCACTTTCGTCTTTCATTGTTATTTTTTTCTAATTTAAGTATTTAGTTATAAGAGGAAGTAAAGAAATAAAATGACAGTTATTTTATTTGTTTTAATGGATTTCATTTAAGATTCATTGAAGAGATTTTTGCTTATATTCATTAAAATAAAACCAAACAGTTAGAAATAATAATACTAAGCACATATTATTAAATTCGATTTTTTAATATTAATATGCAAATTAGCCTTCCCGTTTCACACTGTAAACCGTTATTTTGTTGTATATATAAATATAATTGCATGTTGTCAGTATGTAGACATAGTTAATAGTATTAATAATGTAAGAACATTTTATTAATAATTGAGGTTAAATAAAAATAAAATCATGGAAAATGGGATGTCTATAACTAAGAGAATTGTGATTTGAGTAGGGGTATAGTTTCGGTTACAGACTGAAAAACACACAATCTCCATTATAATAAGATGTTAAATTATTATATATATATATATATATATATAGAGAGAGAGAGAGAGAGAGAGAAAGAAAGAGAAAGATTTGAACCGCCTTAGTAAAATGTACACAGTCAGTTTTAGGAAGGTGATTAAAATCTCTCTTTATATATTTTACAGCAAAACTTTTTGGTCCCATTTACCAATATGAGATATAAATCCAATTCAATAGTAAATATTGAAGATAATGTAACCGAAAATTCTAGAATCTAAGCATAACTTTGTTTTTCAACTATATCTTTTCAGCCCAGGAGACAGAAAAAAAAATTGAAAGGAGTAGAAAAATTGTGGGAGACATTTTTATTGTTTCAATTATGCATTCGATTCGGTTGCAAAAAGCGATATCAAAATTCAACTATTTTTTTCTAATTCAATCTGGCATTTAAGAAAATATAACTTTTTTGTTTTATTCTGTCTAGTATCCTATTTACCAATTTCTGTTTGGAGTCTTATTGAATAGTAAATAGTGTAAAGTATAGGAGTAGAATAACGGTGAAAGTTCTACAATTGAGAAGATACATTGTTTCACTTACGGTTTCTTTGGTTTAATGGTGCATCAACCCACGTGGGTTATTTAATGACAAAGGTAATATATCGGAGAAAATTAGTAATACTTAACCCATATTTATCATATCTCTGTATCTGCTTATCAAATTATTCGTATTACGTATACTTAGAGCCATATTACTATCAATTATTTGTATTAAGCATAGTTACTAAAAATCTAAGCACAAAAATAGCTCTTATAACCTATTTGGGGGTGCTGAATTCAGATTTGAAATACGTTTTTACTCATCACCTCTAGTTTTTTTAGATATGCATACTGTACATTTTGTACACATACTGTATATAAAGGCGTATATGCATTCAGGGTTAATTTCTAATATTGTGTGACTTATGTCTTCTTTATTAGTTATTATGCAATAAATGTAAGTGATAGCATTACATTATATATATATATGGGCCGGGTTAGCTCAGTCGGTAGAGCGTTCGGCTAGAAACCACAAGGTTCCTAGTTCGATACGGGTCCTCGCCAACTCAGCGTATGAGTAGCACAGGAATCTGTGCGGTAAAGTAAGGATCTGATGGTAGGTGTGGCGCTCAACCCCAGATGCTAAAACAATCTCCTTGGTCTAGCGCTATTGAAAAGGGGATAGACTCCCTCGCTGACTGGCTGATGCCGACTCTAGGCCGCCCCGTCGACTTTACTTACTTACTTACTTACTTATATATATATATATAAAGCAATCTACAAATATTATATATATATATATATATATATATATATATCAAGACGGATTTTGGCAGTTAAGCGTAGGCAACACGTTTCAATCAACAGCCAGTAGTGCACTGGCATTCAGCAGATCATCTAAGAAAACACATTTCTAACTGTCTGCGGTACTATGAATTGTCATCCACGTATATTTAGACGTCGGACAGAAAGCATGTCTGCTTCAGCTGGGATCAAATGCTCACGCGGGTTGTGTTAGTTAGAAGAAGTTTAAGCAATAAAAGTTTAAAGAAACAATATTATTGTAGGATTATTATTAGTTACTTGAAACGCTATAACTGTAAAAACAAATGACTATTATTAAATAGAAATAATAACTTGAAACCATATAATTATAACTATTACTTAGGAATACTCGAAAACAAACAACTGTGTGCAAATTAGTTGTATTAGTTAAAAATACTTGATATCATATAACAATGTGCAAAATGAATATTGTTAAATAGAAATAATTACTAGAAACAATATAGTTATTAGTATTGGAGAGTAATACTTGAAACCATACGACTATGTGCAAATCATTTGTATCAGATTGGAATTCTCATTATCGTCCTGTTACTCGGGTAGTTTTCTATACTTAATCAAACAATGTCCAGACGGTTCTAAATATTGATTTACTTTTTTTGTATTTACTGGCAGGACCTGTGGATATAACACAGTGTGATGATTTATCTATCAAACGTTTCATATATCTAATTAAAGCTATTGCAAAGAGAGATCAAAATATACAAGTATAATAATCTTTATTTAACCCCCTCTCTCTCTTACTCTTTTTTCTTTCCTTCTTTTTATATTTTGATCATGTTCAATTGAAACAGATTGGCGTTATAGCTTCCGAGTGCTCTCCCCTCTCTTAATCTTTTCCCTACTCTATTTTTGTTCCTTATTTTTTTCTGTGTAGCATATCCCTTTTCTTCCCTTTCTTTATAATAAAAACGGAATGGTCCATAATTTAACTGATGAGACACTTTTCATAAGAAATAACAATTCAACCGATAAACAACACCAGATAACCAGGGTTTACATTTTTGTATTTCATTTTGGACGATTTGACCAGTCCCATTTTTAACCAGTGGGTGTTGCCGGATGATAACGGTCGTACAATTAAGGAACACGAATATTAATATATAGATTTTCAAAAAGGAAAAAAAGTGAAAAGTAAATGAAATTAAACATCGGGTAATTATTTATCAATAAATATTTGTTAATGTTTTTAATTTTAATTAATTTTAATTAATTCCTAAACGTGAAAAGAGCTAAAGGCAGAAATATATTTCTGCCTTAGCTGGAAGACAGAAATTACATTTTCGTTTATTTTTCAATTTAAGCGTTGAAAGACAAATAGCAATGAAATGTTTTCAAGGAAAAAGGCAGCCATTATGCAAAAAGCAACGTTTATAGAACATTCATCTCGAGGAAATTTCATGTTCCTCCACTGAATAATTAAGAAGTATCCCATAAAATAAATAGTTCCGTTTCCTTACCGGAAGGATTCATTTCCTTGGGATAAACAAATATTTGGTTTGGTTGGTTGGTTGGTTGGTTTATTTTTTAAGTTTTTAAAATTTTTATTTTACGGCATATCAACCCTTTATAGGTCATTTACTGCAGTATATTTTGATATTAGTTTAAATGCCACCCCAGTAAACCACCCTTATATTCTTTTTTTTAATAAGACAAAATCTGTTTTGTTGGTTTGTTTTGTTTTGTTTTTACGGCATATCAACCTCAGTGGGTCATTTAATGCCGATAAAATTTTGAAATAATGTCATTTTTAATGGATACTCAATTTTGTTCATAAACTCGTGTTTTTCTATTTAACCCATAGATGGGACCCTAACAGGTAATACCACTCCGGGTCGGAAATAATTATAAATCTGTAAAAAAGCCAATAGAAGAAAAAAACTGGAAATTGATCGCTTCGTATACAGATATTATACATTTTTCAAGCGTATAAATGCCACACACACACAAAACACACACACACACACACACGCATATATATAATTATTATATATATATATATATATATATATATATATATATATGTGTGTGTGTGTGTCTGTATGTGTGGTATTTGGGCAGCGTTTTTTCATTAATGTATGTTGAATTAAACAAAAGACACATCCCCTGTTTAAAAATTCTATTTGCGATTTTTTCGCGTTCTCTGGCCAACTTTTTAATATTTGGGTGGAATTCGTGGATTAGTCCACCAACGATCACGTCCCCAGTACTTTAATATATATATATATATATATATATATATATATATATATATATATTATATATATATATATATATTTAATGTTACCATTGACTAGATGATTTGGCATTCTCCGTTTGTGGCATGGGCTGGTGGCCCAGTGTGTTAAGTCCCCGCTCTTCACGCTGTGGTCCACTGGTTCAATCTCTAGTGGCGGAGATTGTGGTATGCACTGCTGATGAGACCAAAGGAGGTCGAAACAGCTGTCCAGTGCTCCGGATGTCGCAAATGGTGTTTGCCGAGTTGTCTGGTCGTGGTAATATGATTCAAAATTATCAATTATATATATATATATTATAATATATATATATATATATACTGGAGAGCCCAGATCCCACTTCCGTCTTGGATGAGGGAAATCGTTTGGCTTCTGTGACTACTAAGTCTTGTTGACCTCGTCCCGATTACTAGATCAAGAATATACACCCAGTGCACTGAAAGAGATAATAAACTCTGTCGACTCGTATTTCTTTCGGCTGCTTGCTTTTTTTATTTACCATCTACTCCCGCCCTGATAGCATTTGGTAATAATGCTGCAGAACCAGTCTGTCACATCATTTAGCCATAGCTGGATGCAATAGAGAGTACTGAGCACGATTCTAATTTGGTAACCTATGATTTTAGGAAGGTATTATTTGTGATTTTCCGAAAAGAAATATCCCGCTTATTGGTTTCTCTATTCTGTGACACAACATGACATGTTACACAATGATTGGTGCCGTTGTATAAGAGTTAACATCGAGAATCGAAATCAATAGAAAAAGAAAAAAGCCATGTTTTGTCTGACAACAATTCGCAAAGCAATAAATCACTTGAGAACTAAAAGAAAGAAGAAAAAAAAACTGTTAGTAATATTGAATCTAACGTTTCCAACAAGAACTAAAATAAGTTTCCTTTATACAGAGAGATTAAAAGAAATGTTGACACCCTTATGGAGGTACCTTTATAATATAACTAGCAGTGGCTACCCGGCGTCGCCTGCGTAGAGGAGATGCGAAAAAGGTTAGTCCCACAGATCCATTATTATTGAAATTGCGAGTTGGATCCTTGAAGGATGCCCCATTGAAAAAAAAGACCTTGCGTTGATCCAGCCACTCTGAAAAAAATCAGTGTCTAGTATCTAAAATATTAAATCAAATTTTTTTTAATAATTTTAATTATCTTCACGTATATAAATCACGCCTTCGTTATTTTTGCTCAAAAAACAAGTCTTTGTGATATTTAATGTGTATATATATTTACTTTGTCATTGTTTTATTTTATAAGTTTCCTCCGGACATACAGATTCACACAACTGCCCTTTATATATGTATAGATTTCGTTTGGTTTGGGATTTAATTTATGGCATATCATCCCTGTGCAGTCCGATAAAAAAGAGTCCCTGTGCTTTTAAAAGAAAAGTGACATCTCCACGCCCGACAGTAAGCCTCTAAAACCAGTAGAAAAATTTACGTAACTAGGTAGTAATATCTCATCCACAGAAAGCGATGTTAATACACGCATAGGGAAGGTATATTACACTATAAACAGACAGTCAGTTATATGGAAGTCATATCTTGCTGATAAGTTGAAGCGACAATTCTTCCAGGCTGTAGTGATGTCACTGCTGTTGTATGGCTGCACCACTTGGACCCTGAAGAGGCGCCTGGAAACTAGACTGGATGGAAGTTGCACAGGGATACTACGTGTGATCGTGGAAGCAACATCCCACAAAAATGCAGTTATACGACCACCTGCCCCTGTTACACAAACTATCCGAGTGAGACGAACAAACAGGATGGACACTGTTGGAGAAGTAAGGATGAACTCATAAACGATGTAGAAACCAATACATAGACATGCTAGTGGAAGCTGTTACGCAGAGATCTACATAGACCAGCTCTGTGCGGATACTGCGTGCTGTGTGGAGGACGTCCCTGGATCAATAATTGATAGGGATGTTTGTCATGGATATCCACCCTGCTGTCGCGACCTGATGATGATATTGAATGCCGAAACAAGTGATTTTGATAAACGTTTCTATGCTTCAAGTTTTTTAGGTTTAAACTATTTTTTTTTAATTGATATTTTAAAGCTTTTAAAAGCTTAAAAAAACCCAATGTTACCAGGTCCACAACAATATCACGGAAATATTCAAGTCAGTTTATTTACAAGTTATAACTAGAATGAATTTTAAAAACCCAAAAATGTTGCTAAAGATAGAAACGATAACAAAAAACAATTTAAATGTATATACAAAAAAATTTCTCAAACAAACACTTTTGAGAGCTTGATTTTTATCTTGATTAATTTCTCTTTTAAAATAAATAGCAAATATATGCACCCTCCGGGTGCAAGTATTTAAGTTTTAATATAATAAAATATCATATTAAATTAGAAAGGCTAATGAAACTGAATAAGAATGCAGATAAAAAGATCTGCAACAGAGGGGGTATGAGTGAAAAATAAAACAACTTTGAAACTGGCTCTTCCATCATTTTCCATTACTCCCGTCTTTCATTGGTAAATTTTCTTAATTTAACTATTTAGTTAAAATAGGAAGTAAATAATAAAATAACAGTTATTTCTTCTTGTTAATGGATTTATTTAATATTTATCCCCGAGATTTTTGCTCATATTCAATAAGATAAGACCAAACGATTAGAAACAATAATACTAAGCATATATTTATTAAAATCACATTTTTAAGATCAATATGCAAATTAGCCTTTCCATTCACACTGTAAACCGCTATTTTGTTGTATATATAAATAAAATTGCATGTTAATAGTATGTAGATATGGTCAACAGTCTTAATGATGTAAAACAATTTTATTAATAATTGAGGTTTAAATAAAAATAAAATAAGTGAGAATGTGATGTAAATAACTAAGGGAATTGTGACTTGAATAGTAATATAGTTTCGGTTACAGACAGACAAACATACAATCTCCATTATAATAAGATTTTATGCTTTTTAATTGTATCAAACTTGGGAAACATTTTAGGATATTCACTCCCAATATTTTATGGATTAAATTATTATCATAATTATTTTGCTTAATTATTTGCTTAATTGCTTACTTTGCAATTAATCCTTAAATTGTGCTGAAACTATTTCCTGTGACCATATCTATCTATCTATCTATCTATCTATCTATTTATTTATCAATCTGCTAAAACCTCTTAATTGTATTATTGCAGACTTTTTATCTTTTGGTTATTTATCTATTTGACTGCAAAAATTTCGTTTTTGATTAATTGTCCAAATCATTCACTCTTCATCTCTCTCTCTCTCTCTCTCTCTCTCTCTCTCTCTCTCTCTCGCTCAGTCTGCTCTAGACTTTCTCCTCTCTCTATATATATATGATAAGACCTAATAGGTCGAAATGTACATTCAGGGATTTTCTCGATTTGTTTAGCCTTACATTTGAACATATATGCCCGCCTAAAAATTCATTAATTATTAACTAATTAATTTTCAAAATTAGGTATGACTTCAATTAAGCACATATCCTCCAAAAATTGTCGGCTCAAAGCCATTTAAAAATAAACACATTTGTTTGTTTACTTAACCTCATATATATATATATATATATAATATATATATATATATATATATATATAAATTATGTATATTATGTTCTTGTGAACGTTGTGTGTTTGGTCTTTTGAAGCATTGGAAAAAAAGAACAAAAACAAGGAAAACAGAACAAAAAGCAGATTTTTATATATTCAACCGTTGCTCTGTTCCTGGTTTAATCTATTCCGATATTTCGGGTGAACCTTCACCCTCTTTCAAGACGGTCTAGGTTTCTTTCTCACTCTTCTAATTGTATGTTTCTCGATTTATTTCTCCCCCCCCCTCTCTCTCTCTCTCTCTCTCTCTCTCTCTGGAACACCGTAATTTTATCAATGAATATTTAATTTATAGTTAAAATCAATAATACATAAACTATATTTTACTCCATAACGAGGTATCTGTGAAAACCTGAGTCAGATTTACCACAAAAGAGCCAGTGTTATTAATCCGTTTAAAATCCTACAACGTCTCTTATATACCACAATGAAATACAGCTTTATATAATATATGGTGTGATTAATTAGCATATTGGTTTTAACAAAACCGGGTTTATAAATAATTATTTGGTCATATTGATCTCTAATATGATTGTTTATACTCCAACGTATTAAAATCAATCATGTGAGCAATATTATATAGAAACCAATTAAAACATAATCAAAAGAAATGTAATCTTTTATATATGTTCTTATTTAATTTCGTTTGTCTTTCTCATTTGATATATTTCATTACATTGACACTTAAATACGTATACCCGGTGGGTGCATATTCTTACTAGCTGGTATAGATAATTTTCATTAACTCCGTTTAGATTGGATTGGTTTGGTTCGGTTTTGTTTGTTTGATGGCATAAAACTGTAAGACTGTGAGATAAAAGTTCGTACTCATGTTTCCTTTACGGGTTTAATTTTTGTAGATGTATTTCGTGGGTGTATTTTATATCTGGTTCATAATTTTCGATATATTTTTCTTTTTCCCAAGAATGAAAAACAGTATCCATGTTGGTATTCTGGAACAGATTCCTCATATCATTTGCGTTGAAATATTTCTTTCTGATTCAAGCGAAAATATAGGAAGTTTATGGTGTTTCTGGTACTTATTGTTTCAAAGAATTATTTTACATGGACTAAAAAAAATTATTTAAAGCGAATCGCATTTCCCATAGCGATTAACACGAGTCTTTATGGTTGATTCGTAAGAAGTCATTACAAACAGTTTATAATTATTTTTCTTATTACAAAGAGAGACAAGTCAGCAGAGTTAAATATGGGTCATTGCTTCTGACAGATCCTCCGCACGACATCCAGAATCCGCACAGAGCTGATTGGTGTAGATTTTTGCTGGTCGACCTAAACCGGTTTGTCAATTTTGTTAGTCTTCACAGGAGAAGGTCACGTGGGTTCGTCGTTGCTTCTCCAGCAGTTTCGGGCATGTCTTTCTCGTCTCAACTGTATGGTTTGTGTTTGTAGGAATCGCGAGATAGTTTGGGGGTATTGTTAATTTAAAAAAAATAATTCTCCTTGTTGATTTTAACGGGAGATTTTAAGATTTGTGTTATATGGCATATCTTGCTTGTCTCAACTGTATGGTTTTGTTGTATATTGTACAAACGGAAATAGGAATTTCCGGGTAAATTAAACAAAGAAAAGACGAAAAAATGACAAAGGCCTTTTTCCCGGTAAAAGCGAACAAAGAAGTTAAAAAAACGGAAGCGAGGTTTTCCGGTCAAAGAAGCAGGGAAAAGATAAAGAAATATATAACAAAGGTCCGTTATCAGATCAAAAGATAAAGATGCGTAGGAGTATATATCGCTATAAAGGCCACACGGTTCGTGTCGACAGCCAGTTAGACAGGAGACAGTGGACGGAGAACAAGTGAGCGACAGACGCTCATGGTCCATTGCAGCCAACGTCTGTGGGACCCACCAGCCCCCTTTACCTCACCATCGCCAGTCATCCCAGTAGTAGTAGTAGTCATTGTTAACACTCGCCACCCACCACGGCAGAGATTAAAGAAATAAACTCAAAGTTTTTACAATACCCATGTGTTGTGATTTTCTAAGTACGACTACTAACATACACGATTTAGCAGCGTGAATTTGACGCCGCTATGAATCATATAGACATTTGATGCCAGTATGCAACAGTTTGTGTTTGTAGGAATCGCTAGATTATTTGAGGGTATTATTATTTTAACAAAGGTATTTCCCTTTTTTATTGTAATGGGGTGATTTTAAGGATTGTGTTCGAGAATTTGTTGTACATGTGTCATTTGTTTAGGAAGTTTATGGAGTTTCCGATATTTGTTGTTTCAAAGAGTTATTTTAGATTAAAGTGTTTCGGTTTTTTTTCTTTACACCGATTCGCATTTTCGCTCCCGATTAACATGAGCCTTTATGGCTCATTCATAAATTAACATCTCTAAATGTTCATATCTTTTCTTTTTTTCCATTATATTTAAAGACAGCTGTTAGTGTCATGACAGAAGAGATAAATATAATTTTAGTAACGCATTTTTTGGCAATGTTAAAAATAGCATTGTGTATACATTATTAGAGTAACGGTTATTCTTGTATGAAATGGAAACGGTGACGCGGGTTCAAATCCAGGACGTGGCTATTTGCGTTTCACTTCGCGCTAATGACCTTGCATGAATCTACCCCCCTCCCCCCAGCTATAGGTGGAAAGTAGGGTAGATTGTCTTATCTAACCTGCAAGTGGGCGTACTGATAGCCTGGTGGTTAGGGTTTCTTTCTCACTCTTCTAATTGTATGTTTCTAAATTTATTTCTCCCCTCTCTCTCTCTCTCTCTCTCTCTCTCTCTCTCTCTCTCTGGAACACCGTAATTTTATCAATGAATATTTAATTTATAGTTAAAATCAATAATACATAAACTATATTTTACTCCATAACGAGGTATCTGTGAAAACCTGAGTCAGATTTACCACAAAAGAGCCAGTGTTATTAATCCGTTTAAAATCCTACAACGTCTCTTATATACCACAATGAAATACAGATTTATATAATATATGGTGTGATTAATTAGCATATTGGTTTTAACAAAACCGTGTTTATAAATAATTATTTGGTGATATTGAACTCTAATATGATTGTTTATACTCCAACGTATTAAAATCAATCATGTGAGCAATATTATATAGAAACCAATTAAAACATAATCAAAAGAAGTGTAATCTTTTATATATGTTCTTATTTAATTTCGTTTGTCTTTCTCATTTGATATATTTCATTACGTTGACACTTAAATACGTATACCCGGTGGGTGCATATTCTTACTAGCTGGTAATTATCATTTTCATTAACTCCGTTTGGATTGGATTGGTTTGGTTCGGTTTTGTTTGTTTGATGGTATAAAACTGTTAGACTGTGAGATAAAAGTTCGTACTCATGTTTCCTTTACGGGTTTAATTTTTGTAGATGTATTTCGTGGGTGTATTTTATATCTGGTTCATAATTTTCGATATATTTTTCTTTTTCACAAGAAGGATAAAACAGTATCCATGTTGGTATTCTGGAACAGATTCCTCATATCATTTGCGCTGAAATATTTCTTTCTGATTCAAGCGAAAATATAGGAAGTTTATGGTGTTTCTGGTACTTATTGTTTCAAAGAATTATTTTACATGGACTAAAAAAAATTATTTAAAGCGAATCGCATTTCCCATAGCGATTAACACGAGTCTTTATGGTTGATTCGTAAGAAGTCATTACAAACAGTTTATAATTATTTTTCTTATTACAAAGAGAGACAAGTCAGCAGAGTTAAATATCGGTCATTGCTTCTGACAGATCCTCCACACGACATCCAGAATCCGCACAGAGCTGATTGGTGTAGATTTTTGCTGGTCGACCTAAACTGGTGTGTCAATTTTGTTAGTCTCCACAGGAGAAGGTCACATGGGTTCGTCGTTGCTACTCCAGCAGTTTCGGGCATGTCTTGCTCGTCTCAACTGTATGGTTTGTGTTTGTAGGAATCGCGAGATAGTTTGGGGGTATTGTTAATTTAAAAAAAAATAATTCTCCTTGTTGATTTTAACGGGAGATTTTAAGATTTGTGTTATATGGCATGTCTTGCCTGTCTCAACTGTATGGATTTGTTGTATATTGTACAAACGGAAATGGGAATTTCCGGTTAAATTAAACAAAGAAAAGACGAAAAAAATGACAACGGACCTTTTTCCCGGTAAAAGCGAACAAAGAAGTTAAAAAACGGAAGCGAGGCTTTCCGCTCAAAGAAGCAGGGAGAAGATAAAGAAATATATAACAAAGGTCCGTTATCAGATCAAAAGATAAAGATGCGTAGGAGTATCTAATGCTAAAAAGGCCAGACAGTTCGAGCCAACAGACAGGAGAAAGCGGACGGAGAAAAAGTGAGCGACAGACGCTCCCGGTCCATTGCAGCCAACGGCCGCGGGACCCACCAGCCCCCTTTACCTCACCATCGCCAGTTATCCCAGCAGTAGTAGTAGTCATTGTTAACACTCGCCACCCACCATGGCAGAGATTAAAGAAATAACCTCAAAGTTTTTACAATACCCATGTGTTGTGATTTTCTAAGTACGACTACTAACATACACGATTTAGCAGCGTGAATTTGACGCCGCTATGAATCATATAGACATTTGATGCCAGTATGCAACAGTTTGTGTTTGTAGGAATCGCTAGATTATTTGAGGGTATTATTATTTTAACAAAGGTATTTCCCTTTTTTATTGTAATGGGGTGATTTTAAGGATTGTGTTCGAGAATTTGTTGTACATGTGTCATTTGTTTAGGAAGTTTATGGAGTTTCCGATATTTGTTGTTTCAAAGAGTTATTTTAGATTAAAGTGTTCCGGTTTTTTTTTTTTTTTACACCGATTCGCATTTTCGCTCCGATTAACATGTGCCTTTATGGCTCATTCATAAAATAACATCTCTTAAATGTTCATATCTTTTATTTTTTCACATTATATTTAAAGACAGCTGTTAGTGTCATGACAGAAGAGATAAATATAATTTTAGTAACGCATTTTTTTGCAATGTTAAAAATAGCATTGTGTATACATTATTAGCGTAACGATTATTCTTGTATGAAATGGAAACGGCGACGCGGGTTCAAATCCAAGACGTGGCTATTTGCGTTTCACTTCACGCTAATGACGTTGCATGAATCTACCCCCCTCCCCCCAGCTATAGGTGGAAAGTAGGGTAGATTGTCTTCTTTAACCTGAGTAAGTATTGTGGACTAGCCTTGTTGTGAGGATTATTATTACATTCCCACCACCACCATCTTATTCAAGTCTATATATTAATACTCGTGTTCCTTTATTGTACGACCGTTATCCAGGTCGTACTGTTGCATATCTTGCAACGGAAGATTCCTCTTCCGGTCGAAAGACAAAGAGAAAGATAAAAATATATATTAAAAAAAGGGAGAACGGAAGAGAGGTCTTCCGGTCAAAAAGCAGGGAGAAGATGAAGAAATAGATAAAAGAAAAAAGGAAAACGGAAGCAAAGTCTTCCGGTGAGGAGGCGGAGAGAAAGATACAAAAATATATAACAAATGTCCGTTATCAGATCAAACAATAAATGCGTGGTCATAGTTTTTTGTATCAAAAGGCTAGTGAATGAAGGATGTCAATTTCAATCCCCAGCAGCAGCCGAGAAGATAACTTCGTCTCCTGTCAACCTCGGGCATTTCCATTGTGAACACTCGTTGTTGCCTTTGCCAGCCACCTGGCATTTTCATTGTGATCACTCGTCGCCTCTCAGCACCCACACACCGACGAAAATAAAGACGGGTCCTATTTTTATATATACGTGTCTGTGGTTTTATTTAAGTCCTGTCAATCGTCTATACAACAATACGCCGTTCTTAGCGTATCAAACAAAAGCCAACTTGCTTAAAGATTATCTTGAATAAAATATTTTAAACGTGTCTTGTAAACAGTAAGCACTGTTCTTTGAGCCATGTGGGAGAATGTTGAGAGACTTATTTTACCCCCACTCTTATTCTAGTTATTATTATCTATAGATTAATACTCGTGTTCCTTAATAGTACGACTGTTATCATCTTGCAACATACTTTGGTTAAAAACGAGACCGTCCAAACCGTTCAAGATGAAAAACAAATGAAAGACAAATGTAGATCGTGATTATCTGGTGTTGCTCATGCGCTGAATTCGTTGTTTCCTCAGCCAAATAATGGACCAATCCGTTTTATCGTAAATAAAGGAAGGGAAGAAAACAGACAGGCTTCACAGAAAAATATAATAAGAAAGAATGAGAGAAAGAGAGTAGGGGAAAGATAGAGAATGGGGGTGAGCCAAAAGAAAAGAGGATAAAAAAGAATATATATATATATATACAATTTGTTGTACATGTTTGCTGTGTGTAGGAAGTTTATGGTGTTCCAGATACTTATCGTTTCGGTATACATATATGTATATATATATATATATATATATATATATATATATATATATATATATATAGAGAGAGAGAGAGAGATTATTATACTTTTTACATATTGAACTATTTAGCAATAGCTCTTAAGTAAACATATCAAACGTTGTAATAATCAAATTATTATAATGTGCTATGTCCACAGTTCCTGCTAATTACTACTACTACTACTACTACTACTACTACTACTACTACTATAAAAGCTTACAGTCTATTGTGTTAATGTGTCAATTAGGTACATTCTACCAATGGTAAAGCTAAACGTCTACTCCTAGCTTGCTACAAGCCTATTTTACCCTTTTGTTGAGAGTAAATGAACTGGTCTTATCAGTGTTGGATCAGGAAGAGGACGTGGATGCATACTTTCCCCTAGATTAACAGCCTTGTGTGAAACAGTCTCGTCCAGGAATTGAACTCAGATCGACAAGTTCATTTCTTACGACTGTAACCATTACACCACGCGCCTTCGTAATTGATATATAACCATTTAAAAATTCTCTTCAGAAACAAATGTAGATGTAAATGGAAAATATACACAATTCTTTAACCTCTAGATATAAAATAACCCCAAAAGGTTTGACATGTCTTTAAAGCTAATTCATCAATCAATAAGTTTGGATTTTAACGGTCTGGTTAAGGAGGAAATCATGAAACATGGACTACTACCGGATTTTCATTGGCCAGTTTTGTGTCGAAGATCAGGCTCAGATCCACGGGGTCTCGAGAGACTGTTATCATAATTAAAGAACAGGTATTTTCGTTACCTGATTTCGCTGCAAATCTAACAGACGGTTATCTCGTGTCGAGGTCCGGGCTCAGATCCATGGGGTCTCCGTAGATTGTGTCTCATGATTGAAGAATAATAAATGTATGTTCTTAAACTGATTTTCATACCTATTCACTCCAAATCCAAGAGAAGATTGTTTTGTGTCGATATCCAAGCTCAGATCCATGGGGTCTCGAAAGACTGTGGTGTAACAAAGAAGAACAGGCATTTTTGTTATATATTGTACAAACGGAAATATGAATTTCCGGTTTTATTAATCAAAGAAATATAACAACTGCCCGTTATCAGATCAAGAGATAGGAGTAGCTATGAATATAAAAGAACCAAGGGCTCGAGACAGGTCAGTCGTCAGTCAGCCCAGGAGGCAGTCAGCCGGAGAATGAGTGAGGTGATCGGGGTCAGTAGTCGGGAGAGTCGATGCGAGTTAGTTGGCCGAGCGGTATCTCGTGTAGTTGGTGTTGGAAAAGCTAGCGTTAATATTTACCAACTGAAAAAGCTTGTCACCCAGAAATTTAATTGAAGGACCGAAAGGGTAAAGACTGAATATATTAATTAAACTGACCCTCTCTCTCGAAGTTAAGAAGCTTGAATTTATTTCAATAAACTTCTGGAGGATAACTTTGGTGTTATTGTCATCCCTTACAACGAAGATAAAACTATTGCAATTTAGTACCGTGACGACGCCACTACGTTACATTTTCTTTTGTTGATCTGCGAAATAATTCGCTCCAAATCCATGATGCGATTATTTTGCATCGAGATCCAAGCTCAGATCCATGGGGTCTCGAAAGACTGTGGAGTCAGGACTATTGAAATATAGACATTTTCTCTAGCTGGTCTTCGTAATAATTCGTTCCAAATTCAGGAGAGGATTATTTTGTGTCGAGTTCCACGCTCAGATCCATGGGGTCTCCATAGACTACGGTATAATAATTAAAGAAGAACAGGTATTTGATAAAACTGATCTTCGTAACAATTCGCTCCGAATCCAGGAGACAATTTTTTTGTATCTCGCTCAGATCCATGGGGTCTCCGGAGACTGTGGTGTTACAGTTTAAAGACCAACAGGTACTTTTTTTAGCCGATCTCTCTTAATAATTCGTTCCAAATTCAGGAAAAGATTATTCATTTCAAGCAGGTGTTCGGTTATCTTGAAAACATTGTTTTCATTTTTTATTTTTGTGTGTGTTAAGGCGGGCTTTGTGTTTTCTTTTTGATTCAGTGAAATGCATAAAGATATGTTCGTGTTCTAAGCATAGGAAATACATTTTCTTTTTCTTATTTCGAAGAGAATCCTGTACAATGCGCTGGGTTGTCATTTGAGGAATTCTCATTAATTATTGATCTATAAACTGGTCGCCATATAAAGAGCTCCTAAACTGGTTGGCATATAAAGAGCCCAGTCTGCCCTACTATTTACCCATAGCTAGAGGGAGAATAGTTGGATGTATACCTTTTCTCAAGGCTATTAGTGCTATGAGAAATGCAAACAGCCTTGTTCTGGTAGATCAGTCAACTTTGTACAACAATAAATATTACACTGTTTTTCATTTCACATAGTGCTAATACTCTTGGGAAAGGTATGAACTATTCTCTCTTGAACTATGGATAAATAGTAGAGCAGATTGGCCTCTTTAACCTTGATATGGCAACTGGTTTAAGAGAAGGAAAACTTTGAATTTAAACCAGTTGTATATATCAAGAGAGGGTTGGGTTCCGCAAGGCTTTACCTGCACGAGACATGCTACACGAGTAGTGCCACCATGACCAAACCGGGTTACAGGATCAGTGAGAAAGATTTTAGGGAAATGAAATCAATAAAATAGAAGAAGAAAATGGTAAGCATTGGAATTATGAGAATCTCTTGGACATTTTTAGGCGTCCATTAGAATTTTTCATCTTTTTTATGCAGTGAAACTAGATCCGTTTCACCAATGTAAGGATTTATGTTGGAGGAATACATTATATAGTTGGTTGTTTTGTTTTATTGCTTATCAACCCTGAACTGGTATTTTTAGTCTGACTTAAGATGAATAAAACTATGGTGGTTATACATCTTCCACTGCCTTGTTTTGATTGGTTTATTGGCATTCAAATTTCACAGTAGCCTTCAAGAGAGAGAGAGAGGGAGAGACAGACAGATAGACAGACAGACAGACAGAGATAGAGAGAGAGGGAGAGACAGAGAGACAGAGAGAAAGAGAGAGAGAAGAGAACGAGTGTGTGTGTCTTTTTATTTGAGAGCAGAGTGGAGAGAGAGAAAAGAGAAAGAGAAAGAGAGAGAGAGACAGACAGACAGAGAGAGAGAGAGAGAGAGAAAGAGAGGGAGAGAAAGAGAGACAGGGAGAGACAGAGAGAAAGAGAGAGAGTGCGAGAGAACGAGTGTGTGTCTTTATTTCAGAGCAGAGTGGAGAGAGAGTGAGAGAGAGATAGGAGAGAGAGAGAGAGAGAGAGAGAGAGAGAGAGAGAGAGAGAGGAGAGAGAGAGGGCGAGGGAGAAAGAGGTAGAGAAAGAGAGACAGAGAGACAGGAGAGACAGAACAGAGAGAAAGAGAAAGTGCGAGAGAACGCGTGTGTCTTTTATTTGAGAGCAGAGGAGAGAGAGAGAGAGAGAGAGAGAGAGAGAGAGAGAGAGAGAGAGAGAGAGAGAGAGAGAGAGAGAGAGAGAGAGAGAGATTATTATACTTTTTACATATTGAACTATTTTTCTCTACCATAGTTTCGGTGCATCTTGAACAGCAAAATGCTCTGTAACAAATATTACAAGTGGAGAAAGAGAGGAACAACACACAAAGTAAAATTAGGTGTCCATCAATAAAAATGGCACAGATGATGCATATTGGGGCCGAGGGTGTGGGGAGAATCCCCCACCCCGCTCCAATCACTGACTTCTGCTAAGTTGTCTTTTCTGGTCGAAGATGATATGTCCTGTTTACTGCCCAGGTACTAACCCACTCACTGCCGGCTGAAAACTAGCTCAAAACTTAACTAACTATGGAACAAACTGACTGCTTATTACTTCTTCCTATGGGTATTGTGACGTAATGTAGCAATATTCATTTGGCAAGGACTACTAATGGAAGGAGGAGGAAGAAATAAGACATGATAAAGGTTTAAAAAATAGTGATGAGTCAAAACCGGATGAACGATGGTTTGACCGTAGCGTGACCCCGAACTGAGAATTGAGTGTCAAGCGGAAGTCACGTGGTGACGTGGAACGACGAAAAAAGGGACCGGCCTCTTTTTGCTTTCGGACGCCTAGGGGAACGGACGGGTCTTTGGACCCTAGTATGGGGTCACAGTAATTTAACAGTGTCCTCTCTCTCTTTCTCTCTGCCTTTCCTCCTCTCCGATACAGCACACGAGACGAACCTACCCTGGAAAAAAAGGCTAGCAGTTGTGACTAAATATTTCTCGTGTTATAATTTCTATCAACACCATTTTAGCACTGTGAATTTGGAGGCACGTGGACGAGACCCGCTATATAATATATACGCTGTCGCCGCCTTACCGTTATCGTAGTAGCGCTTGAAAAAAAGGACAACGTTACTTATATCATTTTGGTACCGTGAAAATATACCACAACGGTACAGTAAGCAGTTACGTCATTTTGGTTAAAGACAGACTTCTAATCTCCATTATATTAAGATTTATCCATATCACTTGAATCTTGGTAAAACATCTTCATTATTATATTTAATTACTTTTCTCCCGGGCCATACCTGGCACCCATGCTAGTTATAGTCAATTAGTTTACGTTTGGTTAGGGGCAGTTTCATGTGGTCTGTCTTCCTGCCTCGCCTCCTGTCGACATATTCATGTCCGGAATTTATTTCACGCTGTGTTGTTGATAATCAATTTTGAGTCCTGAGATGAAAGATTATTCTAACAAGGTTGTCTTATTAACCATCGTCCCGTTAGCTCAGTCGGTAGAGCGTTCGCGTAGAAACCACAAGGTTCCTAGTTCGATCCCGGTCCTCGCCAACTCAGCGTATGAGTAGCACAGTGATCTGTGAGGTAAAGTAAGGAGCTGGTGGTAGGTGTGGCGTTCCACCTCAGACGACCAAACAATCTCCTTGGTCTAGCGCTATTGAAAAAGGGGATAGACTCCCTCGCTGACTGGCTGATACCAACTTTAGGCCGCCCCGACGACTTTACCTCCCCCCGACCTTATTAATCATTGTAGATTACAATAATAATTGAAAAAGAAATGTGGATTGGCAACTCTGTCTAGCATCAGTGTGTAGTATATTTTTGTATCTATATTGCTGTATTGTAGCTCGCCCTGTCGGCTGGGGCGGTAGAGTTTTTCCGACTGCACCTCTGCAGAGGGGCAAGATTCACCCGATTGAGCTACCTATTTTCCGTGGGTGGCGCCCCATGAACCCATGTAGATCAGCAACTAAAACGTTGTCTACATCTGCGAGAGCGGCTGAGCAGGCCAATTTTCGAATTGCAGTCTCTGGTGCATTGACTGCACAGAAACAGTGATGTTTGCTCACATTCCTTCTGACTCTTTGTTGTTTAACTCCTTTTCGCACCTTACCTAACAAGAAGGCTCTAGGCAGCTCGGTTTTCTGTACCTGCCTCCCAATTGCAGGTGATAATGTGGCCTGTCTTCATGTCCTTCTTGCAGACGTCTTTGAAGGATAGGCGTGGTCTTCCTACCGGTCGGGAGCTTTCTACTATTTCGCCATTCAGTAGGTCTTTGAGGATGTGGCATTTGTCCATCTTTCTGAGGACAAAGCTAGCGAAGGCACCTCTCTCAGGCGATGGGCAACATGCTTTTTAGGATTGCTTGGTCCCACACGTTCGTGTTGGGCACTTTATCTTGCAACCGGATATGCAGGGTGTGCTGTAGGCCTCTGAGGTGGAAATTGTCAAGTTTCTGTGCGGTCAGTACACCAGAGACTACAATTCGAAAATTGGCCTGCTCAGCCACTCTTGCAGATATAGACAACGTTTTAGTTGCTCATCCACATGGATTCATGGGTCGCCACCCACGGCCAACAGGTGGCTCAATTGGGTGAATCTTACCCCTATGCAGAGGTGCAGTCGGTGCATTCTACCGCTCCACCAACAGGGCTTCACTACTGTAGAGGAGTGTACTGAGAATGTACGCTTTGTAGATGCACAGTTGGATCTTATTAGTGTATCACGTTTGTACCAGTTTTAATGGATTTTATCAAGTTTCGTACCTCCGTCTATTATCAGAGTATTGTACACTTATATTCCAATTTTAATGAATCTTATCAAGAATTGCAATTCCCTCTAACATTAAAATGTAGTACAGTTTTATACCAATTTTAATGGGTTCTATTGTTGCATACTGGCTCCAAATTCACGATGCTAAATTCGTGCATGTTAGTACTGGGGTTTTCACTGTACCCAAAGCGATGTATGTTAGTAGTCAGCTACTACCGACTACTGGACTTCAATACACAACAGATACGTATGTACAAAGAGAGGACCTTTCTTTATTTTCTTCGGTGTGTGGGTGGTGAAGGCGCAGCACCTACAATGAGTACCCAAGGGTTGACGATGACTACTACTGCTGCTGGGATGGTGGGGTAAAGGGGTGGCTGGTGGCGTCTCACCGCCCTTGGCTGCAACGGACCGTGTCGACGGTCACTCACTGTTCGCCGTCCGCTCTCTGTGCTGTCTGACTGCCCGTTGTGGGCTGGACCCTCTGGCTTTTGTATTGACGACACGCCTACGCATCTTTATCTTTTAACTTGACCGGAAAGCCTCGCTTTCGTTTTCCCCCTTTTTAAATATATATTTTTAAATTTTTCTTTGTCTTTTTGCCGGAAGCTTCGTTTTCCGGCCGAGGACAATGCAACACTATCAAGATTTCTAACTTCGTCTAACATTAGAGAATGGTACACTTTGAACCATTTTTAATGGATTCTATCAAGAGTGGTACCTACGCACCTGGCATCGGCTGGGGGTCCAGTTTGCTTCGGCCACTGGACCGGTAAAGTAAAATTAATAGCCTGGATCCCAGTAGGCGCCTCCGTGAGGGGGAATGCCAACAGGATCGACGCAATTTTTATGTCTACCACCCATGAGCTTCGGCTTGTGGGTGGGCTCTCATAAGTGAGATGAGAGGCAAATAACCCTATCAAGAGTGGCACCTCCCACTTGCGCCAGTGTGGCACACTTTCGTACTTCCTTTAATGTTTTTTTGTCAAGAATGGCCCGCCTGTCCATCAAAAATTGTTATCTCCATCTATTATCAGTTTGTAGTACAATTTTATACTACTTTTAATAGATTCTATCAACGGTGGTACCTGTGTCTAGTATCAGTGTAGTACATTTTGTATAATTTAAAATGGATTCTAACAAAATTGGTACCTTAGACTAGAATCAGAGTATAGTACCTTTTTGTATTACTTAAAACGGATTTTTACAAAATTGGTACCTTAGATTAGAATCAGAATATAGTACCTTTTTGTATTACTTAAAACGGATTTTTACAAAATTGGTACCTTAGACTAGAATCAGAGTATAGTACCATTTTGTATTACTTGAGACGGATTTTTACAAAATTGGTACCTTAGACTAGAATCAGAGTATAGTACCTTTTTCTATTACTTAAAATGGATTTTTACAAAATTTGTACCTTAGACTAGAGTCAGAGTATAGTACCTTTTTCTATTACTTAAAATGGATTTTTACAAAATTGGTACCTTAGACTAGAATCAGAGTATAGTACCTTTTTGTATTACTTAAAATGGATTTTTACAAAATTAGTACCTTAGATTAGAATCAGAGAGTAGTACACTTTCGTTCCACTTTTAATTGATTCTATCAATAATCAAAGTGTCGGCACACCCACTAATGTTTTAGAATATGTTTAGCATCTGCAACAAACCCAGAATTCTAGCATTTGCCAGAGAGAGAGAGAGAGAGAGGAGAGAGAGAGAGAGAGAGAGAGAGAGAGAGAGAGAGAGAGAGAAAGAGAGAGAGGGAGAGAGAGAGAGAGCTTGTACCAAATTATATTGTAACAGAAGCATCCAATAGTCCCTCCTCTTATCTACACTATCGGGCATAAATGAGTGCACTTGCACCGACTTTGAGGTTAATTTTCTTCGAATAACCAAAATAAAATAATTTTATTATTTCTACTTGAGCATAATTCGATCACAACATATATTATTAGGTATTATCTATTATCATAATCTAAACCATTCCACTCTGGTTGTATTGCAGACTGGGACGTATATTTCATATTAAGTTTATGGACGACCATTTTGGACAAATTAGATGTGGGACCACTTAAGAACAGTAGGAACCGCAAAGAATACGACACATATGGACCTTATTAGGCAAAGCTTAGAAAATTCTAAATCACATTTATGGGAGTGGTTCTGATTAGAATAACTAAGTTAGGCGGCGATGAGCCTGGCCGGATACAATATGTCTTGTTTGGTTGATCGATACGTTCCTTCCTTTTGTTCAAGAAATGTCGGCAAGTGCTTGGGCAATGACATATTACTATTCATTATTACCGAAACTATATTACTATACAAGTCACAATTCCCTTAGTTATTTACATCCCATTCTCCATGATTTTATTTTTATTTAAACCTCAATTATTAATAAAATTGTTTTACATCATTAAGACTGTTGACTATATCTACATACTAATGACATGCAATTATATTTATATATACAACAAAATAGCGGTTTACAGTGTGAATGGGAAGGCTAATTTGCATATTGATCTTTAAAAATTGATTTTAATAAATATATGCTTAGTATTTTTGATTTCTAATTGTTTGGTTTTATCTTATTGAATATGAGCAAAAATCTAGGGGATAAATCTTAAAAGAAATCCATTAACAAGAAGAAATAACTGTAATATAATTCTTTACTTCCTATTATAACTAAATATTTAAATTAGGAAAATTTACCAATTAAAAATTGGAGTAATGGAAAATGATGGAAGAGTTAGTTTCAAAGTTGTTCAATTTTTCAATCATACCCCACTCTGTTCCAAATCTTTTTATCTGCATTCTTATTCAGTTTCATTAGCCTTTCTAATTTAATATGCTATTTTATTATATTAAAACTTAAATACTTGCACTCGGAGGGTGCATACATTTGCTAGTATAATTAACATAATATTTAATCTATTTAAATATTACAGAGGTTTGGTGTTATAGAGTTTGGCAATAAATATTAAGATTTGTTTGTACCATGTTCCAATATTAAAAAAAACAACTAATTTACAAGAAAAGTGTTTTGTTTTTAATGAAAAATCAGTAGTGGTGTATTTATTGATAGTCGATATATTATTGAACAGTTAATCTAGAATGACTTATACAAGGTTAAATAAATCTACACACACACACACACACACAAATATATATATATATATATATTAATATATATATATTAAAATATTAAAATTCGAAGGCAATACAATGCGTATAAAAAATAAAAACAAAAAGATGTTTTTTATGTCTTATCGATTTCGAAGCTAGAGCTTCATCATCAGAGTTTATTTTCAGAAATGACGTGCTTATGTTTTTATTTGTGTGGTTACAATTTCTCTTCTTATTTCTTTTTCCTCTCCTTTTTTTTCTCTCTTTCTTCTTCTCCTCCTTTATGATATATATATTATGTTCCTCCTTCTCTCTTTCCAATAATACGACTAATACTAATTATCAAGCCTCATCTCAAAAATTCAAAGAAATAGATGGTTAATATCTATTCCAAGGGCAGTACGAGAAAATGTAATGTAAATTGCCTCGATCGGGATTTGAACTCGGATCTTCAATTCTATTTCTTACGACGGTAAACCTTACTTTAGTACCTGCTGTTGCTTATCACTGCTGGTTGTTTGTGTGGAAGGCAGCAAGTGGCCTTAAGGTTGTTTTTTTTTTGGGGGGTCTGCTTTATTGTGTAGTGCTGCATCTAAGTTTTTTGTTCAAGACAGCACGCGCCATACTTGAATAGTTTGTTTGTTTTTTTGTTTGGTTGGTTGGATTTTACGGCATGTCATCCATTGTTGGGTTGTTTTATGCCAAATACTTTTTTAATTCCTTCTTATGGTATGCAATTCTTTTTTTCAAACTCCATTTTTTAAACATGTTGACTCATTTATTCTATCGAAGCCACAGAAGGGACCATATCAGGTATTACCACTCCGGGTTAGAGTGGACCTGCAGGTAATGCCGATAAAGGGGTAGTTCACATTTCCCAGAGGTCTAGAATTAAAAAGTCCTTATTAAATATAGTTTAACGTTATACCAGAACAATAGTTCGTACCTATAAACGTTACAAAAATGCGCGCCACTTGTTAATATTATATTAATAACAATATTAATATTAATACCAATATAAAAATATTAATACCTACATATGATATATATTAAAATCTTAATATAATGGAGATTGTGTGTTTTTCTGTCTGTAACCGAAACTATATTACTACTCAAGTCACAATTCCCTTAGTTATTTACGTCACATTCTCCATGATTCTATTTCTATTTAAACCTCAATTAATAATAAAACTGTTTGACATTATTAATACTGTTGGCCTTACCTAAATACTAATAGCATGCAATTGTATTTATATATACAACAAAATACCAGTTTTCAGAGTAAACGTAAAGCTAATTTGCATATTGATATTAAAAAAACTGATTTTAATAAAAATGTGCTTGGTATTATTGATTTCTAATTGTTTGGTTTTATCTTAATGAATATGAGTAAAAATCTCTTCAATAAATCCTAAAAGAAATTTATTAACAAGAAAAATAACTGTAAT
>CM042158.1:78138990-78140109 GCA_023376005.1 Doryteuthis pealeii
GTCGATTTCACGTATGTGTTCATGCAATGAACAACACACAAATAAGAATATCCAAATGTCCAAGATGAAATGAAAACAAATGCAAATCCTGATTATCTGGTGTTTTCTTCTCTGCCGATTTCTAATTTCTGATGAGTGTCGTCACTCAGCTAAATTAAAGACTATTCCCTTTTCATAATAAAAGAAGACAGGAAAGAAAAGGACATCTTACTCAGAAAAACCGCCCTGTCGGCTGGGGCGTTAAAATGCACCGACTGCACCTCTGCAGAGGGTAAGACTCCCCAATGGGGCCAACTGTTGGCCGTGGTGGCGACCCGTGATGCTTAAGGATAGAGCCCAGGTGGATGAGCAGTTCATGACATGCAATACTCCACTTTGGTCCTATCTTGGGCTAGACGGGCAGTCGAGAGGCCCCCTCTTATTAATCGGCTGGTCACGTCAAGCCCTAGACACCTATATGATTTTCCCAACCCTATTGCCCTTATGACAAGCCCCAACCCCTTTATTTATCATATGGGTGCTAGAAGGCGGTGGCTGCGGGTCCACATGTCCTGGGAATGACGTTAAACTCTATCTGATTGTGAGGTTCCAGTTTTGGAGGTTTGGGAATGTGGAGCACCCCTTCATCACCATTGCTCCCTGGTCCACTCTGACCCAGATTGGTAGTACCTGTTTAGGTCCCATCTATGGGTTAATAGAAAATGTATTTATAAAAAATTGTTTATCCACTAAGAATTGATTTTATTTCAAAACTTTATCGGCATTAAATGACCCACTGAGGTTGATATGCCGTAAAAACAAACCAAACCAAACCAAATGAGAAATAATACAATAACAAAGGAAAGAAAGAAAGACATAGATATAGTGGAAAGATAATGAGAGTGGATGAGCGCGCGGAAGCGATAATGTTAATATGATTCTATCACAACATAAGGAAAACATGAAAAGAAGGAAATAAATCTTAAAGAAGAGAAGAGAGAGAGAGAGAGAGAGAGAGAGAGAGAGAGAGAGAAGAGAGAGAGTTAAATCAAGATATTCTATACTTTTATCGTATTGCCATTTCAGTCTCGGAGACTATTATAAAGTTTTTATGTGCCCTGAAGTTACAGCGCCTCCTGA
>CM042158.1:78140209-78167709 GCA_023376005.1 Doryteuthis pealeii
AAGAAAAGAGAGCAGAGATTAGACAGAGACAGAGATAGACAGAGTGTGACAGAGAGACAGAGAGAGAATATATTTGCAAGACAATATTTTGAGAGAGAGAGAGAGAGAGAGAGAGAGATAGAGAGAGAGAGAGAGATAAAATATCTTTGCAAGACAATATTGAGAGAGAGAGAGAGAGAAAGAGAGACAGAGAGAGAGAGAGAGAGAGACAGAGAGACAGAGACAGAGACAGAGATAGACAGAGTGTGACAGAGAGACAGAGAGAGAGTATAATTGCAAGACAATATTTAGAGAGAGAATATCTTTGCAAGAAAAATATTTTTACTATCATCTGCGTTATTCGGACTATTGTCCTCATCTTCATTGTTATCTGTACAACGTTTCGGCCGATATGCCTTCCGGCCTTCTTCAAGTATTTCTTGTCAGACTCGGGAACAATTGGACACATGGTCTAGTGGATAAAGAAGTTCAACAGATTTTTAGAAAAGGAATTTTTATGATTAATTATTTGTTTATGTTCTGTATTCATAAATGATTAATTATTTATTATATTTTGTTTTTTTATATATAAAGTAAAAAAAAGTTATGGACGAAATTTGTTATTATTTTAGATAATGGTGAGTTTATTTCCGGTTTAGGAAATATAGCGATTATTCTGCCTTCTATTCTAGGCAGCTGCTTGTGGACCCATCGGTAAGAGACTTGACGAGCGAAAGTTCGTTCGGGTCTCGAACCCGACCAGAGGTAGCTGCTGAAAAATAAGTCATAGTTGCACTGATGAGGGGAAAACTCCGAAACTCGCGTCTGTAGATTGCTTTATATATATATATATATATATATATAGTATTTGTACTCTAAGGATCGATTTAGATGGGGGACGTTCCTTTAATAGATGCTATTTGTACGTCATAGCAGCTTTGTTTACCAGGTATTGTGTCAACGTATTTTTTTTAAGTTTTGCTTGAGCAATCCAATTAGCCATACCATAAATAGAATGATATTAATTTCTTTCAATGACCAAGTTCTGTTTAATTAATTCTTGAGGTGTACGCGTTTGTATATGTAGTTGACATGTCAGCTACAACGATACGTTAGTTGGTTGGTAGATTGGTTTGAAAGGACGGCATATCAAACCTTCTTGGGTTATTTTATGCCGAAGACGTTTTTGTTTCATTTATTTTTAATGGGTACTCAATTTTTTTAAAACTCAATTTTTTAAACTCATTTTCAAAGACATTTTTTTTCTTTTTAACTAATTTAGTTTTTACATAGTTCTTATGGTGATCCTTTATGCTGATAGTAAAAGATTCAGTTTCTCATTTTTGGTTTCCCAAAAGAAAACTCAGAAACATACCTCAAAAAAAAACAAGAACTGTTGCAGATTAACTATTGTTTCAATTCTTTTGGCGCGAAAAGAAATTCAAAAAGACAAATGAATTGGGAAACAAAGGATGTTTCAGACAGAAGTCTGGATCGAATAAAGAGGAAGAGTGAGTAAGATCTGACGCTTACTGCTGACCGGGTCAAACGAACTGTCCGGAAAAACAACAATAGCAGGATTACAAAGGACTTCCTATTGACTGGTGACAAATCTAAGATTGCAGGTCACGCCGTACAGTTCCGGTGTAATTTAAATAGACCAGAGCATGCTGGGTAAAAAATTGAAAAAAGTGACGGTTAGACCGGGAGTTCATAAGTTGAGATTTGGTAGCCGCTAAGTTCAATCACTCCCGTCGACTCTCCGAAGAAGAGACTTGTTATAACTACGGTTCATTTCCACCACTCATCCAAGCCGGCGCACACCTCCTTTTCATCCACGCCAACCGAGGAAAGAAAATAAAGTCCAGCTTTCTTTTGTATACCTGTGTTGGTTTTAATCCAGTGTACTACACACCAGCTCTGTCAATTGATACAGTATATAACAGAACGAACTAGATTAAATTCAAGGTCAAATTATAGGGAATATTTTGATCAAAGGAAAATCATTTATATTCTGTCAAAAATTAACCTAATTACATTTTCTAAAGTCGACATTATATGGAAAAAGAAGCGCGTGGTGTAATGGTTAAAGTCATGGGAAATGGACTCGTCGTCCCGAGTTCGAATCATTTCATTTAGCGCTAATATCCTTGGGAAAGGTATGAATCCTACTCTCCCTCCAGCTATGGGTAAATAGCAGGGCAGACTGGGTTCTTTAACCATGGCTAGGTAACCAGTCTAGGAGAAGGAAAACTCTGAATTCAAACCTGTTAAACTCCGCTTAAGAAATTGACCTTCTGTCGCATCCTACTCGTGCGGAGGGGTTGGTAAATATATATATGGAAAATTTTGAAAAAAAAATAGTGAAACAGATTACTAATTAGGACTGACCAGGCCAAGCGGAGTTTAACAGGTTTGAATTCTGAGTTATCCTTTTCCTAAACTTGTTGCCTAACCAAGGTAAAAGAGCCTAGTCTGCCCTACTATTGCACCCATAGCTGAGGGGAGAGCATTTGGATTCCTTTACCGAGGGTATTAGCGCTATATGAGCTGCAGCTTCGTCTAGGATTTGAACTCGGGTCAACAAATTCAATTCCTATGACTCTAATCATTAGACCACAAGCCTATCTCGGTTGTCGTGTATGATTTTATGTAGTATTATGTGAATTTATGGTCTTTGGTCGTATTTGTTGTGTATTAGCTTTTTGTTTCTTTTAATCGCTATTATCGACTTGGTTCTTTCTTCTCCTCATGGGTTGTCAGGCTGAAAAGAAATTAAAAGAAGAGAAAAGAAGAGACAATGACAAAATATACTTTGAGGATCCAGACTTTATTCCTAGGTACATAGTTATTTTGTGGAGAGGAAATTTCTACCTGTGCCAATCGTAGCGTCTGTTCCCAGTTAAGACCTGAGTCGGAATAGCCGAGGGATGTTCTTGGCGCCAGAAAGGGGGGGGATCCTTTTCTTCTGAATTCTTCCTGTCTGAGAGCTCCAAGGATGGAGTTCTTTTCTTATTCATTCGTTTTATTCTAATTTATTTTCATCTTTATCTTTATTTATTTCTATTTTAATTTTAATGCCCACACCTTTTCTTTTCATTTGTGTGTTGCCCGAAGTTATGAACATCCATCACGTGGTTTTTTCTTAAAAGGGGACACGAAATATGGAATCTCTCGATGAAGCCAGGAAATGACGTTCCTTTTGTTTTTAACATTTGTTATTCAAAGTTATTCGATTTTGTCTGAGCGATTCGAAATTTTCACTCGTTGAACTACGAACCAGAATTTTTCTAAACAAAAACGGACAAAACAAAAAAAATTAACAAAATTTTTCTAATGAAAACATTGGATGAATAATTTACTAGATTTCTTTAGAGAAATTAGTCGACAAACATGAGCCGGAAGTTTTTTTTTTTGTTTTTTTTTTGTCTTTTTTTTTTTAATATTTTGCCGGAACTTTGTTTTTTGTTTATTTTTCATTTCTTTAAGGAAACCTGGCCAAGACTGGTGCTGTGGAAGGGCAGGTTGACATAAACACACGAACGTAAAATTCGATAAAATCAGTTTTTTAAGTCTAACATTTTGCATTTGGAGTTGATATGAATTTGAAAATTGGTTTGTTTATTAATTTATAAAATACTGTTTATCTAAACAATAAAACAGTTAACACATAGAATATCCAAAAATAAGAACAAAATATTTAGATTACATTCAAATATGCATAATATATTTAACTACGTAAAACGGTATTGTATACCCTTCTTCTTTAATTCTTTACTTACTTCTATTCTTCTTCTTCTGTCCGTCTTTGGAATCTTATAACATCTTGTCTTGTCTGGAACCTTCTAAGGTCTGGACTTTCTTGGGGACTTCGGGTCTGGTTTCTGTTAGGGATTTCTCCTTATCAGAAGCCCCGTGTCATTGGTAGTTTTTAGATAATAAACACAAGACTTCGATTCACTTGATCTTTTTTATTTTTAAATCCCTCAACCAGACAATCTGGTATTTGGAAGTGGAGAATTTCCATAACCGTTAGGGTTATGATTGGCAACCGATGACCCCGACTTCACCTTCAGAAAAGAGCGCCATTAGAGGCGTGAGAATTATTTTTTTTTAGTTTAGTTGTTAGATTCGACCAGAGATTCAGACCGAGTGGACTTAAAAGTCGTTCTCTCTGTTGTCGCTGTCGATCAGCTGCGGAAGGTGGGCTGGGTTGTTAAAGTAAAGCTTTATAAGAAAAACGACCAAGTCTTGTCAAGTTAATTAAAACAAGAGATGTCAGCCCGGAAAAATGAAGATTCAATTCCCAGCAGAAAGTCGACTAGATCAGCCAAGGAGAGAAGATGGCGGCTGAGATAGCAGGAAACAGTAAGCAGAGAATAACAAGTAAGAAACCTCATCCCATATCTTCTACTCTGTCTGTCTCTCTCCCGATTACACCGAGTAAGAAGGGCCGGCTTAGCTCAGTCTGTAGAGTATCCGACTCAGAACCAGAAGTTTCCGAGTTCAATACAGGCCCTCGCCAACTCAGCGTATGAATAACACAGATATATGTTCGTTAAAGTGGGCTGATGGTAGCTGTGGCGCTCCACATCAGACGCAAAAAACAACATCCTTGGTCTAAAGCTACTGAAGATGGGATAGACTTCCTCGTTGTCTGGTTAATACCGACAATAGAGCATATAAGGAAGCACGTGGTGTAATGGTTAAAGTCATGGGAAATGGACTTGTCGCCCCGAGTTCAAATCCTGGACGTGGTAATTGCATTTCAATTAGCGCTAATACCCTTGGGAAAGGTATGAATCCTACTCTCCCTCCAGCTATGGATAAATAGCAGGGCAGACTGGGCTCTTTAACCTTGGTTAGGTAACCAGCCTAGGAGAAGGAAAACTCTGAATTCAAACCTGTTAAACTCCGCTTAAGAAATTGACCTTGTGTCGTATCCTGCTCGTGCAGAGGAGTTGGTAAATATATATAAAGGGTTATATATCAGAGGCAGCTGATGTTACTCCCGAAAAATAACTTTGTAGACTACATTACATTCCAACGAAATTAACAAGAAGTGTACTAAGGTGCTATATTTTTTTTCTCAGTATTAAACGCATGTGATATTTCTGGGGAGTCAGGTACGAAGGTTTAAGGGTGTCTTCACACTTTGACTTTAACAAGGAATAAAACATTTTTACCTGGTATCTAATTTCAAGCCGGGGGACTTGCGACACATTGCAAACGTGTCGAGAAAGAATAATTAAAGTTTTAAATGTCGTCAATGCCATGTCGTGAATATTTCTGTTCTTCGCGGAGCCCAACAGCAAATCCCAAATTCGATACGTGGACCAAAAAAAAAAATCTTCGATTCACCGACTCCTTAGGAGGACAACTTAATTATTGAAAGTTAATCGGATAACATTAGTTTTGAGAATCGTGAATTCCTCTGAAGTAATTCCCTATCGTCACATCTAAATACGGAGATAGAGTTGGGAAAGAAAGGGTTAACGCGAAATAACTTTACAATTTAAACTTCCTTGTCAGGAAAATTGAATTTTTACCAAGCATGATCAGAAAGTATTTTAACTTTGTCAATTTGTTATATTGAATGTATTGGCGTAATTTAATTTCAATTGTAAGTCATGAATACTCATCTATACAGGGTGCGTCTGAATATATCACTCACGTTTTAAACTGTCATCTGCGGAGTGTAAGGGAACCAAGGCAAGTGGTAATGGTTGGTTGTTTGGTTGGGTTTTACGGCATGTTAACCCCTTGGGTTATTTTATGCCGAATACTTCTATTGGTAAAAAAAAGATGTTTAATGCCGACAAAGTTTTGAAATCATTTCATTTTTAATGAATAATGCAATTTTGTTTATAAACTGATGTTTTCTATTCAACTATTTTCATAGTCGTCCTGGGAGTAATGGTGATAAATGGATACACCAAATTACACAGATTTGTTTGGTTTGGGCTTGGTTTTACGGCATATCAACCTCAGTGGGTCATTTAATGCCGATAAAGTTTTTAAATAAATACATTTAATGGATAATACAATTTTGTTTATAAACCACGTTTTCTATTTAATCCATAGATGGGACCCTAACAGGTACTACCACTCCGGGTCAGAGTGGACCAGGGAGCAATGGTAATGAAGGGGTGCTCCACATTCCCCAAACCTCCAAAACTGGAACCTCACCATCAGATAGAGTTTAACGTCATTCCCAGGACATGTAAACACTCAGCCACCGCCTTCTAGCACCCATATGATAAAAGGTGCTAGGGCTTGAAGTGACCAGCCGATTGATCAGAGAGGGCCTCTCCGACCGCTCGTCTATCCCAAGATAGGGCCAAATTGGAGTATTGCAAGTCATGAACTGCTCATCCACCTGGGTTCTATCCTTAAGCATCACAGGTCGCCACCCACGGCCAACAGGTGGCCTCATTGTGGGAGTCTTACCCCTCTGCAGAGGTGCAGTCGGTGCATTCTAACGCCCCAGCCGACAGGGCGGTCAAGTGGTAATGGTAGTTTCATCTAGTTGATATCTTTACATTTTTTTCAGATATGATCGGTAGGGTAGGTGGATTTTTCACTTTTTTAAAATATCAAATTGTCCATCTATGCGAAAGTTGTGTGTTAATATACTGAATACTTATACGAAAAATTAGATCTTTTACTTGCCCCATTGTTTGAGGAAATAGCATCAAAAATCTTCTAATATATTCACTAAAAATCCCCTTTTCAAATGCTAAACTTTGCGAAAACGAGGATCTGGTCTATGTAGGTCTTTGTTGGGCGACCCGGAATGGTGTGTCCATATTCTTATCTAATACGAATCATTTGCAAATATTTATTTGACCGATAGAAGGTTGTTGGTGGTTTAGATTGGATTTTACGGCATGACAACATTTATTGGGTTATCTTATGCCTATTGCTATTTGCTTGTTATAGAACTGCGAGACGATTACACCACGGGGGGATCCCAGCCTTTCCTAAGGTGATTAGCGTTATGTGAAATACAAACAGCCTTATCCAGGATTTGAATTCGGGTCGTCGGATAAATTTCTATGATGATAACAATTTTACAACGATTGCTTTTATTTTAACGGCATGTCAACCCGTCTGGGTTTATGTCATGCCTAGTGGTTAGGAAGTAATATATGTTGTGTATCTATATTTACATTTTTGTAGTAATTTCTTTTAACAATGCGCTAGCATCATTGGGGATCATGTTGTATGGTATTTATTAGGTTAAATAATTGTTTCTGATATGAGCAAAAACTTTGCATTCTATGAGTAAGTGTTTAACAATCAAAGGGGTTTGACATGTTTCACATTGTGGTTGTTGTTTTTGTTTGAGTATTTAGGCGTGTGTTAGTCTTGTGTGACCAATGCGTAATCGGAAGATAACGACTTGTTCTTTTCTGGACTTATTTAAGCCTCCCAGAGTGGGTTTTAAAGAAAGAATTTATTGTGTATGTTGTTATTCCAGCGTTGTTGCCATTTTGTATGAAGAATCTTTTAATTTTGAAGAAGTTATCCTCCAGATATAGAAACAATATGAACTCACCGTCGCAGTGGGGTTCTAACTACCGTCGAGTTAGCAGACGAGAAGAACAGGCAAGCTGTAACTTAAATACAGTCCTTGCATGATGCATAATGAAAGTGATGGCTGAAGAGTGGGTACTTATCCCTGTACTTACTCACCCTGAAATCCAACAGCCAATCAGAACTCAGGAAATGAACTTGCCTGAGTTCATAATAGAACAATCCAAAGCTCCATATAAGCCACCTACCAAATTTTGGGGGTCAAGTCAGGATATGGAATCTTGAACTTGTCCAGGTTCAAATATGAAGCCGATTTAGCTGCAGAGTCACTCTTTCATTCCATTATGAGTATCCATTAAAAATGAATTTGTTTCAAAACGTTGTCGGCATTAAATGACACACAGAAGTTGATATGCCGTAAAATAAAACAAACCAATTACTTTAGCTTAATAGCTACAGTTCTTGACATTAACAATTTCAATTCACTCAACCCGCTTACTATTCCATTAATTAGTCACATTTCTTTTATGAGGGCGACTTTCGAAACTTTCAATTCGGCTTTTTGCCATCTTTTTCACCTTCGCTAAAGTTCGTTAAAGTTCGACATAAATATCTCAAGTCAGCAAAAAAAATTCAATTTGTTACTGGTATCAACAGTTTTTAATTGCAATGTTTATGGGAATATTTTCTTTTTCTCTAACACCGATGGAATTTATTTTCTTCAATGTCAATTATTATTTGGAACTTTTAAATAATTAAGTGTGAAACAAGTGCTTTTTAACTAATTAACGGTTTTCTCAAGTGTCCATATATGTTTTATTTATGCACTACACACAGACGCACTCAAACACACACACACACATAAACTCACAAACGCACACACACAAACACACACACACACGCAAACACACACACACAAATAATATATATATATATATATATATATATATATATATATAGTCGGAAGATACATTCTAGGAATGTGTACAAAGTAATTCTGTCGCGCTATATATATATATATATATATATATATATATATATATATACGTGTGTGTGTGTGTGTGTTTACATATATATACATGTGAAGTGGATAGCAGTGTTTACTTATAAAGATAGCCCACATATTATCTATCTTTATATATATATATATATATATATATATATATATATGTGTGTGTGTGTGTGTGTGTATATACACACACACATACACACACACACATATATATATATATATATATGTAAATAAATGGAAATTAATCCGACAGAATGGATTTAACATTTTGAAAAAACAATTAGTAATTATATGCTGACAGAAATCTGTTTCGACGCCTTATAGAAGGGTCATCTTCAACGAGCAAAAATTATATGAAAAAGAGACGGGATAAAACCGTTTGAAGAAAATAGGGGGTACAAACACACGCTGGAATGCTTGAATTTTTTTTTTTCAATGCGCATACTGTTTCAAAAATAAAATAAATTTTATTTTTAAAATCAGAAGCATTTTTAATTCAAAAATAAACTCAAAAAGAGTTTGGTGTAAAAATATATAAAAAAGTGTAAGAGATTATCAAAAATGTTCAAAATATGATCCAGCATTAAGTTGTTTACATATCCACAGTACAATTGAAAGAAGATGTTAAAAACTTTTTGAAATTTTGAAACTTTTTGAAATTTTGAAACTTTTTGAAATTTTAACATCTTCTTTCAATATATATATACACGTGTGTGTGTATGTGCGTGTGTGTTTGTGTGTGTGTTTACATATATATACATGTAAAGTGGACAGCAGTGTTTACTTATAAATATAGCTCCTATATTATCTACCTTTATATATATATATATATATACACAGGCACACACACACACACACACATATATATATATATATATATATATATATATATATATATATATATATAGTCAAAATTATTTATTATAGTCAACATTATTTAAATACGTCCAGGGTGGTCATCGGGGATGCCCTATTCTTCTTGCCAAATACGGGTTCTTGTACAACATATTGACTCCAACAGCAACCCTGACCTGATTCCTGTATTTTCAGGTCGCCACCCTGAAAGCCACGTGCTACTAGTCTCGACATTGTATAAGATTAAAAGCAACAACAACAAAAATCGACCGTCTCTTCAATTTCAATTATTGTTTGGAACTTGTAAATAATAAAATGCGAAACAAACACTTTTTTTTTAGCTAATTAACAGTTTTCGAGGAATTTTCTCACGAGCCAATACATGTTTTATTAATGCCCTAGACGGACGCACACACCCACACCCACATCCACACCCACATCTACACATACACACACACACACACACACATATATATATATATATATATATTATATTATATATACTGCACACAATGCAGAAATAGTGGATATGTGGGAGAAACATCAACACCCTTTAGACTAAGACTAAATAACCACAAATCCACTATAAATCTTAAATCCCCGCATAGTACAATAGCACTTCATTTTAACACCTTATCACACAACCTTACACACCTCAAATGCATCTTATTAGAATACGCATTTCCAACAACGCAATCTAGAAAACAATCAGAAACTAAATGGATTCTAAAATTACAAACGGACGTGAAGGGATTAAACGCAGATATCGGAATTCTCCGTTATTACAAATATTTCACAGACGCTGCCATTGTCAATAACAATAGAGACAAAGAAGCCGTTAAACAGTAATAACATTTGACAAAGGGTATCTAACGAACCTGAAAATTTATGAGAAAAGATAATTAAAAAATAAGTGAATCCAATACTTCATAATATCGAGTTCATTCATTTATACATTTTAATGCTTCATAATAACGCCCAATTTTTAAAAAAAACATTTTTTTGAATTTATATATATATATATATATATATATATATAAGTTTTGTTGAACTGTACATACAATTCTTGTCGGACAAGTTTTTGGTCGATCCTTTCTAATTTTCGGGTCATCTTTTTGGTGTTGGGGTGTAACTGGTGTGACAGTCCATCAAAGGTTTCGATACGAGCGCTTTCGGCAATACAGTGTGCCATCATCAGGTAGGAAACGATGGTATGGTTTCGTGTCTGGTTTTTAACGAGAACGAGTAGTAGCAAGGAATTAGAAGTGGGAGGTAATAACAATGTTACACCAGTTACACCCCGACACCAAAAGGCCCGAAAATTAGAAAGGATCAACCAAAAACTTGTCCGACAAGAATTGTCTGTACAGTTCAACAAAACTTGTATAAAAGAAAAAATGCTGCCAAAATACACTTATTTTAATATATATATATATATATATATATATATATATATATATATATATGAAATGTTGTTCTGGTTCCAACGGGAGAAAATTCAATATTTTATTAAAGAAAGGAAGGTCCGCAAAATGTATTTTGTTCTCAGAAAAATTTTTTTGATTCTTTTTGTTTTACATATGCAACACGTGTTTCAGATCTTCTGGTATCTTGATGGAGATTAGGTATCTGTCTGTATCCGAAACTACGTCACTTCTTACGTTACAATACTCTAAGGAATCGCCTAAGTTTATCAATGTCCATTTAATTTCCGACAAGAGATACCTGAAGAAGGCGGAGGTCCCATCGGCCGAAACGTTGTACAGATAACATTGAGATAAGGACAACAGTCCGAATAATTTAGATAATAATAATTCACCATAAATCGTTATTTTGGAAATTTTTCAAATTGTGGTTTAAGACTTCTTAGAGAACAATCGATGATGTTTGAATTTGGCAGGTACCATTAGGATTTCACTTGCTGAACTCCTTTAATTCATTCGTATCATTCCAATGCCAAGGTGACAATTTGCCAAGAAAAAAGCGCGCGAATTAATTAGACTGATGAATTCTCTCTGCAATTGTTCAAAGAGTCATTTCTTGTCATCTTGAGATTGATGAGAGAAATCATAGACTAAAAATACTGAACATTTTCTTGATATAAGAATTAAAGAGGTGTTAACTCGTTTCTTATAAAGCATTTATATAAAGGTTATATAAGATATTGAAGTCAGTAAGTCAGTAAGTCTACTGTTGGGTTGAATAACAGCAGCTAGCTAAGTACAACTTAAGCAGTGTCCAAGACAGTTGGTATATATAGAAATCAAGAATGACCCATTCATGAATTTGGATGATTTGGGTCATTCCATTCCTTGAGTTCTGATTGGCTGCTTGATTTGAATGACATTGTGGAGTCTTATATATATCCTGTCATTCTGCAGTAGACTTTGTGACATTCGGGTTTGTATTTCAGTTACAACCGTTTGTTGCCTTGTCTTCCCAGTTCGACGGTAATTGGAACTTTAATTATTCTTCAGAGTGGGTTAAATCGAACTTAACGGACCTAAATTCCACCATCGTATGTCACCACACCGAAAGAAACAAATACCAAAAATCAAGGAATTAACCGAATCTAATGAAATTTTAAGTGTTGATATATTAATGAATACCAAATATAATTCACCAATTATTTTATTTATATCTATGTTAGCTTGATCAAGCTTTTTATTGTATTTAGCCCATATCACCGCCCGAGAGGGATGACCCCAGCAAGAGAGACAAACGCACCTGCTCTCTCTGGTAGTTAGGTCGAATCTAATCTCTAAACTAAATCACATGTCTCTCATGGTGCGTGAGATTCATGCATCTGAGGGTCAAAAGTTATTAACAGTCAGTGGTAAATTCCCACTGGCTTCCCTTATCTGAAAGTTAACGCCACGAATTTAATTCTACTTACAGGTACTGCTTACAATTTAGGAATCCTCATAAAATATAACATTGCATATTTAGGAACATTATAAGATAAAATTCATGAGTGGTTTATTTTATTTCTTCTGTTATTCACGGTCACAGGGAAAGACGGTAAGTAAAACATTGGATAAGTTAGATAAACTATACTACCTTACAAAAATGATAGGCTGTGTCTATTCATTTTTTAACAACTGATTTTCCAACCAGACAGCTCTTGCACATTTGGGAACATTGTTAAATAAAATTCATGAGTTGTGATTTTATATCTGCTGTTATTCACGGTCAATAGGAACGAGGGGAAATACAACATTGGATAAGTTATATAAACTATACTACCTTACAAAAATGATAGGCTGTGCCTATTCCTTTTTTAACAACCGATTTGCCAACTAGACGACTCTTGAACATTTGGGAACATTGTTAAATAAAATTCATGATTTGTGATTTTATATCTGCTGTTATTCACGGTCAATAGGAACGAGGGGAAATACAACATTGGATAAGTTATATAAACTATACTACCTTACAAAAATGATAGGCTGTGCCTATTCCTATTTTAACAACCGATTTGCCAACTAGACGACTCTTGAACATTTGGGAACATTGTTAAATAAAATTCATGATTTGTGATTTTATATCTGCTGTTATTCACGGTCAATAGGAACGAGGGGAAATACAACATTGGATAAGTTAGATAAACTATACTACCTTACAAAAATGATAGGCTGTGCCTATTCCTTTTTTAACAAGCGATTTGCTAACTAGACGACTCTTGAACATTTGGGAACATTGTTAAATAAAATTCATGAGTTGTTTATTTTATTTCTGTTGTTATTCACGGTCAATAAGAACGATGTGAAGTAAAACTATGGATAAGTTATATAAATTATACTACCTTACAAAAATGATAGGCTATGCTTATTCATTTTTTAACAACCGATTTGCTAACTAGACTACTCTTGCACATTTGGGAACATTGTTAAATAAAATTCATGAGTTGTTTATTTTATTTCTGTTGTTATTCACGGTCAATAAGAACGATGTGAAGTAAAACTATGGATAAGTTATATAAATTATACTACCTTACAAAAATGATAGGCTATGCTTATTCATTTTTAATAACCGATTTGCTAACTAGACTACTCTTGCACATTTGGGAACATTGTTAAATAAAATTCATGATTTGTTTATTTTATTTCTGCAACCAATAGAAACGACGGAGGCAAAACATCGGATGATGTATACCATTGTCTTATATTCCACGTGACTATTGCAATACACTCGTCTGTCCAGTTTTAAATACCTAATTTCCGTGTTTCCATCGGCGAAAGAAAATTAGGAGATTAAATGACCCATGTAGGAATTGTGATCCGACCGATTTTGCCATAATTGACCCCCGCAAGATTTAATGAATTATTCTTAAATTGGAACGGACTACTAGTTGAAAAATTCCTTGACGTAATTGGCTGAAATTCATAGACAAAAAAAAGTCAACTAACATTATCTTCATGTGATGAACTCATCATTTCAATCAATGTTTTCGATCAATTTGCGAAATCAAAACCTCGATTCAATTCTACGAGAAACTTGGAAAATCGTCTATTCACTCATTTAGTCATTTTTGAAAGTGACTTGATAATTCAGTTCAATTTGTTCGTTCAATTTTTCATTGTTATATATACTAGCAAATATATGCACCCTCCGGGTGCAAGTATTTAAGTTTTAATGTAATAAAGTATTGTATTAAATTAGAAAGGCTAATGAAACTATATAAGAATACAGATAAAAAGATTTGAAACAGAGGGAGTATAATAAAAGATTTGAAACAGAGGGAGTATAATAAAAAATGGAACAACTGAAACTTACTCTTCCATCACTCTCGTCTTTCATTGTTATTTTTTCTAATTTAAGTATTTAGTTATAAGAGGAAGTAAAGAATAAAATGACAGTTATTTTATCTTGTTAATGGATTTCATTTAAGATTCATTGAAGAGATTTTTGATTATATTCATTGAAATAAAAATAAACAGTTAGAAATCAATAATACTAAGCACATATTTATTAAATTCGATTTTTTAATAGTAATATGCAAATTAGCCTTCCCGTTCACACTGTAAACCGTTATTTTGTTGTATATATTAATAGAATTGCATGTTGTCAGTATGTAGACACAGTTAACAGTATTAATAATGTAAGACAAATTTATTAATAATTGAGGTTTAGATAAAAATAAAATCATGGAGAAGGTGATGTCAATAACTAAGAGAATTGTGACTTGAGTAGTAATATAGTTTCGGTTACAGGCAGAAAAACACACAATCTCCATTATAATAAGAAGATATTATATATCTAATTCATATATATTATATAGATCAATAGTTTTAATAAATCAATAGTTTCTATATATATCATATATTTAATTTATATAGATCAATAGTTTTAATAGAGCAATATGTTTTATACATTTTATATATTAATGGATTAAACATTTAAATATAAATCAATAGTTTATATTTTTATATATGTATATATATATATATATATATATAATATAATAAACAACACACACACACACACACACACATATATATATATATATATATATTCGATTTATATAGAGCAATATGTTATATATGTCATATATTTTATCTAAATGGATCAGTAGTTTTAATAGATTAAACATTTTTTGTAAAATCAATATTTTATATATATAAATCCGATCTTACTGACAAGCTAAAGCGACAATTCTTCCAGGGGGTGGTTGTATCAGTGTTGCTGTACGGATGCACCACATGGACCCTAACGAGGCGCCTTGAGAATAAGCTGGACGGGAGCTGCACAAGAATGCTGCGTGCAGTCCTGAATAAATCGTGGAAGCAGCACCCCACGAGGAAACAGCTATATGGCCACCTGCCCCCCATCTCACAAACCATTCGAGTGAGACGGACAAGACATGCCGGGCACTGCTGGAGAAGCAAGGATGAGCTCATAAGTGACGTTCTCCTGTGGAAGCCAACACACGGACATGCTAGTGTGGGCCGCCCAGCAAGGACCTACATTGACCAACTAAGCAAAGATGCAGGTTGCTGCGCAGAGGACCTCCCTGGGAAAATGAATGATAGGAAAGGTTGGCGAGAGATTGTCATGGATATCCGTGCTAATAGCGCGACATGATGATGATGATATATATATATATATATATATATATCTTGCGATGTTTCTGTAGTCGTCCATGGTTTACGATATATATATATATATATATATATATATATATATATATATGTGTGTGTGTGTGTGTGTGTGTGTGTGGAAAGAGGATTGGAATGAAATGAAGTCGAGATATTCAATGATGTATAGAGATGAATTAGCTAGACTCAGAAAACATAAATGACAGGTTAGATTAATCGTAACGAAAGGTTGGTTGGATGGTTGGTTGGTTGGTTGGTTGGTTGGTTGGACTATACGATCAATTTACGAAATCACAACCTCGATTTAATTCTTCGAGAAACTTTTATTATCATCTACTAACTCATCTAGATATTTTTGAAAGTGACTTGATAATTTAGTTAATTTTATTCATTCAATTTTTCATGAAATGAAACAATGTCCAGATATTTACCAATCTCGGAAAAGTTAATGACAGATTATGTTGCATGCCCTTCTCATTACTTACTTCTTACTTCTATTCTTCTTCTGTTCTTATGACATCTTAAGTTCTTCTAGGTCTCTTCTAACGTCTGGACTTCTCTTGGGGACTTCGTGTCTGGTCTTCCATTGGGGACTTCTCTTTATCAGAAGCCCTGTGTCATTGGTAGTTTTTAGATAATAACACAAGACTTCGATTTACTTTGATCACATTTTATTCTCGAAATCCCCCACCAGACTACCTGCGCAGATCGAGTCGGGGCGTGTATAACACGACTCACCACCGTCGTGGTTTCTCGCCGACTGTCTAAAATCTATTTCTAATCTAAACCGGAAGAGGGTTTTCTCCACCGATTCTCACGGTATCCACCGGAAAGAAGGATCAGGACAGGTCAAGCCTTGTCATTCAAATCCTTCAAGGCCATGGGCTGCAGCTTATAACGGTTTTGATTTCTACACTATTCCACATAAATATTAGGTATCTAATAATTATGTAACAATTAGATTACTCATAATGAAGGGTTGGTTGGTTGGTTTATTGTTGGAGGGTCTTAACGGCATGTCAACTCCTTGGGTTATTTTATGACCAAGACGTCTTTGTTTTATTCATTCATGCAGGGTATTTTGTAGATATTATACCCCATTGAAATATGTCTTCAGAATTTATTTTCGTTTAGGCACCCGGCATTTTAATTGTGAAGCTCTTTGCTCCTCACTACCCACACACCGAAGAAAATAAAGTTTTATATATACGTGCCGAAAGTTTTCCTTATTAGGTCAAATAGCGATAAGTAGTTTTGTGACTTGTGATTTTGTGGATGGTGAGTTTCTGCAGGGCCATGTAGATAAATCATAATACGATAAAAACGGGTCGATTCTGAACCACAGTGCTCAAATAAGGGGTGGTCCTTAGGCGGGACTGGAAGGCTGTCTGGTGAGGATGGGAATCGAAAGGAGCGCCAAATACCGAAACAGGGAAGACCCTAAATCCATTTATGGCAGCTTGGTTTTGAAGTTTCAAGTTGAAAACAAATATAAAATAAAGAAGATGTCCCAAAACTCCGCACACTGTTTTGCCACAAAATAAACAATTGTAAAAAGAAACAATCTATATACGTATATTCTTGTTCCTAAAAAATACGACCGTTATAATTTTGCAACAGCCTCTGGTTAAAAAAAATTAGACCTGGAAGGTTTAATTATTTTGTAGACCCTCAGTCACCGCCTTCTAGCACCCATATGATAAAAAAGAGGTTGGGGCCTGCCATAAGGGCAATAGGGTTGGGGCAATCGTCCTTGATGAAATAATAAACTGTAAATCCTGATTATCTGGTGTTGCTTATCCACCAAATTATCATTTTTCTGGGTGTGTCACCTCAGCTAAATAATGGACGATTCCGTTTTTATAGAACACTGCAAACTTTGTCTTATACTTACTATAAGGTAACTAAAGTTTTGGGTTAATATATATTACAAGAAAAACTAAGGTTACCAAATGGATTCTGTGAACATCTGAATAATTAAACTCCCACAGCGGCGACAAGAATTCTATCAGATTTGATAAAGCGTTCTGATGGCCTTGTGGCAAACTATAAATTGTTTGTAGATTTTGAAGTTATAATGTTTGGCTGATTGTTTTTACGCCATTTCAAAGCTTATTGGGTTATTTTATGCCGAAAATGGTTAGTTTTATTCATTATTGATGGGTACTCATTTTGTAGACTCAATCTCTAACACATCTTTTCTAACTCATATTTTCTATTTAACCTATAGGTGAGACCCTAACATGTACTACTCACCTGGTTCGTAGTGGTCCTGCGAGTAATGGTGATAAATGGGTACTCCAAATTACACAGATTTGTTTGGTTTTGTTTTGTTTTACGGCATATCAACCTCAGTGGGTCATTTAATGCCGATAACATTTTTGAAATAAATCAATTCTTAATGGATAATACAATTTTTTTTATAAATACATTTTTCTATTTAAACAATAGATGGGACCCTAACAGGTACTACCACTGCGGGTCAGAGTAGACCAGGGAGCAATGGTGATGAAGGGGTGCTCCACATTCCCCAAACCTCCAAAACTAGAACCTCACCATCAGATAGAGTTTAACGTCATCCCCAAGACATGTAGACCCTCAGTCACCGCCTTCTAGCACCCATATGATAAATAGGTGTTGGGGCTTGCTATAAGAACAATAGGGTTGGGGCAATCATATAGGTGCTAGGGCTTGACGTGACGTGACGATTGATCGGAGGGGGCCTCTCCGACCGCCCGTCTAGCCCAAGATAGGGCCAAAGTGGAGTATTGCAAGTCGTGAACTGCTCATTCACCTGGGTTCTATCCTTAAACATCACGGGTCGCTACCCACGGCCAACAGAGGTGCAATCGGTTTATTCTAACGCCTCAGCCGACAGGGCGGAAATTACACAGAGCTCCAGAATTGGAAGTTCATAACCAAATAGAGTTTAACATCATACCCAGGACATCAAGACCCTCAGTCACCGCCTTTTAGTACATATATGATAAAAAGCGCGTGGTGTAATGGTTAAAGTCATGGGAAATGGACTAGTCGCTCCGAGTTCACATCCTGGACGAGGTAATTGCATTTCACTGAATCCTACACTACCTCCAGCTATGAGTAAATAGCAGGGCAGACTGGGTTCTTTTGTTAAGTATCTGGTCGGCATCCTTAGTTCCAGATGTGATAAGTAAGTAAGCAAGCCAATAAGAATCCGGTGCCAGAGTATTCTTTGTAAGTCCTACGTCCAAGATAATCCAAGTGTCAATGACATAAGTTTAGAATGGTGCCTCTATTAATACAGCAGAAGCAGCAGCAGCAGTGCCAGTGATTGGACAATAGAAATCTACCCCAGGTCACGTGGTAGTCAACGAGTCTATATTTAGGAGTAGGCATCTATCACCCGCCTTATATCAGAAAATAATTCAACATCTTTAACCATGGCTAGGTGACCAGTCTAGGAGAAGGAAAACTCTGAATTCAAACCTGTTAAACGCCGCTTAAGAAATTGACCCTCTGTCGTATCCTGCTCGTGCGGAGGGATTGGTAAATATATATGATAAAAAGGGTTTGGTCTGGCCACGAGAGCTGGAGGGTTGGGAGAATCGTGAAGGTGCTAGGGTTTGACGTGACTAGCCGCATAGTTGAATGGAGACTCACCGACCGACTGTCTATCCTAATTAAGAGGAAGATTTAAGTGTTGCATGTCATGGACTGCTCAACTACCAGGGTTTCGTACTTAACCATCACAGGCCATGACCAATAGGTGGTCCTCTTGGGAGGGTTTTTACTTCAGTTGGAGTGTTCTAAATCCTCAGCCAACAGGGTTGGAATTTATAACTGACCAATCTAATGAAACCAGACGAAATCATTGTAAGCAAAGAGATAAAAAAAAGAAAGTAAATTACAGTGAAAAGAAAAATGATTACAAAGAAGTTGAAGAAAACTAAGCAAATTACAGATCGTGTAAATGTTAATGGAACACTTGGAATCGGACCAAAAAGAAAAAGACGTAAAAACAAGAAGAGACAAGACTAAATATACTTTTAAGGTTCAGACTTTATTTCTAGGGTCATGGCTATTTCTTAGAGAGATTTTCAAAACATCAAATTATAAGAAATTATAAGACCCACGGAAATTCCATGGTAGTTGGTAATAAAGGTTACTAAAAGTAGGTGCAACGTTTGATATGTTTACTTAAGAGCTATTGTAAATATTCCAATGTGTAAAAAGTATAATTTTTACTAGCAGGACCTGTGGATATACCACAAATTTAGTTATTACAGAGTTTGATGTGTTTACTTAAGAGCTATTGTAAAATAGTCCAATATGTAAAAAGTATAATCTTTACTAGCCGGACCTGTGGATATACCACAAATTTAGTTATTACAGAGTTTGATGTGTTTACTTAAGAGCTATTGTAAAATAGTCCAATATGTAAAAAGTATAATTTTTACTAGCAGGACCTGTGGATATACCACAAATTTAATTATTACAGCGTTCGATGTGTTTACTTAAGAGCTATTGTAAAATAGTCCAATATGTAAAAAGTATAATTTTTACTAGCAGGACCTGTGGATATACCACAAATTTAATTATTACAGCGTTCGATGTGTTTACTTAAGAGCTATTGTAAAATAGTCCAATATGTAAAAAGTATAATTTTTACTAGCAGGACCTGTGGATATACCACAAATTTAATTGATGTGTTTACTTAAGAGCTTATGTGAAATATCACATCCTGTGAGTACATACTGCTACTAATTCTCATTCTTTTTTATCACTACTACTGAAACTCCCCCTCCACCTCCACCTTCTTCTTCTTCTTTTCTTCTTCTTCCTATACAACTTCTACTACTACTACTTATAACACTACTACTACTACTAGTGTTTGTTACATAATTGTTAGTACCCTAGCACTTATTTACAGTAGTTTAGAAACCAAAATGGCTGTTATAAGTTGCAGCCGGCGGCCTTGAAGGATTGAGTGACATGGCTTGACCTCATCCTGATCCTCCTTCCGGTGGATACCGTGACAATCGGTGGAGAAGACCCTCTTCCGGTTTAGATTTGAAAGAGGGTTTAGTTCAGTATCGGCCAAGTCGTGTTATGCATGCTGCCGACTCAATCTGCGTAGGTAGTCTCGTGGGGATTTCAGAATAAAATATGATCTAAGTTAAATCGAAGTCTTGTGTTATTATCTAAAGACTACCAATGACACAGGGCTTCTGATAAAGAGAAATCCCCAATGGAAGACCAGACACGAAGTCCCCAAGACGAAGTCCAGACGCTAGAAGAAGAACGTAAGATACCAAAGATGAGCAGAAGAATAATAGAAGTAAAGAGAGTATACAACATGTTAAGAAAGAATATATATATAAATCATCTCCTTTCCAGTCTTTTCCAGATAGTTCCAAAGCTGCCATATGGCAAACTCCGACTCTTTTTATCCTATATGTGCTAGAAGGATGTAACTGAGGGTCTCAGTGTTCTGGGTATGACGCTAAACTCTATCTGATGGTGAAGTTCCAAATCTGGAGTTCAGGAGAATGTGGAAAATATGGACTATCTCTTCATCACTATTACTCCCAGATCCACTTAGACCCGGAGTGGTAATACCTGTTAGCGTTGTATTGTCGTCGCGCGGAAGAGGAAGCTTCCGGCAGAGGGACAAATAGAAGGATAAAAATATATATTTAAAAAGAAAGGGAAACCGGAAGAGAGGTTTTCCAGTCAAGGAAGTAGGGAGAGGATGAAAAAATATATAACAAATATCCGTTATATGACCTAACGAAAAATGCGTAGGCATATTTAGCGGATGTAAAGACCAGATCAAAAGATAAAGACGCGTAGGCGTATTTATCGATATAAAGGCCAGAGGATTCGAGCCGACAGTCAGAGATCCCAGCAGCAGCCGAGGAGAACTTCGTCTCCCGTCAACCCTCGGGCACTCATTGTGAACACTGTGCTCTTCGCTAGGCACCCGGCATTTTAATTGTGAAGCTCTTTGCTCCTCACTACCCACACACCGAAGAAAATAAAGACGGGTCCTATTTTTATATAAACGTGTCTGTGGTTTTATTAAAGTCCAGTCAAGCGGATATATTAGGATTCCATCTATAAATTAGATAGAAAACATGAGTTTAAAAAATGTATTTCAAAATTGTGTTTGAATAAAAATAATATTGAGTTTGAAAAAATGTAGAATACCCGTCAAAAATTAATAAAACAAAACATCTTCGGCATAAAATAACCCAACAAGAGTTGATATGCCGAAAAACCCAACTACCTAATTTGAGACAACTAACTCTATAGGAGTCTTTTAAGTATTCAAGCTGATCTAAGCAGTATCGTATTCTATAAAGACCCTCCCCCATGTTTCCTCTAATCTGTAGTTCTGCAAGTTTCCGTCCCAGTCTTTTTGTTTCAATATTATTCCAAAACTGCCAACTATCGTTTCTATCATTGTCACCATCAGGTTCCATTATTCATGAAATTCTCTGGCAGGTTCTATCAACTATTTCGCGTTTCTTCACTTCACTCTGAGAGATGCTGATATTTTTGGGGGTAGGTTTATCGTACCCGTTTCTAAGAAGTCCAAGAATTTGTAACTTTCTTTTTTCTTCGAGTATTCTGATGTTATCCTGATTGGGTAGTTTCCTTCCATCTGTCGTTTCTCTCTTTCCATTATTCATTATCAGCATTACCAAATCCCTTACCAATATCTTCACAGAAGATCTTATCGGCTTTTTCTTTGTCTTTCATACTCTTATTTCTTTCTGCTCATATATCGGCTATTATTATTATTATTATTATTATTATTATTTACTCCTTTTGAGTTTTCACATCAGTGTTAGCTGATGGTCTTTCACTGGAGTCTGAGTGACAGCAAGTCTCCTCAGGTCTCCAGGACTCTTCTGAGTATTCTGGCAGATTGCAGCAGTGCAGTGTTCTGGATGGTATCAATTCTTCCTCTGATTTCCAGACTTTCCAAACCTTTTCTAATCCTTTTGGGACTGTTCCAAGTGCACCAACTACAATTGGTATCACTTTGACTTTCATATTCCATAACTTTTTCAGTTCTCTGGCAAGGTCCAGATATTTGTCCATTTTTTCATTTTCCTTCACGCTGTGATCTGCTGGCACTGCAAAATCCACCAGTTGACAAGTTCTTTCTTTTTTATTTATCAACACTAGGTCTGGTCTTCTTGCTGGATAAGGTGAATTTTATGTGTTTCGTTCTCAAGAACAGATTCTGGTTTATGCATATACCATTTTGTTGTATGGTCAAAATTTAATTTTTTGCATTATTCCCAGTGGATCACCTTCCCAACCCAGTCGTGTCTAGTTTTGTATTCCCTTTGTGCTAGTTTGCTACATTCAGAGTACATGGTTTACAGTCTCATCTCTATTACCACAAAGTCTACATTTACTATATATATATATATATATATATATATATATATATATATATATATTTAATTTGCTGAGTTTTTATAGATCACTGTTTATTATAAACAGCTACCCAGGTTTCATACCAAGGGGCAATCATCAGGTTGTTGAGTTAGATCCCATGGTGTTTGTTGAAGATCTTTACTTAATGTCACATTCTGGACCGTAAATAACGTCGGTTACTTCCGTGGACGCTATTGTACTTCGGATTTATAAAAAATTTTAATTTTTTCAAAAGTTGCATTTCTTTGTAACAATGCCAACGAAGTTACCTCCCTTTATTCGTTAAAAAAAGAAAAATTGTTCTTTTGAAAAAAAAAAAAAATATTATATATATATATATATATATATATAATATATATATATATATATATATATATATATATATATAAAGTTATAGAAAAGTGTAAAATATGTATAAAAGTGTATATGAATATCAAAATTATTGTAATACAATCCAACTGTAAAATAAGTAGCCCACATTTATAGGTAAATCCGTGGTGTTAATGGATATCATCAAAAAGGGGTAAACATTCAAATGTAAAGTTTTATCATGGACAAGTATGTGAAAATTTACCTATAAATGTGGGCTACTTATTTTACAGTTGGATTGTATTACAATAATTTTGATATTCCATATACACTTTTATACATATTTTACACTTTTCTATAACTTTACATCAGACTTTTTTGAGTCTTATTTCTATATATATATATATATATATATATTATATATATATATACTCAATAAACTAAAAAAAACATTAACGCAAAATCCCTGAATCAGTACTTGTTGAAGCTTCACTCTGGCACTGGTTCGTTACTGTATTTGTGCAGTGTTCGTCCCAGGCAGTATAGAATCACTAATGCCGAGGTTCCAACAGCGCTAATGAAGTACGGTCAGTGCGAATGGCCTGACGCCCACGGAAGTGTCCATGGAATTGACTCATTTATGCACTGTACTATCCACCAAATTATATGATTTCCTAACCTAAATATAGCCTTTGGGTTTCCCCGAGGAAGATCCAAAAATAATTCCCTATCATATATTTATATGTCTATTAAACATTCTACTGACAAAAGCGAATTACTAATGTATGAAGTAAATAGACGTCGATAGCACTCAATACGTTGAAAAATATCAACAGACTATGGCATAATTGAAACTATATATATATATATATATATATATATATATATATATAAGGATATCTACTGAGTCAGACGAACCTACTATTAGTTTCGCATAAAGCTCTTCAGGGCTAAAATCTGACAGATTTTAGCCCTGAAGAGCTTTATGCGAAACTAATAGTAGGTTCGTCTGACTCAGTAGATATCCTTATTACTTGGCTCTACTTAGGTATCGAGCACTTTTTACAAATTAGCTTCTCCTAGCGGTTATATGAAAATATATATATATATCTTATATACATATATATACATATAAATTGTTTTTTCTTTTGGCCAAATACTATACCAATAGATTATTTTTTGTTGGTACGAATATCTTGGTCTTTTCTTTTTTTCAAAAATTTTTTTCTTCCTGGTTGATGTTTGGTAGTATATTTTTACAATCAAACTCTCTGCCGGTTTTTTCTCTCCGCAAGGATCTACCAACACGCTTGGTATATATATATATATATATATATATATATATATATATATATATATATATATATGGGAGTAAATATGGAAAATAAATCCGACAATATAAAGAAAATTTGAAAAAACAAATGTTCCGAAAATGTGATGAATTTAATTATCGATGTTTAAAACATTTCGGTTTCATTGAACCTTCAACAGGATGTATTCTGGGGTGAAGAAAATGATGGATGTTTTTATATGTGAGACACATAACTAAAAAGATTTTCATCTCCTGTCATATATAAAAACATCCATCATTTTCTTCACCCCAAGATACATCCTGATGAAGGTTCAATGAAAGCGAAATGTTTTAAACATCGAAAATTAAATTAATCCCATTTTCGGAACACTTGTTTTTTTTTTCAAATTTTCTTCTTATATATATATATATATATATATATATATATATATATATATATATATATATATATATATATATATTAAGGACTCTCTTGACGATTTTCGACGCATGAGGGTTCACACACACAATGAACACCCACACAGTGATTTGTTTATAGCGGTGAAGGCTTGTGTTGGACCATCCACACTTTTTGGCACAGTCGATAGGAAAGAATTGGTGCATCAAGGGTTGCCACAAACCCATCAACGACCGACCTCAGGAATTTTGAATTCAGAGTTATCGTTTTAACGACTCAGCGAAGCGGACATGTGTATAATTAAATAAATTCGGCTGAATAACCTATTGTTGGTTCCTGAAGGGCAGCAAGGAACTGTATCCACTTTTCACTAGTGCTAGACCAGAGAGATTCTTTTTGTGCCTGAGTTGGGGCGCCACACTTACCGTTCAGCTCCCTACTTTATCGCACAGATCATATTATTTTTGCGTCTAAAGTAGAGCCTTACACCTATCACCAGCTCTCCACGTTAGATCTGTTATATACTGGTATTTTCAAAGTACCCAATCAACATATAACGTTATATACCTTTCTTACTTCTTACTCTGGTCGTATCTCTTCTGGTCGGCTTTGCTTCTGATCGTCTATCATCTATCTTGGTCTGGTATATCTTCTAAGGTCTCGTCTGGTCTTCTATTGAGGATTCCGGGTCTGGTTTCTGTTGGGGTTCTCGTTATCAGAAGCCTTGTGTTATTGTTAGTTTTTAGGTAATAAACACAAGACTTCGATTTCTGTTGATGTTACTTTATTTCAAATCCCCACCCAGACAATCTGCGCAGATGAGGCTTACATGTTGCTAGCTCGGCTTCTAAGTTCCAACTGACTAACTGAGCTGCTTACTCCTTAAACCGGAAGAGGGCCTTCAATTGCCTTCCGGTTCTCACGATCCATCCCCGCTAGCCGGGGTGAGAGGGAGGTCAAACGTTGTCACTCACGCTCAAGGCCATCAGCTGTACTAATCGCCATTATGATTTCTACAATACCTTATAAATGTATTAGGGATCCAATAATTATGTAACAGATCGAAGAGATCCAAGCTAGGCTACTCATACACTGAGTTGGCCAGGGCCATTATCAAACTCGGAACCTCGTGGTTACAAGGCCGATGCTCTACCGACTGAGATCAACCGAAATGTATATTTCCTATTCTATCATACACAATTGATACAGAATATTTCCATCATTTTGCACAAAAGCTTATTCTAATATAAATTCGTATCATCATTTCGAAGTTATCAAAATATTTGATTATATATGACAAGATCTTTTTTTCCTTTTCCTTTTACATACACATTTTTTTTTTACATATAATTTAATGCATTAATTATTACATTATATCCTTCCATACATATCGAGGTTAAATTTGAGATTTAGATATTTTCCCTAAAGATATAGTGATCGCGTGATAAGAATAATACATTTAAATTGAACAAATCTTTTTTATTTTTCTGATTTGAGATCGGATCTGGGAACCTTTGCAATATGTTATATAATTTGACTTGAATTTGATTTCAAATGTAATAAAACGAACTCGGAAACAATTCTGAACGACTGACCTCTGAATATCAGACTATACCCGAACCAACATAGCTCACTGTTATCAATTCAGCTCTAAAGAGCCGTTTTATGAATGTGTTTGTGGTGTAATGGTTATGGTATACACTGCGAAACGTGTTCAAGTCCTTAAAGTAATGCCAATAAAGGTGTAATCCACATTTCACAAACTTCCAGAATTGGAACTTCATTAAAACCAGTTTAACGTCATACTCAGGACATTAAGACCTCAGACACAATCTCTTGGCATATATATATATAAAATATTAATATATATATATATATATATATAATATAAATTTGAAAGCAATTTACAATGCAATGTAATAGGTGTTAAATAATGTTTTATGTTAAAAAAAAAAATAAAAGAATTTCGAAGTATCCGCACGAGCGTATATACAACAGACCGACATGCCATCACGGAAAATCCCGAACATTTGAAATATCTGGCGTTCCTCCAACTTAATAACAACAAAAGATTACGCCGGCGCCGAGGGGTGAGTGCTTAAAGAAACTCGGATGCTTCTGCCTCTGATGATGGAAAATTTTCTCGAAAATATTTAGGTAAATAAACATCATTTAACACCTATTACATTGCATTGTAAATTGCCTTCAAATTTATATTTTACACATACATACAATGCTTCTAAAATCTATAAAAAAACACTTATATATATATATATATATATATACGCGTGTGTGTGTGTGTGTGTGTGTGTGTGTGTGTGTGTGTGTGCCAAATATGGAAAGAGGATTTGTTATTTATAAAGCTTTGTTTTCATTTTTTAGATGAGGCTTTATAATTTGTATTATTTGGATTTTTCGGGATATTGTCCTTATCTCTGCTGTTATATAAACAACGTTTCGGCCGATGTGTTCTCCGACCTTCTTCAGGAGTTTCTAGTCGAAGTTTGGAACATTCTAGCACTCGGGAACCTTCTCTTAAAAAATTTGGATTTTACCCCTTGC
>CM042158.1:78178320-78195820 GCA_023376005.1 Doryteuthis pealeii
TTCGTCTCATCAGATGGGTCTCAATTCACTTATTGAGACCCATCTGATGAGACGAAAATTTGGGGAGCCGGTTTAAATCAACTTAGATTTATATGGGCCCCAATTTTTCGTCGAAATAAATTTATTATGGGATTACTGTATTGAGTTCTTTTTTCCTTTATTGATAAATATTGCTCTGTATATAATCTAAAAGGTTATTTTACATTGAGCTCTCTTTAGTGATTTAAAGATTCGCTGTATTTATACATACTGGATCATCAATATTAGTACAGTGGATCTTAGAAATCACATATGGAATCATCCCTTACTACCAAGTTTTGGATAAATCTTATATATATATATATTATATATATATATATATATATATATATATATATATATGAGAAGAAAATATTTTAAGAATATAACAAACACAGGATGTTATGATTAGGGGAAACAATTTTATGTGTCAATACTTGAGCATTTCGGTATATTGTACCATCTTCAGGACACTGTAAAGTAATGTTTATGTGAGGGACAAAATAAAAGATGTTAAGTGTATAGTCATTAGATTTCGTAAACAAACGCGCATATAAAAAATTAACGGTTGATAACATCATATTCACACATTCACTATACACTTAACATGTCTGTTATATTTTTAAATATTTCTTCTCATATATATATATATATATATATATATATATATATATATATATATATATATATATACTATAGCGTGATATGGTCACTGTTTCAGCTTTTTGCTGGAATGGCGTACCAAAGGCAGTATTATTTGTAGAGTGCTCAATATAAAATAGAGTTGTTATATAATATAATAAGATAAATATATAAAGGTTTTACATATCTATTTATTAGGTGACAAAGTAACATTCACGACCATATTTGGTTTCATGCGATGCAATCATCAGGTGAAGATGTTTCAGATGAAACATCTTCACCTGATGATTACATCGCATGAAACCAATATGGTCGTGAATGTTCCTTTGTCACTTAATAAACAGATATGTAAAACCTTTATATATTTATCTTATTCTATATATATATATATATATATATATATATATATTATATATATATATATATATATATATATAGTTGAATGAAGTGACAAATAAAAGTTTTAGCTTTTATTCATTTATTTGGGAACGATATTACTACCAATGGTTTCCTGCTAAAAGCATTCATCAGGAAATTTTTTTTTAGATGACAGAAATGGTGTAAATGGTCAAATGTATTCTCGTGTTGCATGTTTACGTGTTTACGTGATGTCGAATTTATTTTTTTGTTTGTACGTGTACGTATTTTTGTTTGTGCATGTGCGTATGTTGTCATGTGCGTGCGCGTGGAAATGCGTGAAGGCTGTGATGATATGATTGTGTCCACGCGCGTATGTGCGTATTTTTGTTATTGCATATATATATATTAGGTTGTTACAAAAATAATGGCCGATTGAAGTGTTCGGTTTTGAAATGTCATTTAAACATAGAATTTGTTGTTTATTTCAGGTGAATTTTTTGCGTATATAATAATTAATGTGTGCTCAAAAATAAAATTTAATTTATTTTCAGATAGAAAGTATTTTTGAAAAATAGGGGCCTTCAAAGATGAGCATGCCTAAACATGACCTTCGCCTTCTTATGTTGCATGAGTTCAAGCTTGGGCACAATGCCTCCGAAACTACTGCCAATATCAACAAAGCATGGGGAGTTGAATTTACAAATGATCGAACTGTACGAAGGTGGTTCCAGAAATTCCGCAGTGGAGATGAGAGTCTTGAAAATGAAGAAGGTAGAGGACGGACATGCAGTCTTGACAATGAACAATTGCAGGCAGTTTTTGAGCAAAATCCACGACAAAGTGTCAGAGAAATGTTTCAGACACTTGGTGTCAGCATTGCAACAGTTTCAACCCATTTACAGAGTATTGGAAAGGTGAAAAAGCTCGATAAATGGGTTCCTCATGAGCTCAATGAGCACCAAAAACTTAGCTGGTTTGAAGTGTGCTCGATGCTCAGTTTGTGTAACACCAATGACCCCTTTCTTGATCGAATAGTCACTTGTGACGAAAAGTGGAACCTTTACGACAACTGTCGTAAAGGATCCATGCTTTGTTGATATTGGCAGTAGTTTCGGAGGCATTGTGCCCAAGCTTGAACTCATGCAACATAAGAAGGCGAAGGTCATGTTTAGGCATGTTCATCTTTGAAGGCCTCTATTTTTCAAAAATACTTTCTATCTGAAAATAGATTAAATTTTATTTTTGAGCACACATTAATTATTATATATGCAAAAATTCACCCGAAATAAAAAACGAATTTCTATGTTAAATTGACATTTCAAAACCGAGCACTTCAATCGGCCATTATTTTTGTAACAACCTAATATATGAGGGAATTCATTTTCTTATATTAAGTACCCATCAAGAATGAATAAAACGAAACGTCTTCGCCATAATGTAACCCATCAATAGTTGACATGACGTAAAATCCAACCAACCAGCTTTGCTCTAACTTTATTCCGTATGTTGATATTGAAAATATGCAACTCTCTCAGCCACCAATTAAAAACATTTCTAAACAAAACGCCTTCTTCTCATCTCTTCTATTCAACCTTTCTCCAGTGTTCAGGTTCTTTTTTTAGTTTTTTTTTTTTTTTTTTTTTTTTGTTCAGTGTACTTTTCCCGAATCTTCCACTCTTTTTTCTCCCTGTTGAGATTTCCGAAGCTTTTGTATGATGCACCAAAAGTCTCTCTTTTCCAGCATCAACATTTTTTTTTACTTTCGCATCCATTCAACCCTCTCGAGAAAAGCGACTTGAAATTCTTTTTATTTCTCTTCTTGATATCTTTAAATGATTCTCAACGCGCAGACTCTCGCTGTGACGTCAAAGTCACGTCTAATAATAAACCTCTCTCATATATATATAAATATATATATATGTATGTGTATACATATATATATATATATATATATAATATATATATATATATATATATATATATATATATGAAGAATCCTTTTAAACGAAGCACGCGATTTATGAATTCCTGTTTGAACAGCATCCGCGAATCCAGCTAGGCAAAAGCGAAAGCGTGTGATTCTCACGAGCAAGCATCTGGTAAATAATTGGAGGCGACACCCATCGATCTCGGATCTGAATCATTTCGGATAGTCGGAAAGAAATTACCCGTTACTTTAACGTATCACACAGGAAATGTCGGTTAAGGAAGGCAAGCAAAAAAAAAAACGTCTTTCGTAATTACTCTGAGTTGTGTGCATTGATGATTGAGTTTCGGCCGTCTTTGCTGTTGACTTCTTTCTTGGGTTGTTCCTTGGGCTAAAAGTCGTAACGGTCTTCCTCGATCTGACAAGAAATATTTCACTCTTGATAATTATTGTATAAAAACGTAAATTGCATGTCATTATTGGTTCTACCAATGTCAACTATTCGTTATGGAACTCAAAGCTATACCTCAGTCTAATGGGAAATATTTTTATATGTTCCAAAGGTTCGTTGGTTGGTTGGATTTTTCGGTATGTCAACCTTTGTTGATTTATTGGTACAAAAGCAGAAGAGCTGAAAAGGGGCCGGTTTAGCTCAGAATTACTCTGACTTATTTGGTGGTCGTGCTGAAAAGGAAGGAATTCAAAAAACGAAAGAGTAAGAGAGAAAGACAAAATGTGGTCTTAGGACTTAGGCTTTATTCACTGGTCATAGCCACCACGTGGCAAGGAAATATATCCATGGCCATTAATAGTGTCTGTACACAGTTCATGCCTAAACTCGAATTGCCGAGAGATTCTCTTGGGGGTCAGAAGTGGGACCTTTTTTTCTGATAGCTGTTCTTTGAGCCACGTCATTAATGGGGCCCCATGAAAGAGGGTTTAAAGGGCAAACATTATTCCAGTAATTATTCTATAATCAATTCTCCAACAATAATGATAATTTAACCTAAACTATATATATATATATATATATATAATATATATATATATATATATATCGTCTTATTACCTCATATCTTTTACTCTTTTTTGTAATACCACAAAGATCGAAAACTAGTTCAGATCATCACTAATTAGGCCTGAGCCTATTCTAGTAGTGTAGTAGTGATCACACCAAATGGTTTGAATTCAGAGTTTTCCTTCTCCTAGACAGGTTGCCTAACCAATGTTAAAGAGCCCTGTCTGCTCTACTATTTACCCATAGTGAGAGTAGTTGGGTTCATACCTTTCCCAGGGTATTAGCGCTATGTGAACTGTAGCTCCGTCCAGGATTTGAACTCGGATCGACGAGTCCATTTCCAACGACTGTAACCATTACACCACGCGCCTCCAAACTTTATGCTGACGTAATTGTTATGTTCATTCTGTGCTAATTGTTTACGTCCTTATACCTCATATCTTTCTCTCTTTTTTGCAATAGCTCAAAGGTCGAAAACTCGTTCAGATCAACGTAACTGACATTGAATTTAATCAGCTTAGGCGTAGAGAGTGACCAATAAGCAATCATAATATCCTTCTGCTTTGCTGTCGGGAATAATTGGAATCGAAGAGGGTAAAAAAAAGGAATAAAAGTCAAACAATTATCATACATTTCTTTGAAAGAAGAATCTTCTTAGAACTGGCCTTCCTCAACCGTTAACAACTTTTGACTGTGACGACAAAAAAACATATTTGAAGCCCTGGGGAGGGTTGCATATTTTACGCAGATAAACATATTGTGCAGCAAGAGGTTTTGTGTTTGGGGTTTTAAAGTTGTCTGGTGCGTGTTCCTAGGGTTTGCTTTTACCCCATCTTATTTGGTCGTCGCGCTGAAAAGGAAAGACATTCAAAGAACAAAAAAGGTGGAGACAAACGCAAAAGGTGGTTTTATAATTTAGGTTTTATTCACTAGTCATAGCCACCACGTTGCAAAGAAATATCTCCCTGGTCAGTAATAGGGACGAGACACAGTTAACACCTAAACCCAAATTACCGAGAGCTTCACTTGGGGGTCAGAAGTAGGTCCTTTTTTCCGTTGACTGTTCTTTGAGCGCCTTCTTTCATGGAGCCCAATGAAAGGGGTCATTATTCCAGTGATGAGGAATCTAAATCCGTAGGAAAGAATTGGCTCAAAGAACAGTCAACAGAATTTTACGTGGCAGGGATACATGATCTAATTCGAAAGTATTGAGAGAAACGCCGACTCTGTGTAGATGTAGGGAAGTGATCCACAGAGGACAAGCCTCATTTTGATGTATAATACATGTTCCTGTGTTGGTAGTTATATCTCACCTGAACAAAATGACATTATTTTTGGACTAACCCTCATATATATGTGTTGTACCGGCCGTTCCTACAGTGGAGAATATTCACCGGTTCTCACTATAAATAGTGAGACACCGAGTGAAAAGGTTGTACTGTTACCGTTTAGCGGCAAGCTAGCCGTTCTTGTACCTTATTGTAAATACACTTGTCTCATTTTACCCTACCTCGACTTGACTTCTTTTTTTTACTGTTGAATTAACATCACAACAATATGTTTATTATGCTCACTTATAAGTCCGGGGGAGTTTACAGCATTATGGCTAACGTACTGGACTTTGATATTGTTATGAGTTACGCTGTTACGTTCATTTTTTTTTTTACTAATATCAGTCGGAAAAGCCAGAGTTTTAGATGTACATATTAGGCCACCAACAGGAGATATGTGTACATAATAGGCCAGTAATGGAGGTAGGTGTACGGAATAGTGTTCGGGGTTTTAAAGTTGTATGGTTATTGTTGGTGCGTATTCCTAGGGTTTTACATTGAAGAACGGACCTGCGTGCAACACTACGGAATACCAAAGGATTATTCACGACGGATCGAAGTAAAATACCCTGTCTTATTTGGTGGTCGTGCAGAAAAAGGATTCCAAAGAACAAAAGAGGAAGAGAGAAAGACAAAATGTGGTTTGATGACTTAGGCTTTATTCACTGGTCATAGCCACCAGGTGGCAAGGAAATATATCCCTGCCCATTAATAGTGTCTGTACACAGTTAAGGCCTAAACTCGAATTGCCGAGAGATTCTCTTGGGGGTCAGAAGTGGGTCCTTTTTTTCTGATGACTGTTCTTTGAGCCACGTCATTCATGGGGCCCCATGAAAGAGGGTTTAAAGGGCAAACATTATTCCAGTAATGAGGAAGTGAAATCTGTAGTGAAGAAGTGGCTCAAAGAACAGTCAACAGAATTTTACGGGACATGGATACATGCTTTCCTTCGAAGGTGGAACAGTGCTATTGAGAGAAACTGTGACTATGTGGAGAAGTAAGGATATGATCCACAGGGGACCAGCTTCATTTTGATGTATGGTACGTGTTCTTGTATAGGTTTTTATACCTGTCCTAAACAAAATGGTATTAGTTGTTGACTCACCCTCGTAATATCAGTTTTAAGTGTATGTAATATTCCACCAGAAACAAATGTTTATGATTTTTGTAGCCATCCTTAGGCTTCAAGCAAGAGCACTGTCTAGCGGAGATACTTTGTGTTAAGCAGAGCACGATCCTTAGTGAAGAATCCTTTGGTTGTTCCTTGGTGCTCCTTAGTGCTTGGTGTTCCGTAGTGTTGCACGCAGGTCCGTTCTTCAATGTCAAATAGAGTGAAAATGGACGGCTGTAAATATCAGCGATTAAATAGTTAACCAACCACGTATTCAGGCTGTTGATTGGATCAGGTTTAAACCACGTGACCTCGCTTAGTCTATAAATTTAAGTGGTGGATTGCAGCACGCTTTATATACGAAAATAATTATGGTGGCGCGTGGCATAATGGTTAACATAATAGGAAATGGACTTATCATCCCGAGTTCAAATCCTTGACGAAACGGTTTGCATTTCACATAGCGCTAGTACCCTTGGGAAAGGTATGAATCCAACTATACTCCCTCCAGCTATGGATAAATAGTAGGGCAGACTGGGCTCTTTAACCTTAATAAGGCAACCTGACTAGTGAAGAATAATTAAAGTTCCAATTACCGTCGAACTGGAAAGACAAGGCAACAAACGGCTGTAACTTAATACAAGCCCGAATTGCCACAAAGTATACTGAGGGAATGACAGGATATTTATAATACTCCACAATGTCATTCAAATCAAGCAGTCAAGCAGCCAATCAGAACTCAAGGAATGGAATCACCCAAATTACCCAAATTCAAGAATGATCCATTCAATAACTAGGAGAATGACTTCAATAACTAGGAGAAGGAAAACTCTGAATTCAAACCCGTTAAGCCCCGCTTAAGAAATTGACCTCGTGTCACATCCTGCTCGTGTGGAGGGGTTGATATATATATATATATATATATATATATATATATATATATATATATATATATAAAAGTAAAGTCGTCGGGGCGGCCTAATGTCGGTATCAGCCAGACAGCGAGGGAGTCTATCCCCTTTTCACTAGCGCTAGACCAAGGAGATTATTTTAGCATATGAGGTGGAGCGCCACACCTACCATCAGCTCCTTACTTTACCGCACAGATCCCTGTGCTACTCATACGCTGAGTTGGCGAGGGCCGGTATCGAACTAGGAACCTTGTGGTTTCTAGCCGAACGCTCTACCGACTGAGCTAACCCGGCCCATATCTATACAAAAATAATCCAACACTTACGAGTAAAAATCGGTGAGTTTTATTCTATCTGGCATTGGATATACCGTTATGCAAATTAGGAGGAGAATGTTAACCGATGATTGCCTAGATGCTAAGAATTAATGAGCTGATCTTCTTGAAGAACTGTAGAAAACTCAACGAGGAACTGATCAGACCATTATGGTAACTCTGCGACTTGTCCGCTAATTATGTCTCTATAAGAATTGCCAAAAGCAGACCGGAGTTTTTTGGCATTGGCGACATATTTTTGAGAATAATTTTATTTTTGCCACGCGTTTCGTTTTCTGAGAGAAGCTAATTAGATAACAGGAACACATCGTATTTAATAACTCCTATTTATTCCCCCCCCCCAAAAAAAAAACAAAACAAAACAAACTACAACATATACAGGACGAAGAATACCATCTCTGTATACAGTATATTTTTAGCAATAAAGCATTTTTTATTTTTTTAACTGTTGTCACCATTATCTATGGATTTTGGTTAGCGAATAACTAGAACGTTTCTTCAGCAATTTTAAGAATCTGCACTTGTAGAGGTATCCTACTCTTTCATAATTGTGTTACATAATCTATGCGGTTGCATAAGATTTGTCAATCCCCTGTAATTCTGAGGGGATGACCTTTTTCATATCATGGCCGGGTCCCTCCATGGAAAATTACAGAAGCCCGCCAAATATGTGAAGTCACGTGGGACATTTTTTTGAGTCCCCAGTTTTGCAGTTGGACGTCAGGCAGAGCGGTCAGCCATTTTATGCTCTGTCTAAACTCACGCGCGCTATGTTAGTTAGCAGATGTCTGGGTTGGGAATTGAAAATAAAGTAACATCAAATAAATCGAAGTCTTGTGTTTATTATCTAAAAACTAACAATGACACAGGGCTTCTGCTAGAGAGAAATCCCTAACAGAAAACCAGACCGAAGTCCCAAGTTAACTCCAGACGCTAGACCTTAGACGATAGCAGATCCAAGACGCTAGACGAGACCAAGTCAAGATGAAGATATACCAAAGACGATCAGAAGCATACCAAGACGGCCAGCAGAAGAATAGATGTCCAAGTAAGTGAAGAAGAAGAAGAGGTATGCAGCATTATAATTATTTAGTGCCAGTGAGGGAGGCGCTATACAACAAGTGTGGTGTAGCGTAATTATTATGGTCTCTCTCTCTCTCTCTCTCTCTCTCTCTCTCTCTCTCTCTCTCTCTCTCTCTCTCTGTCTCTGTCTCTGAAAAAAGAACCCACGAGCCTAGATAGAAATAAACAACTCCTTTGTGATTATACTACTTCGTATATTGTTTAGAAAAATCTCAACAGGATGTTAAGAGTTAAGTAACTCAAGATTTCACACATAGGGTGTGTTTTCAGCTAAGTCTTAAAAAAAAATCTTTTAGATTTATAGTTAAGAAGCAGATGTGAATAAAGTAGATTGTAATTCCATCTGAATATCATTTCTAATTTCTTCAGGTGTTTATGAATATCATTTGATTAAAATACACCTGTTGCCATCTGCACAAGATGGCTCTCTAAGCTTGTTAAAGTCACAGATGCAGTTTGTTTTTTTTATTTTTTTTTATTTATTTATCTTTTTTTATTCAATTTTTTAATTTTTTTATTGTCTGGTGTAGTGTAATTATTAGGGTCTATGGGGAATTTGGGGATTGAAAATAAAACGGTATTCGGCTTTCTGGAGAAAGAGAAGAAAAAGAAATAAGAACAAAGAGAGGTTAAAGTTTTGAAACGGTAAACACTCAACGGGGGGAGGGGGCAGCAATTGACCGACCAATGACCCCAGAACTAGAGTTTAAAAATATAAACGGAAGTCCCGGTTTCTGTGGAGGAGCGGAAGTGGATGTGACCTTCCCCCATCCCCAGGACCAGAAACGGAAGTAAAGAAAATTCGGCCTCTTTCTCACCGGATACAAGGAGGGTCGGACGCGTTTATTGGAGCTTGGTCGTGACATCTCTAAGGGAGCACGCATGAACGTGATTTAAGATAGAACAGCTCGACCTTACTCTCTCACTTTCCTTTTCTCTAAAAAAAAAGTACCCACGAGCCTAGAAATAAATAAACAACCCCTTTGTGACTATCCGACTTAGCATGTTTCTGAACTAACGACTACTACTACTACTAACGACTACTATTACAACTCGACATTGGCTCTATGCAAAAGTGGTGACGATCTCTTTTGATAGAAGTATCCTACTCTTTTCCAAGAGCGGTGACGACGTCTTTTGTAAGAAAAACTATTTTGGGTTGTCCATCTTTCACCGGTCCGAATCCCGTAAATACACAGATAAAGTTTATTATAATTCCATACACCTTACTGCTGAAATTCAAGCTGTGGTACTTACGAGCTGAGTGAACGAAGACCGATATTGAACCCGGAATCTTGCGGCTCCTAGGTGGATTGAATACCGATTGAACTAAAAAAATCTTGAAACCATAAAAACCGTTCCCAGCATTTGCTATAGATTTTGGTTGGCAAATAACTAGAACCTGTATTCAGCATTTGTAAGTATCTTCTCTTGTAGAGGTACCCTATCCTTTATGGTCTACGGGGTATTTGGGAATTTGAAAGAAAACGGTAATCGGATTTTTGAAGAAAGAGAAGACACAGATATAAGAACAAAAAGAGTTTAAAGTTTCTGCGAAGGAGCGGAAGTGGATGTGACCTTCACCCACCCCCGGGACCACAAACGGAAATAAAGAAAATTCGGCCTCTTTCTCGCCGGACTTGTTGGAGCTCGGTCGTGACATATCTAGGGTAGCAACGAACAGCGCGCATGAACGTGACTTAAGATAGAAGAGTCTCTCTCTCTCTGTCTCTCTGTCTCTCTGTCTCTGTCTGTCTCTGTCTCTCTGTCTCTGTCTGTCTGTCTCTCTCTCTCTCTCTGATCTCTGTTTCTGAAGATAGAAGAGCCCCCTCTCTCTCTCTATCTCTGTCTGTCTGTCTGTCTGTCTGTCTGTCTCTCTCTCTCTCTCTCTCTCTCTCTCTCTCTCTGAAAAAAGAACCCACGAGCCTAGATAGAAATAAACAACTCCTTTGTGATTATACTACTTCGTATATTGTTTCTGAAGATAGGAGAGCCCCCCCCCTCTCTCTCTCTCTCTCTCTCTGTGTCTCTCTGTCTGTCTCTGTCTGTCTGGCTGTCTGTCTGTCTCTCTCTCCCTCTCTCTGAAAAAAGAACACACGACCCTAGATAGAAATAAACAACTCCTTTGTGATTATACTACTTCATATATTGTTTCTGAAGATAGAAGAGCCCCCCTCTCTCTCTCTATCTCTCTCTGTCTGTCTGTCTGTCTGTTTCTCTCTCTCTCTCTCTCTCTCTCTCTCTCTCTCTCTCTCTCTCTCTCTCTCTCTCTCTGAAAAAAGAACCCGAGCCTAGATAGAAATAAACAACTCCTTTGTGATTATACTACTTCGTATATTGTTTCTGAAGATAGAAGAGCCCCCCCCCTTTCTCTCTCTCTCTCTCTCTCTCTCTCTCTCTCTCTCTCTCTCTCTCTCTATGTCTCTGTCTGTCTGTCTGTCTCTCTGAAAAAAGAACCCACGAGCCTAGATAGAAATAAACAACCCCTTTGTGATTATACTACTTCGTATATTGTTTCTGAACTAACTACAACTCGACTTTAGCCCTATGCAACTGTGGTGACGGTCTCTTTTGTAAGAAAAAATATTTTCCGGGTTGTCCATCTTTCACTGGTCTTAATCCTGCGAATGCACTGATGGAGGTTCTCATGATTCTCTATACTTTATCGCAGGGATACAAGCTGTGGTAATCAGGCACTGAATAGGCGAAGACCGATATTAAAACTGGAAGCACGGATCTCTATGACTGTTTCTCGCCACTCGTCCCTATCGGCTAACGCTCCTGGCAGGTACTCTGCACACCAACCAGTATCCGAACAGAGCTGATCGGTGTAGTCTTTTTTCGCTGGGGGACCCACACTGTTGTGTCCATGTTTTGATATGCATCCATCTATTACTCCTTAAAATAAGTTAACTGTGGTATAGTAACCGGTATAAGAGAAGGAAAACGTTGAAAACGTAGAAAGTTTGTAGAAAAAACAAGATGTTAAAAGTTTTGCTGACAGAAATCTGTTTCGACCATATGAAGAGGTCTTTATCAAAGCAACACTGTAAACGTTTACAATGTTGCTTTGATAAAGACCTCTTCATATGGTCGAAACAGATTTCTGTCAACAAAACATTTAACATCTTGTTTTTTTCTACAAACTTTCTACGCATATTGTCGGATTCATATCCATTTTACCTTTCATATATATATATATATATATATATATATATATATATATACCCTACACGAAACATAACAATCCATCCGCCACACCTAACATGCGATAGCGCTAACATCATATACTATATATACTGCACACAATGTAGAAATAGTGGATATGTGGGAGAAACATCAACACCCTTTAGACTAAGACTAAATAACCACAAATCCACTATAAATCTCAAATCCCCGCATAGTACAATAGCACTTCATTTTAACACCTTATCACACAACCTTACACACCTCAAATGCATCTTATTAGAACACGCATTCCCAACAACGCAATCTAGAAAACAATCAGAAACTAAATGGATTCTAAAATTACAAACGCACGTGAAGGGATTAAACGCAGATATCGGAATTCTCCATTATTACAAATATTTCACAGACGCTGCCACTGTCGATAACAACAGAGACAAAGAAGCCGTTAAACAGTAATAACATTTGACAAAGGGTATCTAACAAACCTGAAAATTTATGACAAAAAATAATTAAAAAATAAGTGAATCCAATACTCCATAATATCGAGTTCATTCATTTATACATTTTTAATGCTTCATAATAACGCCCAATTTTAAAAAAAACATTTTTTAAATATATATATATATATATATATATATATATATATATATATATATATATATATATATAAGCTGTGCCTCCGAAATGCGAACAAGTTTTGGCTGGAACTTTACAAACTATATTTAAAAGTTAAATAGATTTTTTTCTTTTTACATAGGAAATAACAGATTTCTCTTTGAATTTTTTAAAAACAATAACACAAAACTAAACAAAAACACCAAAACAAAACCCACTTCCATCCATTTAATCGTAAACTGTTGCTGTTAATTGGTCACTTTCTGTGTTTTGTTTACCGAACTTTGAAAATCTTTTGGTTTATAGAGATCAAAAGCGTAATAATTAGTTGTTCCTTTTAAGTGTTTTGTTTTAGTTGTATGCGCCCTAAACGGTATTTATCTTATGAATTATTCTAAAGAAAGGAAAACATTTTTCGCAAAAACAAAACAAAAAAAAAAGAAATGAGAGAATATGGAAGATCTGCAGAAAGGAATATACACAGACAAATTGTAGTATTATCTGCGTTATTCGGACTATTGTCCCCATCTTCATTGTTATTTGTACAACGTTTCGGCCGATATGCCCTCCGGCCTTCTTCAGGTAAAAAAAAACACAATATGAGTCTAAGTAAAAAAATCATATATAGCACTTAAGTAAACATATCAAACGTTGTAATAATTAAATTATCATACTGTGGTATATCCACAGGTCCTTCGAGTGTATATATTGATACTCATGTCTCAATTTTGTACGAACGTTATCATCTTGAAACACCCTTTGGTTAAGAATGAGACCGTCCAAATCTATACATGTAGAGAGAGGGAGATTATATATGGCATTCCATCAAATTTAAATCCATTTCCAACAAAAATAAAATACATTTCATTGGTTGTCTTTTTCAAAAATAATCAGCAGATTCATTTCTAAAAAAATAAAATCCAAAACAGACTGTTCTGGATAAAAAGAATTCGCCAAAGTTATTAACATCCATTTCCAAAATATTCAAATCCATTTCCAAAATATTCAATAAATAATAAAATCCAATTTATAGTCATAACGTGGAAAATTTTTAAATAAATCTGAAAAATAAATTGTGTGCTGACCTGTATTTTTATTATTTCTTGAATTTTCGAGGTAATACCTCGAAAATTCAAGAAAGAATAAAAATACAGGTCAACACACAACACCATTGTTACCGTATTATTATTTTTTTATTTATTCCAAACTGCATTGTGATAGCCTTTTAAATCAACCTCCTAACCAATATATATATATATATATATATATATATATATATATATATATATATATATATGAATCTGGTGATTGAATTTTAACACTAATCGATGAACGATTATAAGTCTTTTTGCACCCATTTCCAAATCAAGTAATTCAAAAACATCCATCACGTTTTGAACAACAAACAATCTTTTTCTCTTCTTTTCATCATATTGTCCTGAAGAAGGTTTGATATAAACTGAGACGTTTAAACGTCGACATATATATATAATAAATACATCTCTTTTTGAACATTTTGTTTTTTCTATTATATATATATATATATATATATATATATATATATATATATATATATGTGTGTGTATGAAAAGGGTTCCGCAGGGTTCATTGGGAAGTTTCGGGTCTTCCAGCATCACCCTGCTGACCCTATCAGAGGTGATCAAACTCTGGTACAACCACCAACAATAGACGCTAAAAGGCATTTGACATATTTTTTATGAAGCGTGTTTATAATGTCAATATATATATATATATATATATATATATATATATATATATATATATATATATAAACACACAAGACGATTTCAAAAACAGTCTCTGAAGATGAAGATACGTCGAAATTAATTAGACAATGGACACTATTTTATACGCATTGTAATTGCCTTTATATATATATATATATATATATATATATATATATAAGGGTTTTGTAATTTGCTTGAAGCATTGTGTATATATTGGTTTGTTGGTTGGTTTTGAAGGCTGTCACAATGCGAGTGTAAAGAAAAAAGAAGGTAACTATGATGTTTTTTGTTAACCTGTCATTTTATTCCTTAATACTTCGGGATGAAAATTCCCATCATCACACACATAAGCAAGCACCCCCAACCGCACACATACACACACAGAATTTGGAAGACCCAAGACAGAACGAATTTAGCAGCCGCTAAGACAACTTCAGTTCCAGTATTCTTCTGGTGATGGGAATTTTCATCCCGAAATATTAAGGAATAAAATGACAGGTTAACAAAAAACATCATAGTTACCTTCTTTTTTCTTTACACTCGCATTGTGACAGCCTTCAACACCATCCAATAAACCAATATATATATACATATATATACATATATCTTATTATAATGGAGATTGTGGGTTTGTCTGTCTGTAACCGAAACTATATAACTATTCAAGTCACAATTCCATTTGTTATTTACACCACATTCTCCATGATTTTATTTTTTTATTTAAACCTCAATTATTAGTAAAATTGTTTTACATCATTATGACTGTTAACAATATCTACGTACTAATAACATGCAATTGTATTTATATATACAACAAAATAGCGGTTTACAGTTTGAACGAGAAGGCTAATTTGCATATTGATATTTAAAATTTTATTTTAATAAATATGTGCTTGGTATTATTGATTTCTAATTGTTTGGTTTTATCTTAAGAAATATAAAGAAAAATCTCGTGGATAAATCTTAAAAGAAATTTATTTACAAGAAGAAATAACTGTAATATTATCCGTTACTTCCTATTTTAACAAAATAGTTAAATTAGGAAAATTTAGCATTGAAAAACGGAAGTGATGAAAGAGTAAGTTTCAGTTGTTCTATTTTCCGATTATACCCCCTCCGTTTCAAATCTTTTTATCTGAATTCTTTATTAGTTTCATTAGCCTTTCTGATTTAATCAAATATTTTATTACATTTAAACTTAAATACTTGCACCCGGAGGGTGCATATATTTGCTAGTATATATAATTAATACCTAAAAGCCATGTAGCTAGAATGACAGCAACTTCAACATAACACGTACTATATAAGCAGGTAAGCCGGTACGAGTACTTGATTTTAATATGGTAAACGTTGAGGTGGATCAGAAAAAAGCCCTGAATGATAAAGTCCAAATTGTTATGAAGGGATTATCATCGAAACAGCACGTCAGTGTGTGGTGCTGGCACTTCTCTGTGATTTGAGGGAACAAAAATCCCTCAAGACTGTCAAGGCATTTTATGGCCAAGACTTAACAATGCGGAAAATGAACGGAGGTTTTCGAGCCAAATACAAGCTAAAAGATTATGTTGCATATAGTCTTAATCAGGGTAAAAGAATTGAATGCATTATAATAGGCAGTGACAGAGTGCATCGATCCTGCATGTCACGTCTGGTGCTGCGTGGCCCGAAGCCAGGCCAAACTAACCAATAGAAGAAATCATTTTCAATGGATCCCACGAATTTAATGCCAATACATTGTCTAAATAGAAGGTCTTCGAATCAGGTGATTTTATAGTTATCTTGAATAAGTTGGGCGTAGGTTACGTGAGAGTTGTTATTCTGGGTTGCACTGCTGGATTGTTAGTTGGTTGGTTGGATTTAACGGCATGTCAACCCTTGTTGGATTAAAAAATATTTTTAGCTTTTCCCTAAGTTTTAACTTAGTTTAAGTCCACAGGTACAATTTTCTATTAGAAAGTTGAAAGCTTATGAAATAGATGCAAATATTTTACAACAAAGAAAATACAACGGCATTTAAGAAAAAAGAAATATAAACACTACTTAGCTTTCTACCGACAGACGTTTGCATGACTATGTCATTTTAACTTTCTAAATAGAAGGTCTTCGAATCAGGTGATTTTATAGTTATCTTGAATAAGTTGGGCGTGGGAGTTGTTATTCTGGGTTACACTGTTTGATTGTTAGTTGGTTGGTTGGTTGGATTTTACGGCATGTCAACCCTTGTTGGATTATTTTATACCGATAACCTTTTGTTAGATTTTTTTATTCAACCTTATTTTCAAACTACTCAATAAAAAAAAACTCATTCTATTTAACCCATAGATGGGACCCAAACAGGTACTACCACTCCTGGTCAGAGTGGACTCGGGATTAATGGCGATGAAATGGTTGTTAGTTTATTTGGTTGGTTGGATTTTACGGCATGTCAACCAATGCTGGATTATTTCATTCTGAAGACGTTTTGTGTTATTCATTCTTAAACCTATTAATTTTTTTTCAAACATAATTATTTTTAAACACAATTTTTAAACCCACTCTTACAAATGAGCATGATATGATTTGTGCAATGTTTAATTGGTTGGTTGGATTTCACGGAATGTCAACCCATGCTGGATTATTTTATGCCTAAGAAGTTTTATTCATTCTTGATGAGAATATTTATTTCAAACTAATTTTTGTTCGAACGCAAAATTTTAAAATCATTTTTTCAATTAAAGCCATAAATGGGACCCTAAGAGCTACTACCAATCCAGACTAGAGTGGGCTGTTTGGTTGGATTTTATGGCATGTCAAACCTTGTTGGATTATTTGATGCCGAAGAAGTTTTGTTTTTATTCATTCTTGATGTGTATTCAACATTTATTTCAAACTCATTTTTGTTTCAAACTCAATTTTTTAAACTCAATATTCCTAAATTTAACCCATTGAGGTATTACCACTTTATGCAGAATCAACACATTTTGATAACCAAAGAACCCAGGTTGCTTACACTACCTGTTGTTGTTGTTTTTTTTAAATATAATTTTTTTCCATAGGCAACTACCCAGGTTTCAAGCTATATTGCTATCATCAGGTCGCTAATAATTATTCTGGTGTTTATGCGAAGACATTTCTTGCTGTTATTTTTTTGGACCGTAAATTACGTCGGTTGATTATTGTGGACGCTCTTTATGTTTTAGATTTTGTTTTTGATTTTTTTTTATATATATATA
>CM042158.1:78198320-78216346 GCA_023376005.1 Doryteuthis pealeii
CATTTAATATTTTAGACAGTAGACATTTGTTAGGGGTTAGGGTTAGGGATTAGGGTTAGGGTTAGGGTAGGGTTAGGGTTAGTGTTAGGCGTCAGTTTTATAATTTTAAAAAACTCTAAAAATCGTCTGTTAACAAACAACCGGATATTGACTGTGTAGATGAAAAACATGTCCTTCTGAATCGAGATCAAAAAGGGGTACCTAAAGGTCATATTGTCCGACATTTCTTTTCAGAGTAGTTGGATCAATGCAATGTCTATTTTCAATGGATTTAAATGGGGCATACAACAAGGATTCAACTGACGATTCAGTAATAATGGATCTGCGGGACTAACTTTAAAAAATCACCTCTACCCAGGCGACGCCGGATAACCGCTGCTAGTTGTTTTCTCTAGGAACAGAATCTGTAACATATTTAGCCTTTTTTCTAAGGGAAGTTTTTTTTTTTTTCTCTCTTTCGGTAAAATTTCCATTGCCCTTCCCTTTAGTAAACAATATTTTGTTGCTGAATGCCTCAAGTGAAAAGGCAATAAGTGGAAAATGGATATGATTACAAAATACTTTCATGGCTAATTCGAGTGGTGAAAAGAAATGAAAAAGAATAAGAATGGAGAAAAAACAAAGCAAATTTGTTTAAGGTTTGACTGATGCCTACCGCCAGAATCTATTAAGTGTTCAGACTCTCTCGTAGTGAGAATCAGATACAGCCTACACACACACACACACACACACACACACAACTATATATATATATATATATATATATATATATATATATATATATAGTTACACAGACACACATACATACACGCATGCGCGTGCGCACACACATATATCTGTAATCATATATATATGTAATCAATATATATATATATATATATATATATATATATATATATATATATATATATATATATATATATCAGTCGGTAGAGCGTTCGGCTAGAAACCACAAGGATCCTAGTTCGATACCGGTCCCCGCCAACTCAGCGTATGAGTAGCACAGGGATCTGTGCGGTAAAGTAAGGAGCTGATGGTAGGTGTGGCGCTCCACCTCAGATGCTAAAAAACAATCTCCTTGGTCTAGCGCTATTGAAAACGGGATAGACTCCCTCGCTGACTGGCTGATACCGACTTTAGGCCGCCCCGTCGACTTGACTTTACTTATATATATATAAGCACAAATACATATGTGTGTATTATATATATACACATATATACACACACACACACACACATACACACATATATATATATATATATATATATATATATATATATGATGACATATATATATTACATATATATAATTACATATATATATTACATATATATATATATATATATATATATATATATATATATATATATATTAGCATATACCTTTGAAAGGAAGGAAAAACTCAATAAACCGTCATTCTGTAATAAATTTATTTCGACCAAAACTTAAAAGGCATTTAGAAATTTAAAGAAATTTCTAAAACTCCTTAGAGGTTCAGTCTCATCAGACAGGAGTCACGGATAAAAAAATTTCTTTAAATTTCTAAAAGCCTTTCAAGTTTTGGTCGAAATAAATTTATTACAGAATGACGACTTATTGAGTTTTTCCTTTCTTTCAAATGTAAATATTGCTCTGTATTTAATCTAAACGATTATTATGCATTGAGCTCTCTCTAAGGATTTTTAAAAAATCCTTGTATTTGCACCTACTAAAACATGCAATAATTATACAGTGAGATTTTGAATATTCCATGTAGAATCATCCCTTACTACGAGTTTTAGATATATAGGGATCGGCCCCTAAATTTTTACGGCATGTGGAATTGACCAAATTAAAATAATTAAGTTTTCTTAAACAACTAGTTTTACAATGGTATGTCATGAGTTTAGAATTAGGTAAACAAAAGAGAATCGAATAAATATTAGTTTAGAAATATTTTAGAAACAATAGAAACAATGGTTTAAATTCATCCGATAATTTATGTCACCAGAATTCCACAGATACCAAAATCATTCGATATTGCATCATTGCAAATCACCTGATATTTGAGGAATATTTTAGCTTAATCATCACGTAGACAAAGACAATAGGAAAATTATAAAAAGACCCTTTTAGTTGAAAGACCAAAGGGGAGACACAGAGACAGTGAGGAGCTTTCGCTCTTCCTGACTCAACAGAGTTGGAGAGGATGCTCCTAACTCGACAGTGGGAACGTCCGAAAACATCAAATACGACTCAACAGGTCTGTCTATCTTTTCGTCTCCTATTTCTCTCTCTCTCTCTCTCTCTCTCTCTCTCTCTCTCTCTCTCTCTCTCTCTCTCTCTCTCTCGCTCAACAACAACAAATTTCAATCACAAGTTCCAATCACAGACACACTACTAATATGTTGACACAAGCAATCACACTAATATAAACACCATGTCACAGTTGTCACACACAACTATACACAGACACAATCAGACTGCAACACCACTGAAAGAACAATGAAACTATATTAATTGTATTTATGTATATAAAGTTTGTTTCCTTTATCAATGTCTTCTTCTTTTGTTACCTATGGAAACTACATTTTCCGTAGTCCTTATACATATAAATTGTAGGGACCCATAACTCGGATCTTCAACTCCTCAACTAAACACACACCAAAACAAACTGGGTCCCTACAGATACCTTACATTTACATTAGCACATATTTTTTACCCAAGCGCTTTCAACCATTTTCCTGGTCATCTTCTCGGGAATTATTAGTCGTAGTGATTGTTTGTTTTCTGAAAGTTTTATTCGTTTTAAACTTTTTTTGTGATTTATTCAGTTCGGAGGGTCTATTCTTAAATTTGATGATTTCATGATTCATGGTTCAAACTCTCCGACATTTAATTTTTAACTTCCACCTCCTCAAGCAATATTTTCAAAAATTTATTTTTACATCGCCCGGAGGGCGTTTTTTCATTTAGCTAGTACTAATAATTTTCAAAACAGATCTATTTGACCCTTAAATCGCACTCTGACAGTCGCCATCCCTACGGTTCAGTGAGGACTTGATAGTAATGTCAATGAAAGGGTACCTCACTAATGATATTTATATTTTGTAATAAACCTCGTTGTATACAATAAAGCTAGTGACGTCTATTGTATTAGTTGTAATAAATGAAGATCACACACAGGATTCATTAAAAGAGATTGATAGGGGTAATTCTTACCGGTGATACCAATCGCATACAGAGAACGCGACAGTTGGCGGGATCTGTTTTGTGTGACAATAGCATTCCCGATTTGAAATGGGTGAAATGCCATTTACTAATCAAGTTCATAATAAATAAACAGCGGGTGGTTGTTATTCTATACTTGGTATTTCCTTCGTATAAAGTGTGACATTACGATGGCATATTTTGTAGTCAACAAAGAAAAGAAGAGAGAGGGAGAGAGAGAGGGGGGAGGGGGAGAGAAAAGCGTATATTTTAGTTCTAATTGATTTAACAGAATGATTGAACGGTATCGGCCCTTACCTTGGATTTTTGTCAGGATGACAAGGATTAAAAAAAATTAAAAAATATGAAAAGAAATGTAAAATAAGAAAAAGAAAATTTTGGAAAAGGGTTCACTAAAAACAGTTGTTTAGCTCAGTCGGTAGAGTGTCGGACAGGGAACCACTGTTGTATACCCTTTCTTACTTTCTCCTATTCTTCTTCTGGCGTCTTTGATATCTTAAATTCTTCTAGGTCTCTTCTAACATCTCTTAAGTTCTTCTTCTGTTCTTCTAGTCATCTTCTATCGTCTTGACTTCGTCTTGGTGGTCGATCGCACTTAACTCATTTCTTCTTCTAGATCAGTCTTGTTACCAAGACATTCACCAACCACAAAACTGTGTTATTTTCTTAAGCTTTTATTTACTTAACTAAACATTTCATGTAACTAACATCTGACTAACGTCTTTTCTAACGTCTCTTCCGGTTGGTCGTCCTTGATTCATTTCTTCTTCTAGATCAGTCTTGTTGCCAAGACATTCATCAACCACAAAACCATATTATTTATTTAGACCTTTATTTACTTAACTAAACATATTTCTCTAACTAAACATAACGCGCGTATGCAGTGAGTTCCAGTTAAGGCAGGACATCTTCTCTGCCCGATGTCAAACTGAAACTGGGGATCCAACCAGGTCCCACGTGACTTCACGTATTTCGCAGGCCTTCTGTATTATTCCATGGAAAGTCCCGTCCGGGATATGAAAAGGGCCATCCCTTTAGAAATACAGGAGATTGACAATAATCTTATGCAACCGCATAGATTATGTAACACCACAAGGTTTCTGATTCTATTGTTGTATACCCTCGTTGGGTATATAGACCGAGAGAGTTCTCGGTGAGAGAAACAGACAGACAGACAGACAGATAGATAGAGTCGTGACTTACTTGTTTCTTTTCGGCTATCTTTTTCATTCAACTATGATTGTCTATTGTTGTTTCCTTTCCTTCTTTGGTCAGTTGTCATCTTGTTTGTTTGTTTGTTTGTTTATTTGAACGGCATATAAACCCACCAGGGGTTATATAATGCCTAACGGTTAGGAAGTAATACATAAACGTGTATTTATATTTATACTTTTTAAGAGAGTTTTATAATTTGCTTGAAGCATTGTGTATATATTGGTTTGGAGGTTGATTTTGAAGGCTATCACATCTTGTTAACAAGACGACTTCAGTTCCAGTGTTCTTCTGAAAAAGAGATTTTATCTCGAAAATTCAAGAATAAATTACAGGTTAACACACAACACCATTGTTACCTTATTATTTTTTTCTTTGCACCTGCATTGTGATAGCCTTCAAAATCAACCTCCAAACCATTATACTTTTTAGTAATTGGTTTTAACAATGTGTTAGCATTATTGGGGATTATGTTGTATGGTATTGATTTGTTTCATGTCTATATTCTATGGTATAATTTTATTTCCCTCAAAAAAGAGAGAATATCTTCCATGTTGATATTTTCAAACAGATACTTCCAATCGTTTGCTTTAAAATAACGGTTTCTGATGTGAGCAAAAAACCTGCATTCCATGATAAGTGTTTAACTGTCAAAGGTGTTTGACATGTTTCACATTGTGGTTGTGGTTCTTGTTTGAGTATCTAGGAGTGCGTTAGACTTGTATGACAAATGCGTAATCGGGACACGATGACTTGTTCCATCTCTTCTATCCTCTTACTAAGTTCTTGTCTGGCTGTTTCTAACTAAGGGCTTCCTTTCAGGCTATGCATCAATCCACACAAGACTTTGTTTTTCTTTGATCAAAGGTTTATTTTTACATTGCCCATTTTCACTGCGTGGGAGTTAACAGCCTCAGACAGAGAGATAGACATACTCTCTGCCTGACTTCTGGTTTAAAACTGATTTTCTAACTAAAACACGGGATGTGCGACATTCTCGCCTCTGGGGTCAGTTGGGGTCATAACCGTCCGGTAGTTTTCCATCCCCTGACCTGAAAACAATGACCCCTTAGAATTCTCGCTATAGAGTATTGTCACCACTATACAATTAAGCAACACCATACCAACCTTGTCAATTCAGCGTATGAGTAGCACAGGGATTTGTACGGTAAATAGGAGCTAGTGGTAGGTGTGGCGTTCCGCCTTAGACGCTAAGAAACAATCTCCTTGGTCTAACGCTACTGATACCGACTTTAGGCCACCCCGACGACATTATTAACTTTTTTTATTGTAGAAGTGTTGCTATGTTTAGTGCGTGCATAATTATCAATTTCTCTGCCATCTGGATCCCGATATATGTAAACAACAAGAAAACCTGAACGTCTACACTTGAAAATTATAAAGAAGGAATATTCTGAGTTTTTTAATATTTTTTTCTTATTATATATATATATATATATATATATATATATATATATATATATAATATTGTATATCATATATATATACACATACGCGCAACCACACATTCATAAACACATAAAAAATACACAATGTTTTTTTTTTCGATACAAACACTTACACATTCTAATACTCACACCGCAAAAAAGAATATTTGACGTCATATTTCAAACCGTTCATTTTTTCAACGTTCTTTTTTCTCAGACTTCAAATTTTAAACAGACCGATAAACAAGGACTATTATTCGCCTTTCTCCTAATTCTGAGATAAAAAAAAATTGTATCACCTTCCACATACCAACAAAAGCCCTGCAGATGATCTAATTAATAGATCGAAACACTGCAGCGTCTGCCAATAAACTCACCACTTAACTCATTTAAACCTGTGTTTTTTCAATTTTTCATTATACTACACACACACACACACATATATATATATCTTATTATAATGGAGATTGTGGGTTTGTCTGTCTGTAACCGAAACTATATTACTATACGAGTCACAATTCCCTTAGTTATTTACATCATATTCTCCATGACATTATTTCTATTTAAACCTCAATTATTAATAAAATTGTTTTACATCATTAAGACTGTTGACCATATCTACATACTAACAACATGCAAATGTATTTATATATACAACAAAATAGCAGATTACAGTGTGAATGGGAAGGCTAATTTGCATATTGATCTTAAAAATGTGATTTTAATAAATATATGCTTAGTATTATTGATTTCTAATTGTTTAGTTTTATTTTATTGAATATGAGCAAACATCTCGGGGACAAATCTTTTAAAAAATCCATTAACAAGAAGAAATAACTGTAATAGTATCCTTTACTTCATATTTTAACTAAATAGTTAAATTAGGAAAATTTAGCAATGGAAGACGGGAGTAATGGAAAATGATGGAAGAGTTATTTTCAAAGTTGTTCTGTTTTTCAATCATACCCCCTCTGTTACAAATCTTTTTATTTGCATTCTTATTCAATTTCATTAGCCTTTCTAATTTAACATGATATTCTATTATATTAAAACTTAAATACTTGCACCCAGAGGGTGCTGTTGCATAGCGCGTCGTCACTGTACTAAATTGCAATAGTTTTATCTTCGTTGTAAGGGATGACAATAACACCAAAGTTATCCTCCAGAAGTTTATTGAAATAAATTCAAGCTTCTTAACTTCGAGAGAGAGAGGGTCAGTTTAATTAATATATTCAGTCTTTACACTTTCGGTCCTTCAATTAAATTTCTGGGCGACAAGCTTTTTCAGTTGGTAAATATTAACGCTAGCTTTTCCGACACCAACTACACGAGGTCCCGCTCGGCCGACTACTGACCCCGATCACCTCACTCTCTCTTCGGCTCTGCCTCCGGGGCTAACTGACGACTCTTGTCTCGGGCCCTCGGTTCTTTTTATATTCATAGCTACACCCACGTATTTTTATCTCTTGATCTGATAACGGGCAGTTGTTAAAACTTCTTTGTTTAATAAAACCGAAAATTCATATTTCCGTTTGTACAATATATAACAGTGCATATATTTGCTAGTATATATAACGTGCTTAAAGTTTTGTTAAACGTGACAACCCCAGATTAATAAGTTTCTAGACTGTCATATTGTATTCTCTGTATCTTCATCCTAAGTATTCATTGTACGTTTTGGGATTATATGATAAATACTCGCGCCTGGAAATAATTACATTGGCAAAGCAGATATTTTGAAAAAAATATTTTCTGCACTAAAAATCCTTTTCTTAACATTAGTTTACGAAACTATTGATTTACTTATATGTATATATATATGCATAAATATATATATATACAACACCTATATCCATAAGCTCTTTATTTCCTGTTATTTCACGATTTTTTTTTATTCCCTCACACTCTTTTTGTCTGTTTCTGTTTTTCTGTTTTTCGTTTTCTACCCGTTAGCCTTGCCTCAGGATTATAACCGTCAATTATCTCACATGTTGTTTGCTATATTTTAATAATATTATTAATAATAATAATAATAATAATAATAATAATCCCTTTTTTTCTTTTCTTTTTTGTTTTTTCTTCTCACCATCTAATCCTCATTTTCTTTCCCTCAAGATCTTCCCGAAACAATTTCTCGTCCGTCAAATATATTCGTCTTCGCGCGAAATCTTTTACCTCGGTTTTGGCATTTAACTAAACAATCCATTCTGAAATTCTTACTGCACTAAATGGCCCGTGTTTTCTGTACTCAATTTACACCCAAAAAAAGAGTTCCGGGCAAAAAAATGTTTCCTCTCTAAGAATCGATTAGTTTTCAGAATAAATTCATTTAATTTACACTTGTTTTGAACTGTTTGCAGACATCTTTTTCCTGACTGTTTACTTTCCTTATTCAAAGACGATTTTATTAATATTGATTCGAACGAATCGACAAATATTTATGCAAGATTCCATTTTTCTTTCTTTTATTCGCCATTTTCTTTCCGCTCAAAAAGACTTTCCCGCCATTCGTCCTGAAAAATGCAATGGTAACATCTGAAAATATTGTAAAGGAACATAGAAATAGAGAATACAAGCCGGACCTGTGGATATACCACAGTATGGTAATTTAATCACTACAACGTTTAATATGTTTACATAAGAGCTATAAGTAAATGTATAATAATCTTGATTTAAATCTCTTTACAACTAAGACATGTGGATATACCACAGTATGATAATTTAATTATTACAACATTTGATATGTTTACTTAAGAGATATTGCTAAATAGTTCAATATGTAGAAAGTATAATAATATTGACTAGCAAGACATGTGGATATACCACAGTATGATAATTTAATTATTACAACATTTGATATGTTTACTTAAGAGCTATTTCTAAATAGTTCAATATGTAGAAAGTATAATAATCTTGACTAGCAAGACCTGTTGATATACCAGAGTATGATAATTTAATTATTACAACGTTTGATATGTTTACTTAAGAGCTATTGCTAAATAGTTCAATACGTAAAATGTATAATAAACTTGATTTCAATCTCTTTACAACCAAGACATGTGGATATACCAGAGTATGATAATTTAATTATTACGTTTGATATGTTTACATAAGAGCTATTGTTAAATAGTTCAATAGTAAAATGTATGATAATCTTGATTTAAATCTCTTTACAACCAAGACATGTGGATATACCACAGTATGATACCACAGTATGATAATTTGATAATTACGTTTGATACGTTTACTTAAGAGCTACTGCTAAATAGTTCAATACATAAAATGTATAATAATCTTGATTTAAATCTCTTTACAACCAAGACCTGTGGATATACCACAGTATGATAATTTAATAATTACAACGTTTGATATGCTTACTTAAGAGCTATTGCTAAATAGTTCAAAATGTAAAATGTATAATAATCTTGATTCAACTCTCTCTACTAGCAGTTGTATGGATACAAATAATTTATTGGAATGCCCACGCGTGTTTCGACCAATAGTTTGTCTTTGTATACATTGTATTCTATGAATTATTATTTTAGATACAAAATAAAATAAAATAATGATAGTAAAAATGTAGAATTTAAGTATACAAAAAAGCGGTCCTCTTCAGGGCAAAATATGGTGATATTTCAATAAACTTTTGAATACTTAATTTTTATGTTTTCTTTATTATTACTATCTCATTATATTTTGTATTTAAAATGATAATTAATAGAATACAATGTCTACAAACTCTTGGTCGAAACACGTGTCTGCATTCCACTAATGTTCATCCATACAACATTTTCTTTTCATTCAAATATATATATATATATATATATATATATATATATATATATATACTAGACAAAACGTGACCCATTGAGTCAACCATTCAGCTCTGGGTATATAATTGAGATTAGGGAAAAGGGAATTAGCAGAGCAAATAAATTTTTTTTAAATAAATAAATACGGCCGGACGAAACCTTAAAGTCATTTTGTTAGCTTTCTAAGAAAGGAAATATTTGACCTCGTTTAAGCTACGGGCTGCTGGTTGTGAAATTAACAAAGAAATACATTTCAATTTCTCCCGGCTCTCTCTCTCTCTCTCTCTCTCTCTCTCTCTCTCTCTCTCTCTCTCTCTCTCTCTCTCACACACTCTTTCTCTCTATCTACATATATATATACATATATATATATATATATATATATATATTATATATAAGAGAGAGAGAGAGATAGAGAGAGAGGGAATATGCTATGTATTCTTATATATATATATAATATATATATATATATATATATATATATATCAGCTCTATCATTGATATTGAGCACTTTAATTCTAATACCTCCACTAACTCACTACATGAGCTAGTACTTGCTCTCTCTCTCTCCTCTCTCTCTCTCTCTCTCTATATATATATATATATATATATATATATATATATAAACAAATATTTAAGAAGTGTTACCACGCACTAAATATCAATAAGATAAAGTGACTATTGTATATAAAAGAATAACTTGCAAGAAAAGTGTTAACTTTTACAGTGAAGAGATTAACTTAAGCGCATTTATTTGGTAGCCATATAGATCTTTCGAATAAAAAGATGTCAGAAAAAAAGTCTTGTAAAAGATTTCAAGTAAGCAGCACTAAATCATCAAACCATTTCTTTAATTCAATACTTTCTTTTCCATAAGGAATAAAAACATTCATAATCCGGCTTTAAGTCTTTCATACATGAACTTGTTTTATTTTTTTTCAATATGACATTAGTCAATAAGCAATTATAAATCACTTTACTTTTCAATATTATTTTCCTTAATCAGTATCAAAAGGTTGTATTTTAAAGTATGGAAGCCCAAAAGAAACACAAAACAAAAATTAAGTGACATAATCATTTTTTTTGTCTACTAGGAAATTAGTTTGTCGACGGGGCGGCCTACAGTCGGTATCAGCCTAACAGCGATGGAATCTATCGGCTTTTCACTAGTGCTAGACTAAGGAGATTGTTTTTAGCATCCGAGGTGGAGCGCCACACCTAGCATCAGCTCCTCACTTTACCGCACAGATCTCTCTGCTACGCATACGCTGAGTTGGCGAGGGCCAGTATCGAACAAGGAACCTTACCAACTGAGCTAAGCCGGTTCTTACTAGAATATACTATTCTGGTTTTGGCTAATATTTCGAAGCAATTTGATGTTGTCTTTATTTATCGCTTTTTTTAGTTGTTAGTTATTGGGGAGGGTGGTTTGGCTCAGTCAGTAGAGCACCCGCCTTGGAACCACAAGGTTCCGGGTTCGATGCTGAACCTTGCCAAATCAGTGCATGAGTAGCACATCTTGGATATGTGCGACAAATTGGATAGGTCTACCGCTCCACAAAAACAACATCCATGGTCTAGGCTAGTGAAAAGGGTATAGACTTCCTCACTGTCTGACAATAAACCAACACGCCGGCTTCACTATATATATATATATATATATATATATGATATACGACATATCTTTATTAACTTTTCGTTCTCCGCTTATTCACGTTAAAGCATGCTCCCTTATATGTTCTTCGCCTTCCTTTTTTGCACATGCATTGATCACGTCATTTGCTTTTCGTAAACAAACGCGCATATGAAAATTAACGGTTAATAGCATCAGATTCACACAATCACTATACACTTAACATCTTTCATTTTGTCCCTCACATAAACATTACTTAACAGTGTCCTGAAGATGGTACAATATACCGAAATGCTGAAGTATTGACACATAAAATTGTTTCCTGATCGTAACATCCTGTGTTTGTTATATTTTTAAAATATTTTCTTTTCATATTGTCGGATTAATTTCCTCATCGTATTTCCATATATATATATATATATATATAAATATATATATGTGTGTGTGTGTGTGTGTGTGTGTGTGTGTGTGTGTGTGTGTGTATATATATAATATTGGGACCTGTAGATATACCACAATTTGATATATTAGATTATTACAAAGTTTAATGTGTTTATTTAGAGCTATTGCGTAATAGTTCGATATGTAAAAGTATAATAATCTTGATTTAACTATCTCCCCTCTCTCTCTCTCTCTCTCTCTCTCTCTCTCTCTCTCTCTCTCTCTCTCTCTCTCTTTCTCCCTCTCTCCCTTTCTCTCTCCCTCTCTCCCACTCTCTCTCTTTCTTTCTCTCACTCTCTTCTCTCTCTCTCTCTCTCTCTCTTTCTCCCTCTCTCCCTTTCTCTCTCTCTTTCTCTCCCTCTCTCTCTCCTCTCTCTCTCTCTCTCCTCTCTCTCTCTCTCTCTCTCTCTCCTCTCCCTCTCTCTCTTCTCACACACACACAAACACACACACACGTCCTTTATTTTCTTTCTTTCTTTGCTTACATCGTTTCATTATGTTCGATTGGAACAGATTATCGTTATTGCTTCCGCAACGTCAAACCCTTTCTCGATTTTGCCCTCATCTCTTTATTCTGTCTTTCTTATTATATTTTGTCTGTGTAGCACGTCCGTTTTCTTCCCTCTCTTTCTTCATGATAAATACGGAATAGTCCGTTATATAGCTAAATTGACGACACTCTTTTGCACGGTCTCATTTTTAACCAGAGGGTATTGCAAGATGATAACGGTCGTACAATTTAGGAACACGAATATCAATGTATATATTATATTCAACATACATATATGCATTCACAAATAATATGAATAGAAAAAATACGATTGTGCATAAGGGTAGGTCGATTTTTCACTTTTTAAAAAATATCAAATTGTCCATATATGAGAAAGTTGTGTGTTTGTATACTGAACACTGATACCAAAAATTAAATCTTTTACTTGCACCATTGTTTGAGGAAATAGTATCAAAGATCGTCTACTGAAATGCACTAAAAATTCTCTTTTTCTAAAGACTAAATTCAGCGAAAACGTGGATTCTAATGCAATTTAGTAGACGATCTTTGATGCTATTTCCTCAAACAATGGTGCACGTAAAAGATTTATTTTTTGTAAAATATTAGTAATTTGAAGGCAATTACAATGCGTATGAAAAATAAATGTTATTTTTGTCTTTTCGATTTCGAAGCATGAACTTCATCATCAGAGTTTCGTATCAGAAATGGACGTGCTTACGTTTTTATTTGTGTGGTTATAATTTCTCTTTTATTTCTTTTTCATCTCCTTTTTTTTTCTTTCTTCATCTCCTTCTTTCTTTCCACAAAAAAAAAAGAAAGGAGGAAGAAAAAAAGGAGAGGAAAAAGAAATAAGAAGAGAAATTATAACCACACAAATAAAAACGTAAGCACGTCCATTTCTGATACGAATCTCTGATGATGAAGTTCATGCTTCGAAATCGATAAGACTGTTGTGATGTTAATCCAACAGTAAAAAAGAAGTCAAGTCGAGGTAGGGTAAAATAAGACAAGTGTATTTACAATAATGGTACAGGAACGGCTAGCTTGCTGTTAAACGGTAACAGTACAACCTTTTCACTCATTGTCTCACTATTTATAGCGAGAACCGGTGTATATTCTCCACTGTAGGAACGGCCGGTACAACAAAGACAAAAATAACATTTTTTTGTTTTTATTTTCATATGCATTGTATTTGCCTTCAAATTACTAATATATTTTAACATACTTAACAATGCTTCAAGCAAATTACCAATTACTTTTATTTAATTTTTGGTATCAGTATTCAGTATACAAATAGTATTTCACATAGATTAACAATTTGATATTTTTAAAAAGTGAAAAATCGACCTAACCTATTGTGTGTGTACAGAAAGAATTCTGAATATTTAGCAACATAGAATTAGAAAAAGCTTATATTGAAATTCTACGTGAACATCATTTATTGTTGATGATATTGTAGAAATGGTGGCAATGTTATATATATATATATATATATATATATATATATATATATATATATATATATATATATATATATATATATATATATATATATATATATATATATATATATATATATATATATATATATATATATATATATATATATATATATATATATATATATATATATATATATATATATATATATATATATAATATATATATATATATATATTTTTTTATATATATATATATATATATATATATATATATATATAATATATCTTTTGACTTATTGTAGTCGATATCGATTTTCTCTGAATGATAAAACACTACATAAGTATTATTTTACTTACTATTTAACAAATAAGAAACCGCAACTGAAATAAAATCCAGAAAGACGAGAAAAGCTTTTGTTGTTGCACAATAAACACAATTTTAAAACATAGAATAGAGAAAACAAGACAATCTTATTATAATGGAGATTGTGGGTTTGTCTGTCTGTAACCGAAACTATATTACTATACAAGTCACAATTCCGTTAGTTATTTACATCATATTCTCCATGATTTTATTTTTTATTTAAACCTCAATTATTAATAAAATAGTTTTACATTACTTACATTGTTGACCATATCTACATACTAATAACATGCAATTATATTTATATATACAACAAAATAGCGGTTTACAGTGTGAATGGGAAGGCTAATTTGCATATTGATCTTAAAAAATTGATTTTAATAAATATATGCTTAGTATTATTGATTTCTAATTGTTTGGTTTTATCTTATTGAATATGAGCAAAAATCTCGGGGTTAAATCTTAAAAGAAATCCATTAACAAGAAGAAATAACTGTAATATTATTCTTTACTTCCTATTTTAACTAAACAGTTTAATTAGGAAAATTTACCAATGAAATACGGGAGTAACGGAAAATGATGGAAGAGTTAGTTTAAAAGTTGTTCTATTTTTCAATCATACCCCCTCTGTTCAAAATCTTTTTATCTACATTCTTATTCAGTTTCATTAGCCTTTCTAATTTAATATCATATTTTATTATAAAATTTATTTTTAAAATACTTGCACCCGGAGGGTGCATATATTTGCTAGTAAAAATAAAAACTGAAAAGAAAGAAAAAAACAGACAAAAAAACACCCTGTCGTATTTTAAAATATATTACCCTTTTCCTGTACATCTCAAGTCCTTTATTTATTTATTTGTTTATTTTAAGGTTTATTTTTTTTTTTTTGGTTTTTTTTCTGAAATTGTTGTGGGGCTTTAAGGGGTCAAATAAGAACAAAACAACGGGTAACAAATGTAGGAAAATGTATTAACAAAAGAGTAGACAATTACAGTACAGAGAAGTGGTAATTACGTCCGACAAATAGAGTTATGAGCTGACTCGTATCGGCTTACTCTCAAGGTATAATTGTCCCTGTTACTTATAGTAACCGTCGACGCATTCCATTAGAGTATAGGGTATATCACCTATAACAGAAATATATAACTAATTAGGACTAAGCCTATTCTAGTAGCGACCACCCCAAGTGGAGTTTAACATGTTTGATATCAACATTTTCTTTCTCCGAGACGGGTTGCCTAACCAAGGTTGAATAACCCAGTCTATCCTACTATTTATACACAGCTGGAGGAAGAGAAGTTGGATTCATACCTTTCCCAAGGGTATTAATGCTATGTGAACTCTAGCTTCCTCCAGGATTTGAATTCGGGTCGACGAGTCCATTTCCTACGACTCTAACAATTACACCACTCTTTCTATTTAATCTCTTTCGATTTATTCTCTTCGATATCGATTTTTTCTGAATGACAAAACACTACATAAGTATTTTTATTTACTATTTAACAAATAACAAAGCGCAACTCAAAGAAAATCCAAAAAGGCGATAAAGGCTTTTGTTGTTTCACAATAAACACACTTTGAAAACATAAAATCGGGAAAAAATGACAATAAAAATGAATTGAAAAAAAAAAAAACAGCTAGTCATTTTTTTTAATATATGACCCTTTTCATGAATATCTTAAGTCATTTAGTTTTTTGTTGTTGTGTTCGTTGTTGTTATTTTGTTTGTTTTTTGTTTTTTTGTTTTTCGTTTTTTTTTTAGTGAAATAGATAACTAATTAGTACGGAGCCTATTCTAGTAGTGAGCAACACAAGCGGATTTAAAGGTTTGAATTCAGAGTTTTCCTTCTCCTAGACTGGTTGCCTAACAAAGGTTAAAGAGCCCAGTCTGCCCACTAATTAGGACAGAGCCTATTTTAGTAGTGACCATCCCAATCAGATTTAACAGGTTTGAATTCAGAGTTTTCCTTCTCCTAGACTGGTTGCCTAACAAAGGTTAAAGAGACTAGCCTGCTCACTAATTAGGACTGAGCCTATTTTAGTAGTGATCAGCACAAGCGGATTTAACAGGTTTTATTTCAGTTTTCCTTCTCCTAGACTGGTTGCCTAACAAAGGTTAAAGAGCCTAGTCTACTCACTAATTAGGACAGAGGCTATTTCTAATAATGACAACACACGCGGAGATTAACAGATTTTAATTCAGAGTTTTCCTTCTCCTAGACTGGTGGCCTAACCAAGGTTAAAGTGCCTAGTCTAACATACTATTTATCCGTAGCTAGAGGGAGAGTAGTAGGATTCATACCTTCCTCAATGGTATTAGTGCTATTGAACTTGTAGCTTCGTTCAGGATTTGAACTCAAGCCGACGAGTCCATTACCCACGTCTCTAACCATTAGACCACACGCCTCCCTTTATATTGATCTCTTTCGATTTATTCTCTTCGATATCGATTTTCTCTGAATGATATAAAACACTACATAAGTATTTTTTATTTACTATTTAACAAATAACAAAGCGTGACTCAAAGAAAGACGAGAAAGGCTTTCGTTGTTGCACAATAAACACAACTAAAAACATAGAATAGCAAAAACAAAGACAATAAAAAAAAAGTCGAAAAATAAAACATCCAGTGATTTTTTAAAAGACTAGCAAATATATGCACCCTCCGGGTGCAAGTATTTAAGTTTTAATGTAATAAAATATTATATTAAATCAGAAAAGCTAATGAAACTAAATAAGAATGCAGTTAAAAATATTTCAAACAGAGTGGGGTACAAAGAAAACATAGTACAACTTAGTCGTCTATCACTAACGTCTTTCATTGTTACATTTTTCCTAATTTAACTGTTTAGTTAAAATAGGACGTGCAGAATAAAATTACAATTTATTTCTTCTTTTCAATGAATTTCTTTTAATATTTATTGAAGAGATATTTGCTCATATCCATTAAGATAAAACCAAACAGTTAGAAATCAATAATACCTAACACATATTTATTAAAATCAAATTTTTAATATCAATTTCAAATTAGCCTTTCCTATTTACACTGTAAACCGCTATTTTGTTATATATATAAAATACAATCGCATGTTAAAGTATATAGATATGGTCAATAGTATTATTTATGTAAAGCAATTTTATTAATAATTGAGGTTTGAATAAAAATAAAATCATGGAGAATATGACGTAAATAACTAAGGGAATTATGACTTGAGTAGTAATATAGTTTCGGTACAGACGGAAAAACACACAATCTCCTATAATTAAGAAGATATACGACCCTTGTTCCTGAGCATCTCAAGTCCTTTAAAGATAGATAAATAGAACGAATGAACGCACTGAAAGCTAGAATGTTCTTAAAATTCGAAATTTGTTACCAGGAACATAAATTTTACAATGTGTTAACAAAAATATATATATTATATATATATATATATATATATAATATATATATATATATATATTTGTGGTGTGTGTGTGTGTGTGTGTGGTGTGGAATGAAACAGGAAGTGAATCCGACTGTATGTTGACAAAAATAAATAAAGGAAAGAAAGTATAGAATGGATAAAATAGGATATTTTAATCAATTTTAATTACATGTGTTTCGGCCAGGAGTTTATCTATGTGTACATTATTCAAACTATTATTATTTTTAAATAACCAAATTAAATGATATAATAATAATATTCGGAATAATGTGTGCGGAACATTTCTACATTTTTCTATTATTATTATTTCATTTCATTTGGTTATTTAAAAAAAATAATAGTTTGAATAATGTACACATGGATAAACTCCTGACCAAAACACGTGTAAGTAAAATTGATTAAAATATCCTATTTTATCCATTCTATACTTTCTTTTCTTTATTTATTTTTAACACCACACACACACACATAATAATATATATATTATATATATATATTATATATATATACCGAGAGGATGT
>CM042158.1:78216356-78233856 GCA_023376005.1 Doryteuthis pealeii
AAGACAAGCTAATAATGACAAAAGAAGAAAAAAACAAATAAGAAAAGCCAAAATCATTTTACATAATGAAAAAAAAAGAAAAAAAAGAGGAAAAGAGAAGGAGAATAGAAAAGATCATTTATGAATGAAAGAAAAGAAGAGGAAAAAAAAAAAAAATAGAAATGAAAAGAAAAAGAGGAATATCATAATGGAAAGAATAGAGAAAAGAAGAAAGAAAGAAAAGAAAGAAGAAAGAAAAAGAAGGAAAAAAAAAAAAAAAAAAAAAAAAAAAAAAAAAAAAAGAAGGAAAAAAAAGGAAAAAAAAAAAAAAAAAAGGGAAAAAAAAAAAAAAAAAAAAAAAAAAGGAGATAGAATGGAAGGAAAAAGAAAACGATAATGAAAGAAAGAAAGAAAGAGAAAAAAAAGAAGAAAGAAAGAAAAGAAGGAAAAAAAAAAGATAAAATGAAAAAAAGAAGGATAATATAATGAAAGAAAGAAAGAAAGAAGAAAAAGAAAGAAAAAAAGGAAAAAAAAGATAGAATGAAAGAAGGCATAATGAAAGAAAGAAAGAAAGAAAGAAGAAAGAGGAAAAATATAAGAATGAAAAGAAAGGCATAATGAAAGAAAGAAAGAAAAAGAAAGAAAGAAAGAAAGAAAGAAAGAAGGAAAAGAAAAAAAGATAGTAGAGAATGAAAGAAAGGCAAAAAGAAAGAAAAAAAAGAGGACGATAAGAAAAAGAAAGAACGAAAGAAGGAAAAAAGGAAAAGGAAGAAAGAATAGAATGAAGAAAAGAAAAAGAAAAAGATAGAACGAAAGAAAGCATAATGAAAGAAAGAAAGAAAGAAAGACCGACGATAAGAAAGAAAGAAAGAAAGAAAGAAGGAAAGAAAGATAGAATGAAAGAAAGAAAGAAGGAAAAAAAGATAGAATGTAAGAAAGGCATAATGAAAGAAAGAAAGAAAGAAAGAAAGAAAGAAAGAAGAAACGAAAAAGATAGAACGAAAGAAAGGCAGAAAGAAAGGCCGAAGAAAGAAAGGCAAAATAAAAAAAGGCAGAAAGAAAGAAAGGCAGGAAGAATGAATGAAAGAAAGAAAGAATGAAAGAAAGAAAGAATGAAAGAAAGGCAATAAAAAGAAAGAAAGAATGAAAAAAAGATATAATGAATGAAAAGTAGTGAAAGACTAGAAATATTAGAATAAAGTTTTGTTTTGTTTTGTTTGTTTTATTTCTTTAATGTCATATAAATCTTCTTAGTAATTATTTTAAAGTGAAGGAAGCAAAGTCGAATAAACTTTAAATTTCTATTCTAAAATGCGAATTGAATTTATAAGTGGACATTTAATTCCCTTTGTATTTATCTGAATTTTGTAGAAACAAAAACAAAACGTTTGTGTCTTTTTGATGACAATTCAAAAATATTCATTTTATTTCAACCTGTTTTCATTTTCGTTGTAATTATCCGAACGTTACACAGGTAAATAACCTAAACGTATGTGTCTTAATAGTTTTATTCTAAAATGATCTTTTTCTTGATAAAACCATTATCTAGGGTACCGAGGAGGCTGCTATATTTCCCAAGGGTAGTAGTCCGAAAATGAACCCAATAGTGTGACTAGAGTTCGAATTCGCTTACTACGCATATGTTTACCAGGCCTTCTGTTACGTAATGGGGGTGACGTAGAAGCATAAGAGTAAACTGATATGTAAATTAGCACAAAGTTTTAAGCAAGAATTTTGAGTTAGATAAGAATGGGAAATTTTAAATGATGATTGAGCATAGAGACATGGCATAGTTTGAATAGACGACGAATGAGACGTGGAAAGGAGAAAGAGGAGGATTGAGTGTCAGAGTGTGAATTAAGTATGGTAGAAGGTGCTTAGAGAGCAAGACATGAATTTCTTGCTCTATCAGCACCTTCACCCGAACTCAATTCACACTCTGACCTCTCAATACTCCTCTTTGTCCTAGCATAGACACAGGGCATGGCTTTGAGTTGAGAGCAAAATTGTGTGATGTCATCTAGTCGATTGTCTATATATTCCGAGGGGATGCCTCATATTTAATAGTCTACTTACTCTTATTACATATTGAACTATATTGCAATTGCTCTAAAACATATCAAACGTTGTAATCATTAAATTATCCTACTGTGGTATATCCACAGGTTTTTATTTGCCCTGTCAGATGGAGCTTTAATATACACCGACTCCACTTGTGCAGGGGGTAAGACGGAGTGGTAGTACCGGTTAAGTTCCCATCTAATGGGTTAAATAGAAAAATATGTTCATAAAAAATTGAGTATTCATTAAGAATTTGAATATATTTCAAAAAACGAATGCTCTCTGGGTATATATTCCGAGTGGGTGCCTCATATTTAATAGTCCACTTACTCTTATTACATATTGAACTATATCGTAATAGCTCTTAAACTTATCAAACGTTGTAATCATTAAATTATCCTACTGTGGTATATCCACAGCTCCTGTCAGCCGGATCTTTAGAATACACCGCCTGTATTTCTGCTGGGGGGTAAGACAGAGTGGTAGTACTGGTTAGCTTCCCATCAAATGGAAAGACGTGTATATATCTGCAGCTGCAAATCTTATTTCATTTTATTTTTGTTTTATCGCCAATTTATTTTGGAAGATATAACAATATTTTCGAATTACGAAAAACCACATTAGTTTAAATTATTCATTTATAATCTTAAATTGGTTGATTGGATTTTGCGGCATGTCAACACTTGTAGGGTTATTTTATGCCGAAGATGTTTTGTTTTTTTATTTATTCTTGATGGGTACTCAATTTTTTTCTTTTTTTAAACTCAATTTTGTAAACACGTTTTCTTTAAAATCATTTTTAGTCATCCCATAGATGGGACGCTAACAGGTACTACCACTCTGGTTCAGAGTAAACCAGGGAGTAATTTCGAAAATATTCCGCACACAGAGAAGATTCGACCTTCATCAGAGTGAAAATGTCAAGCCCTAGCACCTATATGATTTTCCAACCCTATTGCCCTTATGGCAAGCTCCAACCCCTTTTTATCATATGGGCTAGAAGGCGGTGGCTGCGGGTCTACATGTCCTGGGAATGGCGTTAAACTCTATCTGATGGTGTTCCAGTTCTGGAGGTTTGGGGAATGTGGGCACCCCCTTCATCACCATTGCCCTGGTCACTCTGACCTGGAGTGGTAGTACCTGTTAGGGTCCCATCTATGGGTTAAATAGACAAATGTATTTATAAAAAAATTGTATTATCCATTAAGAATTGATTTATTTCAAAACTTTATCGGCATTAAAGGACCCACTGAGGTTGATATGCCGTAAAACAAAACAAACCAAACCAACCCTCATGCATATTTCAAATTAGGAGTAATCTGTTATCGATTAAATATCTCGATCTGCAAAACAGATGCAAATACGTGTTGCAGATTTAATATTTTTTATCATAATTCATTTTAGAATAGAGAACAATATATTCAAATCAAAATACATTAGAAGAAAAACCACATTAATTTAAATCATACATTTATATTTCATCTTTTTCTTTTATCTGATTACTTGAAAACATCCCTTCTATTCATCAATTGTCTAAAAAACAAAGATGGCCGCTCGTGAAGTTGGGAAACTGAAAAAAGTCGCAAATTCCTAACATGATTTTGGGCAGCAGAATTTCTCTGGCTTCTCTGGGATTTGGAAAATATTCAAGCGAAAATAATGCCAATATATTTTTATTCTTTATCTCATCAATAATTATGAAGGAAACACGTTTCTATTCTCTTTGGAGGTTTTATAAAAATGCTGTTCGAGAAAACATTAAACTTGTGTATTGACCTCCAACCAGTAAACCGGATTTCATAGATTGGCGAAAAATACGGGTCATAAAAATATCACCAATACAGATTTGACTAGCAGGACCTGTTTGTTTGTTTGTTTTGTTTTGTTTTGTTTTAGGGCATAACAACCTCGGGGTTAAATTGGACTTCATCATCATCATGTCGCGCTTGCAGCACGGATATCCATGACAATCTCTCGCCAACCCTCCCTATCAATCATTGCACCTGGGAGGTCCTCTGCTGACCATATAGCATCCTCGAATAGCTGGTCAAAGTAGGTCCTTGCCGGGCGCCCCCCCACACACACACTTGCATGTCCATGTGTTGGCTTCCACAGGAGGACGTCGCTTATGAGCTCGTCCTTGCTTCTCCAGCAGTGTCCTGCATGCCTTGTCCGTCTCACTCGGATAGTTTGAGAGATGGAGGCAGGTGACCGTACAGCTGTCTCTTCGTGGGGTGCTGCTTCCACGATTTGTTCAAGACTGCACGTAGCATTCTTGTGCAGCTTCCATCTAGCTTATTTTCAAGACGCTTCGTTAGGGTCCAAGTGGTGCAGCCATATAGCAGCACCGATATAACCACAGCCTGGAAGAACTGTCGCTTCAGCTTGTCAGGGAGATCAGACCTCCATATGACTGACAATTTGTTTGTGGCCGACCATGCCTTTGCTATTCGTGTGTTAACATCTCTCTCTGTGGATGAGATATTACTACCTAGGTACGTGAATTGTTCTACAGGCTTGAGAGGCGTGCCGTTGAGTGTTGAGATGTTTCCTTTCTTTTTGAAACTCATCTAAATTCCACCCTCCTATGTCACCCGCCGAAATAAAAAAATACAGAAAAATATATTTAAAAAAAGAAAAAACAGAAACGAAAATAGAATAAAATCCAAGAAACTGAACATATTATCGGCCGTGGACTCACAGAATTACAAATGGAAGAGATGTAATTTTATGTGACTTCGTCAGACTGACATTGGCAATCTAATTTAAGAATTTACATTCAAGTCAAATACAATTTGAGGTACGAGCGAGCTTCAGATGCACTTATTCACTAAACCATCTAAGTTTCCAATTTTAAACATAATTTAGTTGAGTTTCTGTTGTGATGTTAGTCCCAACAGTAAAAAGAAGTCAAGTCGAGATGGGGTAAAATAAAGTGTATTTACAATTAATGGTACATGTACGACTAGCTTGTCGTTAACGGGAACAGTGCTCCCTTTCCACTCGGTGTCTCACTATTTATAGTGAGAACCGGTGCATGTTCTCCACTGTAGGAACGGCCGGTACAACAGTTTCTTGCACGCAATTCAATACATTCTACAGGGAGTCCACAAAGTCTGTGTACATAGGGATTAAGTATTTTTTAATAATTTAAACAAAAGTAAAAATATAATTTCTTATATTTAATTGTTTGTTAGGATTTTATTTACTGCTAAATTACCAGATCTGCCTTCTCGGAAAAATAACATAAATAAATACAATAGTGAAATCTCTATGTACCCAGACTTTGTGGACACCCTGTATTTATATTATGTTTTTATACAATACCGCGTTATTTTTCAATATCAGGGAATTAACCGAATTTAATGAAGTTGATATATTAATGAATAAAAGATATAATGCAACAAATTATTTCATTTAAAAACTTTTACCTTTTTCCAAGTCAGTTAACTATGAACCAGGTATCTTTGAGCATCTGTGTTACACCTGACCTGAAAAAATGTAAAAGTTTTAAAGTAAAATAACTGGTGCATTATATGTTTTATTCATAAATATATCAACACTAAAAATGTCATTAAATTCTGTTAATTCCCTGATTTTTGGATTATTTTCATTTCAGTGGGTTGACACACGATGGTAGAATTTAGGTCTGTTAAGTTCGATTTATCCAACCTCGGTGAGTCATTTAATGCTGGAAAAGTTTTGAAATAAATTCAAATTCTTAATGAATACTCAATTTTTTATGAACATATTTTTCTATTTAACCCATAGATGAGAACTTAACCAGTACTACCACTCCGTCTTACTCCCCTGCACAAGTGCAGTCCGGTGTATATTAAAGCTCCATCTGACAGGGCAAATAAAAACCTGTGGATATACCACAGTAGGATAATTTAATTATTACAACGTTTGATATGTATCGTCGTGTAATAAAAGTCACTGAAGAGGAATATTAACCTACTCTAAAAACAAATCGTAAAATCTAGGAAGTGCGTTTGGTGTAGAGGTTGTGATATCGGCCTGTCAGCTTGGCAGTCCGGTTTCAAATCACGCACAGGGCGGCCTTCCTATCTATAGCTCTGCTGATGAGGCCTAATAGGCCGAAATGTACATACAGAGATTGATTTTTCTCGATTTGTTTAGCCATATATTTAATAGGTATTCCCGCCTAATTCATTATTAATTAATTAATTTTCAAAATTAGGTACGACTCCAATTAAGCACTTATTCTCCCAAAAATTATCGGCAAAAAGCCATTTTAAACAAACCGTGTTTACAATAGTTCAATATGTAATAAGAGTAAGTAGACTATTAAATATGAGGCACCCCCTCAGAATTGGACACATGGCCTAGTGGATAAGGTAGTAAGGGTAAGACAGTTCTAAGTGACAGTTATCTCTGGATTCCGGGTTCAATCCTGAGTAGAGGCAGTAACATAGAAAAATAATTAACACAACTCCTACCCCAGCTATGGTTAGCGGAATGAGAACAGGATACCCCGTGGACTAAATAAATGGTTAAGTTCGAAGTTCCGTGATGGCTCCTGATTACGACAAGAAAATTCCCGAGTTCGAAAAGAGGTTCCCAAGTCCGAGAAGGTTCCCGGGTCCGACAAGAAATACCTGAAGAAGGCCGGAGAGCATATCGGCTGAAACGTTGTACAAATGACAATAAAGATGGGGACAATAGTCCGAATAAAGCAGATAATACTAATCATCAAGCCTCATCTCAAACATTCAGAGAAATAGCGAAAGACATGTTTATTTATTTTCCATGTGCCCCCACGGAAAGTTAGTATTAAAAAGTATCTATTTAAAAAATATTTTGCTAGGGTTCGGGTTAGGATTAGGGTTAGGGTTAGGGTTAGGGTTTAGGGTTAGGAGTTAGTTTTATTATTTAAAAAAACTCTAAAATCGTCTGTTAACAAACAACTGGATTTTGACGGTGTCAATACAAAAACACGTCCTTCTGAATCGAGATCGCAGATGGGGTGCTTAAAGGTAATATGGTCCGTTTTTGCTCATGGGTAATGTTTCCTACCGAGTGTATTTTTATTTTTTATTCTTGAATTAAACAATTAGATTCATTAGACGTTTGTTTACTAAATGTTTGAATGTAAAAGATATATCCTATCAATCTCGCTTGGAGGTTGAAAATATCCCCAGCATGAATGCTAAAATATTAGAATTGAGTTAATCCAAATAATAAACAATATAATTGTAGCTTCATTGAAAACATCTAAAAACAGGATCCTTTGGCTAAAGGTTGTCTACTAATTATCTATAGTAAGGATACCAGGAATCGGTAATTAAGAATTGAATACCAAGAAAACGCCCGAATAGTTTGTACAACAGAAGAATATATGGTAGATGATGGTCTTCTATATACGATACATGTCGTAAAAAACAACTGGTCATTTTGCGACTGAGTCTCCGTGGCGTAGTTTGTTACGTATTAGACTGCGATATTGTAATAAACTAGTTCAAACTCCAGTCACGCAATTACGTTCACTTTCAGATTAAAAGCCTAGGGAAAGGCATGAACCCTCTCATTCCCTAGCTATGGATTAAATAGTGGCACATCTGTTCTTATAAACGGGGGATTTGGAATTTTCACCATATTTTTTCATTTCAAAATATTTTCAATTCACCCCCACCAAAAAAAAAAATATATATTTAACATCGGAATTTTCTCTGGTTGGAATTCAAACAGCAATTCAAAATACATTCTAGGCAGATTCTTCCTATCTAAATATTTATCCAAAATATTCATTTCTCTCTTCTTCATCCATAATTTAATTTTACTAAAAACTGATTGTTTTGCAGCCCTTAAACACATCACTCAATAAGTTCTGGGCCAAACTAAGAAAACAACAAAGTTTAGGCAAAATTCGACTTTATTCATTAACATTTTCTACTTCCTGGGTAATATACTGATTCCAAAGCTTCTTTAACAATTCAATGATTTTTTTAGAACGATTTGTATTTAGCCTCGAAGAACTCCTTAATTTTCCGATATCACATCTTCCCTAGAGTATTCTTTTGAGGTCTGCAAATAGCCAATAGTTACTGGGGGCCATATCTGGAGAATAGGGTGTGTGTGGAAGCAATTCGAACCTCTTGATTGAATATATCACGAAGTGTAATATGAAATTAAACAAACCAAAAACACCGAAACCAGGATAATGATAATCTCTTTGAATAAAACATTTCTTTTCCTTCCCTAGTTTGTAAATGTGACATGTAACTCTCCGCTTTCGGTCTTACCTAGGCTCGACAAGCGCTCGGAAAGGCTCCTCTGATCAACCAGTTGATCACGTCAAGCCGTAGTACCTATACGATTGTCCCAACCTTATTGAACTTTTAGCAAATTCCTAACCCTTTTATCATATATATATTTACCAACCCCTCCGCGCGAGCAGGATGTGACACAAGGTCAATTTCTGAAGCGGTTTCACAGGTTTGAGTTTTCCTTTTCTAGACCGGTTGCCTAACCAAGGTTAAAGAGCCCAGTCTGCCCTACTATTTACCCATAGCTGGAAGGAGAGTAGGATTCATACCTTTCCCAAGGGTATTAACGCTAAGTGAAATGCAGGTAGGTAGAAATGGTTGGGTAAGAAAAATACTGGGACGCATGGACACAATTTTTCTGCGTCCTTTTAGATTTTTACGCGTCAGTTACACAGGACGCTTACCTATCAGCATCTCTGTGTATATATATATATATATATATATATATATATATATATATATATATATATGTGTGTGTGTGTGTGTGTGTGTGTGTGTGTATGTGTGTGTGTGTGTTGAAAAGATAAATGGAAAAAAACTGTTAGTAATGGAGATTAGGTCTCTATTTGTCTGTAACCCAAACTATGTCACTGCTTACATCACATTATCAAAAATCGTCACTACATAGAATAAATAACAACTATGTATTTATACACTCAGAATTTGTGCATGCAACCTTAGGTTCTCATAGTTTTTTAAAACACAGTTTAATAAACACCGTTTATTAAATACATTTTAATAAATACATGTCTGGTATTATCCAGGATTTGAACTCGGGGCGACGTGTCCATTTCCCATGACTTTAACCATTACACCACGTGCTTCCTTTTTATCATATATGTGATAGAAGGCAATGCCTGAGGATCTTAGTGTCCCGGGTGTGACGTGATCATCTTGCAACACTCTCTGGTTATAATTGAGAACGTCTAAATTGTCCAAGCTAGAATACAAAAATATAAATCCTGATTATCAGGTGTGGCTTATTCGCCGAATCTTATTTCTTATCAAGGGCATGCTACACAGAAAAATATATAATTAACCTTGGGTAGGTAACCAGTCTTGGAGAAGGAAAAATCTGAATTAAAAAATCCTGACGTCAGTCGTTGATTGGATTTGTGGCATTTCTTGTGCAACGATTCTTTCCTATCGACTGTGCCAAAAAGTGCGGAATGGTCCAACACAAGCCTTCACCACTATAAAGAAAATACATATCTCAGGATTTTGAATGCATTAAAAATATGGACATTTTTTTGGCAAATCTAAATCAGCTAGACTTTAATAGAGGTCATCGTTAATGAATATATAAATAAGATGCTAATTCGTATTAAATAACTATTTCATAATTGTTGAGAATATAACTTAAATAACGATGGAAATTGTGACATCATTGGTGACGTAGTTTTGGTTACAGACAAAGAATTAAATAATCTCCATTATAATAGGAGATCTTGTAAAATCAATTTTGAGTGTGTCTCTCTTCAATTGGTTTTCTGAATGCAGAATTTCTTTCAAGAAAGCAATCGATCGCTTCCAGGTTAGAATGAAAATATATCGAAGCCGATAGGCAATATTTTTTTTTTCTGAAATTATTTTTGTTCGCGTAAATTAGCAATGTTGGATTGAACTTCCTTATTAGGAAGTCTATTTTAATCACTCTGCACCCGATGTCACAGGCCAGTGCTTGTGCAATCAACACACGTTCGTTTGAAAATGAAATACATGTTTTTAGGATCTCGAGAATTCGCGCAAAATATGTTTAAATTTAAAGCAAACATGAAACCATTACAGTCATTAAACGACAACGTCTTTAAATATAGAAAAGTTGATTTCAAAAATTCAAAGAAACTTTTAAAGAAGAATTGTTTTTTTTTTTGTATGTAAGCATATCTCCAAGCAATCATAAACACAGAATATGAAAATAGGAATTGTTTTTTCACTAAAAATGTTAATGTAATTTGTCTTTATTTTAAGAAAAGCCTCATCTATTTAAAATACAAGCTGATTAATGCGAATATTTTTGCTTAGTTTTACATTCAAAATGATTTTGCGTCAAAATAACGTAAAAATATTTTCTATGAATATATTTAATTTCAAACATTGAATATATTTGGACAATGTGTATTATCGGGATTTTGCGGACTATTGTTCTCACCTTTATAGTTACTAGCAAGAATATGCGCACTCTGATCGTAAGTAATTAAATTTAATGTAAGGAAATATATTAATTTAGAAAGATTAACGAAATTAAATAAGAACGCGTATAAAAAGATTACATTTATTCTAATTGATTCGTTTTAATATAAAAAAATATTTATAGGATTGATTTTAATACTTTGGAGAATAAAATAATATTCTAGATCAATAACTGGTAATTATTTATTAGATACGGTTTTGTTAAAACCAGTATGCAAATTAACCACATTATATATTATGTGTATCTTTATTTCTTAGTGATATATAAAACACACGCAAGATTTTAAACGCACAAAATAACGTAAAAACATTTTCTATGAATATATTTAATTTCAAACATTGAATATATTTGGACAATTTTTATTATCGGCATTTTGCGGGCTATTGTCCTCACCTTTATAGTTACTAGCAAGAATATGCGCATTCCGATCGTAAGTATTTAAATTTAATGTAAGGAAATATATTAAATCAGCCGACAGGGTTTCTGTATATTTGGGATCAGTTTATTAGTGCAAAATTTCCAGGATAGCTACTAATACGAGGGTTAGTCAAAAATTCAAGCCATGTTTTTTTAAGAAATGTATAATTACCAACACATGTATCATACATTAAAATGAAGCTGGTCCTCTGTGGATCACATCCCTACTTCTCAACATAGGTTAGTCAAAAAGTAATGCCATTTTATTTGGGACGTATAATTGCCAACACTGGAACATGTATCATACATTAAAATGAAGCTGGTCCTCTGTGGATCACATCCCTACTTCTCACATAGGTTAGTCAAAAAGTAATGCCATTTTATTTGGGACGTATAATTACCAACACTGGAACATGCATCATACATAAAATGAAGCTGTCCTCTGTGGATCACATCCCTACTTCTCAACATAGGTTAGTCAAAAAGTAATGCCATTTTATTTGGGACGCATAATTACCAACACTGGAACATGCATCATACATTAAAATGAAGCTGGTCCTCTGTGGATCACATCCCTACTTCTCCACAAGGTTAGTCAAAAAGTAATGCCATTTTATTTGGACGATAATTACCAACACTGGAACATGTATCATACATTAAAATGAAGCTGGTCCTCTGTGGATCACACCCTACTTCTCAACATAGGTTAGTCAAAAGTAATGCCATTTTATTTGGGACGATAATTACCAACACTGGAACATGCATCATACATTAAAATGAAGCTGGTCCTCTGTGGATCACACCCCTACTTCTCCACAAAGGTTAGTCAAAAAGTAATGCCATTTTATTAGGGACGCATAATTACCAACACTGGAACATGCATCATACATCAAAACGAAGCTCTGTGAATCACATCAATAATTCTTTTGACTGTTCTTTGAGTCACTTCTTCACTACAGATTTACAGAAATATATTAAATCAGAAAGATTAACGAAATTAAATAATAACGCGTATAAAAAGATTACATTTATTCTAATTGATTCGTTTTAATATAAAAAATAATTTATAGGATTGATTTTAATACTTTGGAGAATAAAATAATATTGAGATCAATAACAGGTAATTATTTATTAGATACAGTTTTGTTAAAACCAGTATGCAAATTAACCACACTATATATTATGTGTACCTTTATTTCTTAGTGATATATAAAACACATTGCAAGAATTTTAAATGCACAAAATAACGTAAAAACATTTTCTATGAATATATTTATTATCAAACACTGAATATATTTTGACAATTTGTATTATCGGGATTTTGCGGACTATTGTCCTCATCTTTATTGTTACTAGCAAGAATATGCGCCTCTCGGGTATAAGTATTTAAGTTTTGATATAATGAAATCTATTAAATAAGAAAGACTAACGAAATTAAATAAGAACGCATATTAAAAGATTACACTTAATTTAATTGTATTTTAATTGGGTTCTATATGAAATCATTTACAGGGTTGATTTTATACGTTGGAGAATAAAACAATAGTAGAGATCAATAACACCAAGTAATTATTTATTAAACCTGGAATTGTTAAAACCAGTATGTAACTATATATTAGCTGTATCTTTATTTATTGACCAGAAGTGGCTACCCGGCGTCGCCTGGGTAGAAGGTGGTGGTGCAAAAAAGTTAATCAAGCATATCCATTATTACTGAATTGTGAGTTAGATCCTCGCAGGATGCCCCATTAAAATCCTACGTAAAAAAAAAGAACGATTTTGCGTTGACCCGGCCTGGTATGCTGTTAGAAAAAAAAAGGCACAGACACACTGCAAAAAAAAAAAAAAAAAAAAAAAAAAAAAAAAGCAACAACAGAGAATCTGTATGTCCGGAGGAAACTTCGAAAATAAAACAATTAACAACAAAGTAAATTTATATACACATTAAATATCACCAAGGCTTGGTTTTTGAGCAAAAATAATGTTATATACTGGGGTTTTCACGTTACCCAATCAGCATATAATGTCGCATACCTTTCTTACTTCTTACCCTGGTCGTATTTTCTTCTGGCCGGCTTTCGTTCTATCTTCTAACATCTTGGTCTGGTCTTGTCGTGGGAACTTCGGTCTGGTTTTCATTTGGGGGATTTCTCTTTATCAGAAGCCCTGTGTCATTGTTAGTTTTTAGGTAATAAACACAAGACTTTGATTTACGTTGATGTTACTTTATTTGTAAATCCCCAAACCAGACAATCTGCGCAGATGACAGGATGCGCATAGAAATGCGACTTACACCTCGAGCTCCTACCTGCTAACTGACTGAGTTACTTACTATATCCTTAAACCGGAAGAGGGTTTTCTATCCTTCCGGTTCTCACGATTTATCCCCGCAAGGTGAGAGTGAGGTCAAGCGCTGTCACTCACCCTCAAGGCCATCAGTTGCACTAATCGCCATTATGATTTCTACAATACCTTATAAAAGTATTAGGGATCCAATAATTATGTAACAATAATATTTGTGAAGATTATTAGGGAATAAAAATTGAGTAGTAACAGTATGGGATATTTTCTTTTTTTTTTCTTTTGAATCTACAATTTTAAATGTTTTATTTTCGAAGTTTCCTCCGGACATAGACATTCACACAACTGCCCTTTATATATGTATAGATGTTAAAACACAAAGACCAAGAGGCATTCTTATACCTCTTATATATATATATATATATATATATATATATATATATATATATATATTTACCCAACCCCTCCGCGCGAGCAGGTTGCGACACAGGTCAATTTCTTTCGCTGAGTTTGACAGGTTGAATTCAGAGTTTTCCTTCTCCTAGACCGGTTGCCTAACCAAGTTTAAAGAGCCCAGATATTAGTACCATATGAAATGAAATCCAAAGTATATATTTTGGCTGACTTCTGATTTAGGTCGGAAAATTAAACAGAAAGTTTTTTGGTGGTACCCAATGGTAAACAATAAAAAAACCCAACTTACTATACATTTAATGTTGAAAAATATTTTTAAAACTAAGTTTAACTGAAATTATACATTGAAATACTAACACAAACAACTGTCTCAATAATAGATTCAATAATTAATTTCAATGGTTAATTAAATTGTTGTTTATTTTTTAAGCAATACGTAATTAAAAACAACCTTAATCCCCTAAAACTGTAACCCAATTCGCAAAATGTTGATTCATAGACTGTAGTTAAACTGTCAGTGGGTACAACCAAAAAACTTTCCGTTTTAATTTTCCGACCTAAATCAGAAGTCAGCCTATATTTTTAATTTCAGAACTGGGATTAATACTTTTAATGAAAATATTCAAATTGAAACAACCACTTTAGTTCCCTTTCTTTTTTAATTCGGTCAGTTTTAGATCCACTGGAGTGACAGGGTGTAATCGATTTCTATTTGTTCCTCAGATTAGTTCATTTGCAGTCGTGTGCAGTAGTAATATGAATCTATTTTCGGGGTGTATGATGACATTAGCTAGACTTTGAAAAATATTGTGTTATCCGTGATTACATCAGATTTTAATCATGTCCAGACACTATTGTCACCATTATCAATTAGTTGTCCTACGGCTATTGTTTGCGATGGAAATAATTCCAAGAAAGCGGACAAAAATCATAACGCTGCACGAACATACCGGCAAGCCTTACAGAGAGCTTGCTGATATTATAATAACAACGGAATTATTCGTTTTGTTTCAATCAAATAGTAAATGTAACTCAGCCCTTGTGTATTTTAGGCAAGAGAGCAGGTGCGAGAACCAGCCGAATAATTCTCACTTTACACACGGAACACGAAAGCCTCGGGAAATACAGTGTATCGACAGAAGTTGAAATAGTAGCAACAAATATTTAATGATTATAATGGCCGTACTTTTTCTTGAACCGAACTAGAATTATTTCATTCAGATATTATTAATTTACATGTGAAAATTTTTTTTCAAAATATGGTTTCGAAATAAATTTTAAAAAATAGGAATGTAAAAATTTTTGACATAGTGACAGATACTATCTTGACACCAATTAGTTGATTTAGGTTAAGCTCTTGTTAGTTTGGTCTTTTTAGTTATTCTTGGTATTCTTGGTATTGAACGGAATCGTTTTAGTGCAAAGAAAATGTAGGTACTTCGGAAAACTAAAGAGGAAATAATTAAATTTAAGTTAGCTAATGCATGTACCTTTTAGGATCAAATGGTTCTTTCTTTTATATATATATATATATAATATATATATATATATATATATGTGCACACATATATATATATACACATATTATATATATATATATATATATATACACACACACACACACACATATATATATATATATATATATATATATATATATATATATCTTATTATAATGGAGATTGTGTGTTTTTCTGTCTGTAACCGAAACTAAATCACTACTCAAGTCACAATTCCCTTAGTAATTGACGTCACATTCACCATGAATTTATCCTTATTTTAACCTCAATTATTGATAAAATTGTTTTACATTATTTATACTGTTAACCATATCTACATACTAATAACATGCAATTGTATTTATATATACAACAAAATAGCGGTTTACAGTGTGAACGGGAAGGCTAATTTGCATATTGATATTCGAAATATAATTTTAATAAATATATGCTTAGTATTATTGGTTTCTAACTGTTTGATTTTATTTTAATGAATATAAGCAAAAATCTCTTCAATTAATCTTAAATGAAATCCATTAACAAGAAAAGATAAGTGTCATTTTATTCTTTACTTCGTATTTTAACTAAATACTTAAATTAGAAAAAATAACAATGAAAGACGAGAGTGATGGAAGAGTAAGTTTCAGTTGTTCTATTTTTCGATTATACCCTCCTCTTTTTCAAATCTTTTTACCTGCATTCTTATTTAGTTTCATTAGCGTTTCTAATTTAATACGATATTTCATTACATTAAAACTTAAATACTTGCACCCGGAGGGTACATATATTTGCTAGTATATATATATATATATATATATATATATTATATATATATATATATATATGAATGTTGTTCTGGTGCCAACGGGAGAAAATTTAATATTTTATAAAAATGAAGGTCCGCAAATTGTATTATGTTCTCAGAAAACTTTGTTATTCTTTTTATCTTACATATGCGACACGTGTTTCTGATCTGTTGTCTTCTTCAGGCATTGAATTATTATTTTGGCAGAATATGTCCGATATTTGATAGGTTGTGTGTGTTTGCAGAAATACACACAACCTATCAAATATCGGAAAATGAAAAAGTGGACAAATATCTAGACCTTGCCAGAGAACTGAAAAAGTTATGGAATATGAAAGTGAAAGTGATACCAATTGTAGTTGGTGCACTTGGAACAGTCCCAAAAGGATTAGAAAAGGGTTTGGAAAGTTTGGAAATCAGAGGAAGGATTGAAACTATTCAGAACACTGCACTGCTGCAATCTGCCAGAATACTCAGAAGAGACCTGAGGAGACTTGCTGTCACTCAGACTCAGCTAACACTGATGTGAAAACTCAAAAGGAGTAAAATAATAATAATAATAATAATAATAATAATAATAATAATCTTATTATAATGGAGATTGTGTGCTTTTTTGTCTGTAGCCGAAACTATATCACTATTCAAGTTACAATTCCCTTAGTTATTGAAATCACATTCTCAATGATTTTATTTTTATTTTAACCTCTATTATTAATAAAATTGTATTGCATTATTAATACTGTTAACCATATCTACCTTCTAATAACATACAATTATGTTTATATATACAACAAAATAGCGGTTTACAGTGTGAAGGGGAAGGCTAATTTGCATATTGATATAAAAAAATCGAATTTAATAAATATGTGCTTAGTATTATTGATTTCTAACTGTTTGGTTTTATTTTAATGAATATAAGCAAAAATCTCTTCAATGAATCTTAAATGAAATCCATTAACAAGAAAAAATAACTGTAATTTTATTCTTTACTTACTCTTTTAACTAAATACTTAAATTAGAAAAAATAACAATGAAAGACGAGAGTGATGGAAGAGTAAGTTTCAATTGTTGTATTTTTCGATTATACTCCCTCTGTTTCAAATCTTTTATTATACTCTCTCTGTTTCAAATTTTTTTTCTGTATTCTTATTTAGTTTCATTAGCCTTTCTAATTTAATACAATATTTTATTATATTAAAAAATTCCTAGTAATAATAATAAAATTGAAAAAATATAACCACTATCTATCCGTTGTGTATAAACCAGACCATGCTAGATCACTTTTCCCATCATGCCCCACACCACAACTAACACTGGTGGGAAAATCTCGCTTCCATGATTATAAATTGGAAAAGCTCATATTATTGCAAGAGTACTATCAATTTGAGTGGACCTGTAACACCGAGAATTTTAATTTCAAATATTTAAAGATCATATCTGTCTATATATCTATATCTCTCTATGTCATTAAGTTCCTTATCTATTTGTCTACATATCCATATCGTGACGTTAATTATCTATCTATGTATGAGTATGAAAA
>CM042158.1:78236356-78238856 GCA_023376005.1 Doryteuthis pealeii
CTATCTATCTATCTATCTATTCATGTATCAATATATCTATATCGGCACGTTCATTATGTATGCATGTATGTATATATGTATGTATGTATCTATCTATCTGTCTATCTATCTATCTGTACATTCATTATCTATCTATCTATCTATCTATATATATATATATATATATATATATATATATATATATATATATATGTCCGTCTGTCTGTCTGTCTATCTCTCTCTCCCTATATATATTATATATATTATATATATAGTGTGAGATGGTCACTGTTTCAGCTTTTGCTGGAATGGTGTAACAAAGGCAGTATTAATTGGTAGAGTGCTCAATATAAAATAGAGCTGTTATATAATATAATAAGATAAATATATATAGGTTTTACATATCTATTTATTGGGCGACAAAGGAACATTCACAACCATATTGGTTTCATGCGATGCATTCATCAGGTGAAGATATATATATATATATATATATATAATATATATATATATATATCTGTGCGTGTGTGTGTGTGTGTGTGTGTGTGTGTGTGTGTGTGTGTGTGAAGAAAATATTTTCTAAAGATATAACAAATACAGGATGTTACGATCAGAGGAAAGAATTTTATGTGTCAATAATTAAGTATTTCGGTATTAAACCATCATCACGACACTGTTACAGTTATGTTTAATACCGAAATACTTAAGTATTGACACATAAAATTCTATCCTCTGATCGTAACATCCTGTGTTTGTTATACTTTTTGAAAATATTTTCTTCACATATTGTCGGATTTCCATATATATATATCTTCATGCACTGTACATTGGAAATATACCGAAAGTCTATAAAATTGCCCCCCCCCCGAATGTATTTCAATTTACCCGATATTAAACATAAAGTTGACACAGCTGATTTACAACGGATATCCGGTTTGTGTAAATCCTATTTGGTTGCAAGACCAAGAATTGATTTCCTGCGATTTTTTTCGTCGTAAAGACCAAAACTTTTTATCGCACGTATATTTTTTCAGGTCGACTTTCCTATATTTTTTTTTACTTCACATAAAACGGTGACATTATTCAATAAATTGTGTCTATTTTCCCACTCACTGTTCGTTTCGTTGACATCAGTTCAATGCATAAAATCATTGAATATAGAAATTTATTCATGAAAAAATATTTTGAAAAAATCAAGAGGTTTTTTTTGGGGGAGAGAGGGGATAAAAAAATAATTGTGATTACCATGATATATTCTTGTTATATAGGGCCCATCAAATTAGAATTATTAATAATAGTACAAACTAAAAACGCCATCCGGCCTGCCCTCCCTGAACATAAACAAGGAAGGGTGAAAGTATATTTTGGGGTCCGCGCTTGTAAACAAACCAACGTACCGACTCCGTGTATATATAAATACCAACCCCTCCGCACGAGCAGGATGTGACACAAGGTCAATTTCTTAAGCGGAGTTTAACAGGTTTGAATTCAGAGTCTTCCTTCTCCTAGACCGGTTGCCTAACCAAGGTTAAAGAGCCCGGTCTGCCCTACTATTTACCCATAGCTGGAGGGATAATTGGATTCATACCTTTCCCAAGGGTATTAGCGCTAAGTGAAAATACAGTTACCGCGTCCAGGATTTGAACTCCGTATATACGACTTGTACAAGTCTTAATAGTACCGGGTGTTTTGAAGACGGGAAGACGCGGTGGGCCCCATAACGTTACGTATACGATTCAGCGTCGTTAAAAAGGTGACAGCGTAACATATACGAATTAGTGCTATAAAAAAGGCACAACGTTACAATAGTCATTTGTTTGCACACGGTTATCAACTGCTCTAAGTATTCTATTTCTGTTTCTGATACAAATAATTTGCTCATTTAAATGGTTTCAATTATTCCCATTTAAAATTATTCCCATCTAATCTCTATTATTAATGGAGATTCGCTTCCGGTTTTTGTCTGTAACAAAAACTACGTCACTGCTTACGTCACATTACCCCAAATCGTCATAACAAAGAATAAATACACTGAAAATTTGAACATGCAACATTAGACAGTTCTCATTATTTTTTAAAAACAAGTTTGAATAAATACATATCTGGTATTATCTATATATATAAATATTTGTTTTATTTTAATATATATTGTTGTGATGTTAATCCAACAGTAAAAAGAAGTCAAGTCGAGGTAGGGTAAAATAAGACAAGTGTATTTACAATAATGGTACAGGAACGGCTAGCTTGCCGTTAAACGGTAACAGTACAACCTTTTCACTCGGTGTCTCACTATTTATAGTGAGAACCGGTGTATATTCTCCACTGTAGGAACGGCCGGTACAACATATATTTAAAGTTTACATTTCAAATTGTTTGTTTTTTTAATCCTTTAATGAATTTGAGGATTTTACTTACTTAGGGTACAAACACGCTGACATTGAATTTTTTACTCCCACACCTCAGGCAATATGTTTCAAAAATCTATTTTTACATCGACCGGAGGGCGTTTTTTATTTTGCTG
>CM042158.1:78241356-78253856 GCA_023376005.1 Doryteuthis pealeii
AGAGGTTTACACACACACACACACACACTGAGGTGTACTCACTCACTCACTCTCACGCATTTTATAATTTTTCGGGCAAATCAATATATACATATATATTATAATACCAAACACAAATACGCATATTTATACGCACACACGCGCACGCGCATGACATCATACACATACGCACAAACAAAAATACGCACACGTACAAACAAAAAAAAACATTCCGCATCACGTAAACACGCAAACACGAGAATACAGTTAAAAAAAAACAAAAAAAAAACGCACACATTTGACCATTTATACCATTTCTGTCATTTTCAAAGGAACTTTTTCGTCTTACCTGATGAATGCTTTCAGCAAGAAAGCGCTGGTTGTAATACCGTTCCGTAATTAAATAAATAAAAGCAAAAACTTTTATTTGTTTTGATTTCTCATTGAACTATATATATATATATATATATATATATATATATATATATAGAAAGAGAGAGAGAGAGAGAGAGTGATATAGATATACCTCATACGTCACCAAACAAGAACACCAAACACAAATACGCACATTCATACACACACACAAACACGTGAATGTGATCATGACGTCACAGTCCTTTATTTACTTACGCATGCCAACATACGCACACGTACGAATTTTCAAAATACATTCGTTGCCTGATGACTGCCACAGAGCAAGAAACCAATGGTAGCAAAATTGTTCCAATGCAAATAAATATACACTAAAACATTGATTTATATATATATATATATATATATATATATATATACTTTGATTTTACCGAAAAATCATAAAATCATAAACGAAACCATGAACTGGCATAGCATTCAACCGTGACTATCGTAAAATACGTATATCTCAGTTCATCTGAGTAGTAACATCAACTAAGAAACATGAGTATAAATATAGAAATTTTGGATCATATGACCTTTAGGCACCCCTGTGCGATCTCGATTCGTGGGGACATGTTTTCTATTTACACCGTCAAAATCCGATTAATTGTTAACACGATTTTTAGAGTTTTTTTTTTAATTAGAAAACTAACCCCTAACCCTAAACCCCTAACAAACAACCGGATGTTGACGTTGTAAATGAGAAAAGGGTCCCCTCGAATCGAGATCGCAAAAGGTGCCTAAATCTCATATGGTCCAAAATTTCTATATTAATACTTACTAGCAAATATATGCACCCTCCGGGTGCAAGTATTTAAGTTTTGATATAATAAAATATCATATTAAATTAGAAAGGCTAATGAAACTAAGAATGCAGATAAAACGATCTGCAACAGAGGGGGTATAATCGAAAAATAGAACAACTTTGAAACTAACTCTTCCATCATTTTCCATTACTCCCTCTTTCATTGGTAAATTTTCCTAATTTAACTATTTAGTTAAAATAGGAAGTAAAGGATAATATTAGTTATTTCTTCTTGTAAATAAATTTCTTTTAAGATTTATCCACGAGATTTTTGTTTATATTTCTTAAGATAAACCAAACAATTAGAAATCAATAATACCAAGCACATATTTATTAAAATACAATTTTAAATATCAATATGCAAATTAGCCTTCTCGTTCAAACTGTAAACCGCTATTTTGTTGTATATATAAATACAATTGCATGTTATTAGTACGTAGATATGGTCAAGAGTATTAATAATGTATAACAATTTTTATTAATAACTGAAGGTTTAAAAGAATGAAATCATGGAGAATTTGACGTAAATAATTAAGGGAGTTGTGACTTGAGTAGTAATATAGTTTCGGTTACAGACAGAAAAACACACAATCTCCATTATAATAAGATGTTTCTTAGTTGATGTTACTACACAGATGAACTGAGACAAACGAATTTTACCATAGTCACGGTTGAATGCTATGCCAGTTAATGTTTTTATGATTTTTTCGGTAAAATCAAAGTATATATATATATATATATATAATATATATATATATTATATATATATATATATATATAAATGTTTTAGTGTATATTTATTTGCATTGGAACAATTTTGCTACCATTGGCTTCTTGCTCTGTGGCAGTCATCAGGCAACGAATGTATTTTGAAAATTCGTACGTGTGCGTATGTTGGCATGCGTAAGTAAATAAAGGACTGCGACGTCATGATCACATTCACGCGTGTGTGTGCGTATGAATGTGCGTATTTGTGTTTGGTGTTCTTGTTTGGTGACGTATGAGGTATACCTCTCTCTCTCTCTCTCTCTCTCTCTCTCTCTCTCTCTCTCTCTCTCTCTCTCTATATATATATATATATATATATATATATATATATATATATAATGTTTTAGTGTATATTTATTTGCATTGGAACAATTTTGCTACCATTGGTTTCTTGCTCTGTGGCAGTCATCAGGCAACGAATGTAACTAAAGGTCATATGGTCCGAAATTTTTTTCTCATTTTTTATTTTTAATTTTCATTTATTTATTTTATTTTTTAGTTGACGGTGATAAATCAATGTTTGCTTATATTCTTTTTTCTTTTATTTTTCAGATAAAAAGACTTGTTTACACAACTTCTTACGGCAAAAAACAGTAAGTAAAATACACATATATATATATGATTTAGATTTATTCAAAAACATATACAATCAGAGCAATATTTTTTTACTGCTTATAAAATCATATGGATGAAAGCTGTGGCACCCGCTTGCTATTCTGCTTTAGGGTTAGTATTAGGGCCAACCATACTTCGGAAGTTTCCGTAATCTAATATTATTTATACGTAAAATGATATTCTAATGATATTATCTCTGTGCTATTCTGCATTTTTACAAAAAATGATTTTAACCCTAACGTGATGTGATATCTTTAACTTATTCCTTTAATCTCAAATTCTTCTAATCAAGATTTCCATGTGAATGGCACCGTTCCAAAACGCGCCAATTATTAAAGGCAGCAGTTTAGTCTGAGACTTCCACAGATTTGCCAGTTCCCAGACAAAAGTTCTATTAGATTTTTTACCATTTTTTGCTTTTTTTTAGTTTTTGGTCTTTGGTTCGATAAAATATTTTTCATTTGCGTTTTTTTACGAACTACAAGTTCCCGCCGTCTCTCCAGACTCCATATTTTTTCCTTTTTTTTTTTTTTTGTTTTGTTTTGTTTTTGTTCTCTTCTCTTTTCGTCAGACCGCCTTTGGTTTGTGTTATCATCATACTGAGTTTTTTGTTTTTATTCGGCAAATGTCATTTTTGGGAAATTGCTTTTTTAAGGAATCGGTCAAAAAGATTTTTTTTTCTTTAGAGGAAGCCAAAATGCGAAACGAACAACACAACATATTTGTTTTTAGCCAATTTTCAAGAGATTTTTCTTCCTTTGATTTTCGAACAAGTTATTATTGGTCTAGTTGGTGCCTCGTGTATAAGTCGACTTCAGTTTTTAGATTCCGAAATCAATTGAGAATTTGTCGCGTCATTGAGGTCATCCTCTGTTGTGTCCTTAAAGGAAATACAATCAGACAAGGTTTTAGTCGGGTAGAAGAAGCAGTCAACACGTTCGTAGATTTAAGGTAGAAGGTTTTATTGCAGAGCGATACAATAAGACAGACAAGGAATAGTGAGGCATGCTACTAATCCTCGAAGCCAGCCCAGTATAATGCTGTGCTCACTATATATATATATTCAGACCACGATGTCGTGCAATTAGCACGGATATCCATGACAGTCTCTCGCCAACCTTCTATAACATTCATTGCGCCAGGGAGGTTCGGTTTTTTTCTGGGTCACCCTGTTATTTTCATGTTACTCAACTAGGAAATAACCCAGTTTTTCCCTCTATTTTCAACCACATTGTGTCGGATTTATTCAATCCTTTCCCCCGCACTTAAACTTACCGTGATAAATACATTACGAATAATTATCTAAATTTTAGACTCCGGAAACTTTATTTTAAAAAATCATAAGACAGTGCTGTGTCCTTAAAAGGGATACAATCAGACAAGGTGGAAGAACCAGTCAACACGTTCGTAGGTTTTATCACAGAGCAATACAATAAGACAGACAAGGAATAGTGAGGTATGCTACTAATCCTCGAAGCCAGCCCAGCATAATGCCGTGCTCACTATATATATAGTCAGACAACAAGGGTGAGAGGGAGAGTGTCGAATATTCCATAACAACATCTTATTAAATAGGTAAAGTCGGTGGAGTGGCCTATTGTCGGTATCAGCCGGATAGCGAAAGAGTCTAACCCCTTTTCACTACCGCTAGACCAAAGCGAATGTTTCTGCATCTGAGGTGCAGTGCCCCACTTTACCGTACAGATCCATGCTTGTACTATTCAGTGGCTGAGTAGACGAGGGCCAGTATCGAAACCGAAACCTAATTGATCCTAGGCGGATGTCCTATCGACTGAGCTAGCGAATTATATGATTATTCATACCGAGCCAATCTACTCTGATGCTAGTCTAAGCGGATGCACTTTTTTGCGCATGAGTAGCACAGGCTGGATATCTGCGGTAAAGTGTGGAGATAATGACGTTACATCTAATGGTGCTTGGCATAACCAGCCTATTGATCGGATGGGTTCTCTCTGACAGTCCGTCTAGCCTAATTAAGGGCCAAAGTGAAGTGTTGCATGACTTGCCCAGCCACCAGAATACCGTCCTTAAGCATCACAGGTTGTCATCCAAGGATAACAGTTGGTCCCATTAAGAGGAGATTTTGCCCTCTGCAGTGGGACAGTTGGTGTATTCTTTTGCCTCACCCAACAGGGCGGTCAATATATATATGTAACTCTAACAAATAATCTACCTGTACATAATATATATATATATATATATAATATATATATATATATATATATATATATATATATATATATATGTATATATTTGTAATTTTTTTGGGTGTTATAGAATTTTATTAGCGTTTTAAAAAAGACCCACTAAAAGATTCATTGTATGAAAAAAATGTATGTATTTTACAATAGAAAGACGTGGGGGCAAAAGTAATAAAAAAAAGAGTTGCATGCTAACTAGTTTCGATCCTCGTTCAAATGCTGTTTTAATCGACTATCCTCGATAATTAGCTCTTTATATATATATATATATATATATATATATATATATATATATATATATATATATATATATATATATATATATATTGGTTAGGAGGTTGATTTAGAAGGCTATCACAATGCAGTTTGGAATAAATAAAAGATAATAATACGGTAACAATGGTGTTGTGTGTTGACCTGTATTTTTTATTATTTCTTGAATTTTCGAGGTAATACCTCTTTATCAAAAGAATTGAACTGAAGCAGTACAGCTATGGCATTTCTTCTGGAAATTATGGGTTGTATAAATGTAAATTTTAAAAAAATGAATAAAACGAATTGTTTAGTAATTAATACTAATGGTTTTAAAAAAAAGTCTTAATAGTTTAGAGAACTAATGAAAACGTTTTAAAATGTAAGCAAAAATAGATATTGCATTCTTTTTATCGTTAAGAACTAGATTTGAATTGTCATGTAGAAAAAATCCAAAGAAATAAATTGCAATGTACTTCTAACTTATCAAGCAATTAAAAACTGAATTTAAAATTGTCCCCAAATACTATTATTATTTTCAAACTGGAGTTTCAGTGAAACTTTTCATGAAAAGAAGAGAAAATAATCTTGCTCAAATTTGTACGAGTCTTTATCAATTGAATTATTTTTTATAGCGAATTATAAAAAAAATTATTTTGCTTCGGACAGCAAAAGTATGTTTTAAGGAAAAATCAAATCTTATTCATATCGCAATCTTTTTATTCCTGTCTTTAAAATATTAATTTAGTTAGAAATGAAATGAAATAATCTATCTTCCAAATATTTATTTGGTAAGAAAGAGCGAAGTAAAGTAAAAAAAAGAAAAAAGTAAGCGCTTATTGTTTATTTAATAAATATAATCTAACTCAACTTTGTATATATACGAAAAAATTAAAAACCAAGGGATTTTAGAAAGAAAAGCCTTTTACAAAAATAGGTAGTTAAATTATAACTACTTATTTCGTAAAGTAAACATAGTTGTATATTCGTATTGTAATAAAAACAAAAAAGATATATAATAAAAATACGATGTCGTTAACATTTCATATATAAACAAAACAGTTTATGATATGTTCTTACCTTAAACATAAATTAAAAATGATTCTAATGTACGTAACTTGAATGAGAAAATGTGTTCTTTAATTTATCATAATTCTAATGATAAATAAATAGGCAGATTTTTTTTTGCCTATTTTTTATTTTTTTTATTTTTAGTCCGGTCATGGACGGGTACTTTAGCTAGTATATATATAAAGTTAGGGTAGCCAAGAAATAAAGTCAACGATGTTTTATGATTTTATTATCCATATACATATATACTCTGTTAATTATATTCAGAACTCTTTACTTATGAATATACCAAACAATATATATATATAATATATATATATATATATATATATATATATATATATATGTGTGTGTGTGTGTGTGTGTGTGTGTGTGTGTGTGTGTGTGTGTGTGTCCAAAGAATATGATTTCTTTGGTAAAGTTTACATAGTGTGCTATGATTTTAGTTAGACAAGCGAAAACATAAAAATCAACGGCGCTGTATATCTTCGCTTCCCAAACATAAATATTATTCAGCTCTGTTTACTTATAAAATTTACCAAAATATATATTATACACACACAACACACACACACACACATATATAATATATATATATATATATATATATATATATATTCTTATGTCTATATATTAATACATGTTTTCGTACAACCGTTATCATCTTGCTACATACTCTTGTTAAAAATGAGACCGTACAAATCGTGTAAGACGAAATTTAAAAATCTAAATCTGATTATCTGGTTTTATTTACCCGCCGAATTCTTATTTCTTATGAATATTGTCAACTCTGCTAAATAATGGACATTTTCGTTTTTAATATAAGAACAAAATGGAAGTAAAAGAATAGGCTAAACAGAAAAATATATTAAGAAAGAAAATAAATATTGTTTTTGATAAATCTAGTTGTCGGAAATCAGTTTCTGATGTTAATTATCTGAATTTCTTTAGATTTTATTTGATATGCATTATTCAGATTTTTCGGACTGTTGTCCTCATCTTTATTGGGAAATACCCGTAATCAGCAAGTCGAAATGATTTCCCAAACTGAGTCATTGCTATGCTCGGATATACAAATTATTGACACTTGTGGCGGAGAGAGAGCAACCTGCTCCAGTGAACTAAAAGGAACACCTGACGAAGGATACATTGGCCAAAACTTAATTTGTATATTTTACAACAAAGATGAGGACAACAGTCCTAAAAATCAGTGTGTTATGACTTTTTAAAAAAAATGATTTTAAGAGTTTTATTAAAAACAATGTTTCTGTTTAGATTTTATTTTAGATTTTTCGGAGTGATTTCTTCATCGTTATTGTTATATGCACTCGCTCGGTCGATGTACCCTCCGGCCTTCTTCAGGCTATTCTTGTCGAATTCAGGAATCTTCTTTTCGAACACGGGAAACCTTCATGCGTTAATTGGGAGCCTTCATGGAAATTCGAACTGAATACCATATTTTATTCTTTGAAAATCCATTATGTCGAATGGTGCAAAAGAATCTTCAAAAATTCAGAGAAATATCCATCAATAATAAAGAAAAGAAAAGAAAATCACCCAACAAGGGTTAACATGCCGTAAAATCCTACCAACCAACCGACCAACCAACCAAGCCAACCAAACAAACTTGATAAACTCTGTTTCCCGATCAGGGTCAAAAAGAAAACATTTCCTAAAAATCTGCGTATGTAATTAGGCTCCTTTTGTAATTTGCCTTCAAAATTAGTTTAAATATAAATTAAAAATACGTTAGGATTCTTTGCGAAACATCTCCCTTCCCCACACACACACACGCCTCTCTGTCTCTCTCTTTTCTTTGTTGCTCTTTTACTCTATCTCTCTCTCTCCCCGACTCACTCCATCTCCTTTCTGCATGCATACATGTATATATATACAAACATATATACGCAGATATATATATATATATATATGTGTGTGTGTGTGTGTGTGTGTATGTGTTTTGTGTGTTTGGGTGGGTGGGGGTAAAACGAGGGCAGATAATTTGTTATATATATATATATGTATATATATATGTATGTATGTATGTATGTGTGTGTGTATGTCTGTGTGTGTGTGTTTTGTGAGGGGGTGGGGGGTAAAACGAGGGCAGATAATTTGTTATATATATATATATATATATATATATATGTATGTATGTATGTATGTATGTATGTGTGTGTGTCTGTCTCTGTGTGTGTGTGTATGTGTCCTCTTTCCTTTCTGTAAACCTACATATATATGCAGACATATATAAGCATATATATACATATATATGTATATACATACATACATACATACATATATATATATGTGTGTGTGAGTGTGTGCAAGCTCATATATAAATATACATACACACATATGTATATATGTGTGTGTGTGTGTGTGTGTGTGTGTGTGTGTGTGTGTGTGTGTGTGTGCGTGTGCGTTTGAGTGTATGTGAGCGTATGAAACGAGAGCGGACAAGAAATTTGCAAGCAAATTTGTTTTTCAGGAGTAAGCAATTAAATTACCCATTGTACAGGTTTCACTTTTTAACCAACTAATGGTGTTTAAATTGAACTAAATTGGAGCTGGAATGAATGAATTAAAATAAAACAGGAATGAAGTTTTCTGATTTTACGTGAAGAATATTGTGCTGTGAGGAATTGTCTATTTTTGTAGATTTATATTTGAAATATACGATTAGTGTACCAATTTTGTAGATACGTAGGTGTCTTTTAGAAATATTAATGGAAATTAAATTTTTCTTACAAGAACCAGTTTAGGTCAGTCGGTTGAGCACCCACCTAGAGAACCACACGGTTTTGGATTCAATAACTGTCCTCTTTAAATCAGCTCAGGAGTAGCAGTGATTGGATATGAGTGTTTATATATATATATATATATATATATATATATATATATATATATATATATATATATGTGTGTGTGTGGGTGTGTGTGTGTGTGTGTAAGTGAATTTGAGACCCATCTGATGAGACGAAAATATTGGGGAGCCGGTTTAAATCAATTAGATTTATATGGGCCCCAATTTTGGTCGAAATAAAATTTATTATGGGAATTACGGTGTTGAGTTCTTCCTTCCTTTATCTAACAAAAAAACATAAGAATGATATTACAACATGCACACTAGCTAACTGCCCAATAAAAGACCGTAACAATATGTACAAACCTATACAGTTTACCGTTTAACTTGCTCCAAATGCCTTAGTTTCTATATAGGAAGTACAATTAGACCCCTCCACATTAGAATCAAAGAACATATCCACACACACGTGCATCCTCATTCCACAAACATTTAATTAAATGCAAAAATAAAGACAATAGTTTTTTCCGTTAAGATAGAGACAGTAATACGAAACATTGGTAATCTCAGAAATAAGAGAGAGTTTAATTATAGCCAAATTAGGTCCTAGTATAAACAATAGATTAGAGCTAAACACTGAATACATAATTAATTAAATACACGTTCCTCACAGTATATAATAAATAGTATGTACATTTCATTATACATATATCAAATGAATATTACATAAATATATAAATAGGTGAAAATAATAAAATTGAAATTGAATTAACGGCTAAAAAATTGTTCTCACGCAAGTGGGCGTGACGTTTAAAAAAAGAAGCACCACGAGACGCGTGCTTATAAACATAAAAAAAATAAAGACCAAAACAAAAAAAACGCGTCCATTTCCGAAAATCGTCTCTGAAGATAAAGTTTTACTTTGAAATCGATAGGACACAAAAATAACATCTTTTTGTTTTTATTTTTTACTTGCATTGTAATTGCTTTCAAATTAATACATTATATATAATATATATATATAATATATATAATTTATATATATATATATATATATATATATTAAGGAGGAGGAGAGAGGGAGAGAGAGAGAGAGAGAATTTGACTAGTCTAGGAGAAGGAAAACTGAATTCAAACCTGTTAAAGTCGCTTAAAAAACGACCTTGTGACGCATCCTGCTCGTGCGGGCGGTGGGGTAAATATATATATTTGATACTCATGTTCCTTAAGTGTACGACCATTATCATCTAGCAAAATCCTCTGGTAAAAAAATGAGACCTACCAACGTTGTCTAAGATAAAATGCAAAATATAAAATTCTGATAATCTGGTGTTGCTTATCCACTTAATTCTTATTTCTCATGGGTGTCGTCCTCGAAGAAAACTGACATGCTACACAGAAAAAATATAATGAGAACTAAATTAGAAAGAGAGTAGGGAAAGACAGAGAGAGGGGACGAGTGTACGGGTGCGATAACGCGAATTTGTTGCAATCGAACATAATGAAAAGATGTAAAGAAGGAAAGAAAGGAAGGAAGAGTGAGAGAGAGAGTGTGTTAAATACAGATTATAATACTCTTTAAATATTGAACTATTTCGCAATAGTTCTTAAGTAAACAGTGTAATAATCAAATTATCATACTGTGGTATATCCACAGGTGCTGCTAGTCACACCTATTTCAGTAGATATTTTGTTAACTTTTTTTGTCCGTTTTTATGAAAACTAGAATAGATAGAATAGAGCGTAAATGATTTAATAGAAGAACATAATAATTGTAGTGAAAATATCCATCTGCCGATTTTTGTCAATTGAACTAATTAAACTGAGTCAACAATATTTTGCAATCAGATTTCCCGCCTACGTTTCGATCAGAAGAACCAATCAGATAAGAGATATCAATTAAATGTGGCGTGTTAAGTTGAGCTTGGTACGAATCAAAAACTATTAAAAAGAAACTCTATTCAAGTTGCTTATAATAGAAAATCAATAGATATGAATACGCCTACTTAGATGTTATATATACTAGCAAATATATGCACCCTCCGGGTGCAAGTATTTAAGTTTTAATGTAATGAAATATCGTATTAAATTAGAAAGTCTAATAAGAATGCAGATAAAAAGATTTGAAACAGAGTGGGGGTATAATAGAAAAATAGAAATGAAACTTACTCTTCCATCACTCTCGTCTTTCATTGCTGAATTTTACTTATTTTACTATTTAGTTAAATTAGGAAATAAAGAATAAAATTACACTTATTTTTTCTTGTTAATGGATTTCATTTAAGATTCATTGGAGAGATTTTTGCTTATATTCATTGAAATAAAACCAAACAGTTAGAAATCAATAATACTAAGCACATATTTAATAAAATAACATTTTTAATATCAATATGCAAATAAGCCTTCCCGTTCACACTGTAAACCGCTATTTTTTGTATATATAAATACAATAGCATGTTATTAGTATGTAGATATGGACAACACTAATAAAAGGGTGAAGCAATTTTATTAAGAATTGAGGTTTAAATATAAATAAAATCATGAAGAATGTGATGTAAATAACTATGTTAATTGTGACTCGATCAGTAATATAGTTTCGGTTACAGACAGAAAAACACACAATCTCCATTATAATAAGATATATATAATATATATTATTATTATTATTTTACTTTATTATTTATTTTTTTTTTTCACTTTATCTTAATATTGTTATTATTTTTACTTTATCTTATTATATTATTATTATATTATTATTATTATTATTATTATTACTAGCAAATATATGCACCCTCTGGGTGCAAGTATTAACTTTTAATATAATAAAATATATATTAAATTAGAAAGGCTAATGAAAACTGAATAAGAATGCAGATAAAAAGATTTGGAACAGAGGGGGTATGATTGAAAATAGACAACTTTGAAACTAACTCTTCCATCATTTTCCATTACTCCCGTCTTTCATTGGTAATTTTCCTAATTTAACTATTTAGTTAAAATAGGAAGTAAGAATAAAAATTACAGTTATTTCTTCTTGTTAAGGGATTTCTTTTAGATTTATCCCCGAGGTTTTTTTTGCTCATATTCTTAAGATAAAACCAAACAATTAGAAATCAATAATACTAAAGCATATATTTATTTAAAATCAAATTTTTAAGATCAATATGCAAACTTAGTCTTCCATTCAACACTGTAAGCCACTATTTTGTTGTATACATAAATACAATTGCATGTTATTAGTATGTGATATGGTCAACAGTATTATAATGTAAACATTTTATAATAATTGAGGTTTAAAATAAAGAATAAATCATGGAGAATGTGAATGTAAATAACAAAGGAGAATTGTGACTTGGTATAGTTATAAGTTTCGGTTACAGACAGAACAGACAAACCACATTCTCCATTATAAATAATAAGATATATATATATATAATATAGAGGAGAGAGGAGAGAAAAATTTGAAACAAAACAAGTGTTCCGAAAATTTCAATGATGCCACAATATTTGCCATATTCCAACAAAGGAGACTACGGGACAGATTTTGAAGCCTGTGCAATTTTCGCAT
>CM042158.1:78258856-78276684 GCA_023376005.1 Doryteuthis pealeii
CAAGTACCTAGATTAAATACACAGTCGATACGATTTTAGAGGTTGGATTAATAAATCCAGGGCCTCCCACGTATATATATAGGTGAATTTGTTAGTGAATGATTAGAAATTTAATTTTTTGCACAATTCCCATTTGTTCACTTTACCACCCAGTCGTGTTTACTCCTATTTAGTTTGCTACATTTGCTTATTATGTGCCGAACCGTTTTTTTTTTTTTTGTCATCACACATTCAATCTAGCTCGGGTTAGCTCAGTCAGTATAGCGTTCGGCTAGAGACCACAAGGTTCATAGTTCGATACCGGTCCTCGCCAACTCAGCATAGGAGTAGCACAGGGATCTGTGCGGTAAAGTAAGGAGCTGATGGTAGGTGTGGCGCCCCACCTCAGACGCCAAAACGATCCCCTTGGTCTAGCGCTATTGAAAAGGGGATAGACTCCCTCGCTGACTGGCTGATGTTGACTTTAGGCCGCCCCGACAACTATACTTACTTCTTTTATACGAAAATAGTAACTGTTAGGGAGAATCATCTCTTCCTAACGATTCAAACCGGATACTCTCTAATATGGAGGGAGACAAAATACGAACAGTCAGGCAACAAGGATTGGCCGCATGCTTGATCTCACGTATGATTCACATAGCTGAACTGTATCCAAAACTATTCACTGTATTTACCTGTCAGTGAGAATAAATAAAACAAATATTGTTATATGTTAAACATATTTCATTGTTTTTATTATCAATTTTGTATATCCTACATCTCGGGATATAACAGTCTGGGTTATTTAGCCTTGGTTAGGCAACCCGTTTAGGAGAAGGAAAATGAGTTTAAACTAGCTTTACTCTTCTTAGAAAATTGACCTTGCAACACATCCTACACATGGTGGAGGGGTTTGTGTGATGCATATATTATAATGATATGGGACCTCATGTGGTATAATGGTTAGTAAGCTAGCATTTGCAAACCATTGTTAGTGAGTTCGAATCTCACTGGGTGCCCCATACTTCTGGCCTTGTACCACCACTAAGCTACGCTTAGTAAATAACTAGTGCACGTCATGTAGCGTAATGGTTAGAAAATTAGATTAGCAAACCATTGTTAGTGAGTTTGATTCTTACTGGGTGCCTAATACTTCTGGCCTTGTGTCGTATCTAAGCTATGGTTAGTAAATCACTATACTATAATGATATTAGGATGAAGGACATGGGGCAATATATTGTTCATCACAAGAGCGCACAGATACTTCTCTGATCTTGGGCAGAACAAGGATAAAAAAACAGAAGAGCGTTCAAATCATAGAGGAAAATGGTGAAACGTGTTGATCTTCCGTAAGGCACACAGTTATATTGAAGTCAGTTAGTCTACTGTTGGTTTGAATAACAGCAGCTAAGTACAACTGAAGCAGTGTCCAAGACAATTGGTATATATAGAAATCAAGAATGATCCATTCATGAATTTAGGTGATTTGGGTGATTGCATTCCTTGATTGGCTGCTTGATTTGAATGATATTGTGGAGTTTTATAAATACCCTGCCATTCTGCAGTAGAATTAGCAACTATTCGGGTGTGTATTGGGTTACAACCGTTTGTTGCCATGTTTCCAATTCGACGGTAATTGTAACTTTGATTATTTTCAAGTTACTACATTGATCCTAGACTAAAGACATTTTGATCCTAGACAGAGTAGAGATAGATATTTTGATGCTCACAATGTGCTCAAATCATATACGAATGGGAACTATAGGAAAAATTAGTTGAATTTTGATCTTTTGCAAGGCGCCCAGGTACTACCCTGATCTTATACAAATAAACAGCAAGAGATATTTAGGGGGAATTCCCATCAAATCATCCAGAATAAGTAAAATTGTCACCCACCCTCCTGCCATCTATGTGTGGACTATGTTAATGTTAGATAATCCCCAAAATTTGAGCTTCCAATTCCAAAAATTGGTAGTTGTGTCGATTTTTAGCTCCCCAAATTTGGTGGGGTTCGCGAAAAATGGCGACATTTTGTAATCTATTTTTGTTTGTAAAATGGGTTTTCCTTCTACTAGACTTGTTAACTACCTAAGGTTAAAGAGCCCAGTTTGCCCTACTATTTACCTATACCTGGAGGGAGAATAGTTGGATGCGTACCTTTCCCGGGGGTGTTAGCGCTATGTGAAACGCAAACTGCCTTCCTATAGTTATGAATCGTAGCTACAGAAAAAGGGAGAAACTTTTTGATCTTCCGCAGCTGCACAGGTACTACACTGATCCTATGCAAAAGAACAATTAGAGATATTCTTATCATAGCCAGAACAGGGATAAATATGTTGATGCTCGCTAGAGTGCACAAATTTTATATGAATCGTAGCTATATACAAGTTATGTCAAAAAAGTATCGATACTTTTGTACTTTTTGACACCCCTTGTATTCTAAAAAAATAAAGTTCCATTCATTATTTTTTTCAGAATACAAGGTGTGTCAAAAAGTATCGAGACAGAGTACTTTTTGACACCCCTTGTATTCTAAAAAAAATAACCTTCCATTCATTAATTTTTTTCAGAATAAAAGGTGTGTCAAAAAAGTTTTCGATACTTTTGTACTTTTTGACACACCTTGTATTCTAAAAAAAATAAAGTTCCATTCATTAATTTTTCAGAAATACAAGGTGTGTCAAAAAGTATCGATACTTTTGTACTTTTTGACACCCCTTGTATTCTAAAAAAATAATTTCCATTCATTAATTTTTCAGAATACAAGGTGTGTCAAAAAGTATCGATACTTTTGTACTTTTTGACACCCCTTGTTTCTGAAAAAAAATAACGTTCCGTCATTAATTTTTTTCAGAATACAAGGTGTGTCAAAAAAGTATCGATACTTTTGAACTTTTTGACACCCCTTGTATTCTAAAAAAATAACGTTCCATTCATTTTTTTTTTCAGAATACAAAGTGTGTCAAAAAGTATCGATACTTTTGTACTTTTTGACACCCCTTGTATTCTGAAAAAAATAACGTTCCATTCATTATTTTTTTCAGAATACAAGGTGTGTCAAAAAAGTACCAGGCTTAAAGCTGTATTTACCAAGATAGAAATGAAGAATGAATGGAATGTATTTTTTTTTTTTTTTTTTCAGAATACAAGGTGTATAAAAATGTTTAAAAAACTCGATACTTTTTTGACACACCTTGTATATACCAACCCTTCCACACGAGCAGGATGCGACACAAGGTCTTTCCAGAACAATTACTACTCTGATCATCGACTAAAGAACAGCTAGAGATATTCTGATCCTAGGCAGATCAGATCACACAGATAATCCGACCCTCAGCTGAAATGCTGAATCATACGTAAATAATCCCACCAGTATTGACGTTATCTACGTTAAGATCTTTGCCAACAGAGTTTAATGGACAGACGGGAACAGACTTAAAAAGCAACTAAGACGCTCAGATTAAAAAAGAAAAAAAAAGAAAAAGTAAAATGAAAAAGTAAATGAAAAACGAATAAAGAAAGAATTGTTTAAGAAACCTGCGAGTCTCAGACGAAAAACTGAATTGCAGATTTGAAAGGAAAACCCACTTAAAAAAAAAAAGATTCTTATGAGTGCTTCTCCGGTTAATCGGATTACAATTAACTTTTGCAATTCAAATCAACGAATCGAATTGATTGAGAAGACTTCATGTTAGTTTCTTTAAAAGGAAAATCAAAGTTCTGCCTAATAGACACGACGGTGTAAATTCAAAGGTTCTTTCTGGGTCAAGATTGAAATAACTGTTTGAACTCATTTGTTAGCAAAGACGTCTAGACACATTCACAATTTCAGATATAGAAAAATAAATATTGATGCGTAAGATTTTAAGTTCGCAGATGAAGTATTTTCAATATTCCAATGATTATTTAGACATGTATTGGACATTTTTCTGCTTTGATTCGTTTTTATTTTTATTTTTATTTATTTTTATTTTTATTTATTTTTTAATTCATTTATTTATTTATTTTTTATTTTGTATTTTTGTTTATTTCTCGTTACGATACAGTTACCGCTGTAGTAATAAGAGAACACACGGTCTGACTTGAGTAAGCTTTATTCTACTTAGAATACAGTTGCAGTTTCCTTGGGAGTTTTATATATTTCAGAAAGCGAAAGAGTTACACAAAGGGGAGGTATGTATTATGTATTGGCATTTCAGTCTCGGAAGACTATAATAAATTTTTTTTGTGCCCCTGAAGTTACAGCGCCTCCTGTGACTGTGAATTCCGATGTTTGAAAAACATTCTCGACCAGAGATGCTGCATTTGAATGCTGTCCCTGAAGATGTTGATGTTCCGGTGCTTTGTTGCCGCTGCTTTCTTCTAGACCTCTAAGCTTTATGGTGTTGCCTCGGGGTCACCGCCTTTTCTCATTTTCATATCTGAAAATTGGATTTTTTTCTTATTCTCCAAAATATTTCGAGAGATTTTTATATTAGGTAATATTTTCAATATCTCTGGTTGTATACTTGTTACTGTTGCTGTTGTTGGTGTATGAGAGTAGTAGTATTAGTATTAGTACTAAAACTACTACTACTAGTAGTAGTAGTAGCAGTAGTAGAAGTGGTAGTAGTAGTGTATTTAGGCTTGTAATGGAATTTTTCAGCTTTTTGTTTGTTATTTGGTTATTTGGGGGGGGGGGCTTACCGGCTTCTCTCATATTCCTGCCTGGAAATAGGATTTTTTATTCACTAAAATATTTGTAGGGATTTTCATATCTATATAATCTTATAATACTCTTGTTTCTTAAAATTACGACCGTTATCATCCTGCATGGTTTAAATTGAAACCGTGCAGATCGTCCATGATGAAATGCAAAAAGGTTAAATCTTGATTATCTGGTGTTGCTTATCCAGCACTGGAATATTCATTTATTTCTTAAGAGTGCGTTCATCTCAGCTAAATAATGGAGCATTCCGTTTTCATTATCAATAAAGAAAAGGAACAAAGGACATGCTAACACAGAAAGAAAATAGAAAGAAAGAAAGAAATGAAAGAAAGAATGAAAGAAAGAAAGAGAAAGAAAGAAGGAAAGAAAGAATGAAAGAAAGAAAGAATGAAAAAAGAAAGAATGAAAGAAAGATGAATGAAGAATAAAGAAAGAAAGAAAGAATGAATGAAAGAAAGATAAAAAAAAGAAAGAATGAAACAAAGAAGGAAAGAAGAATGAATGAAGAATGAAAGAATGAATGAAAGAAAGAAGAATGAAAAAAAGAAAGAATGAAAGAAAGAATGAATGAAAGAATGAAAGAAAGAAAGAAAAGAAAGAATGAATGAAAGAAGAATGAAAAAAGAAAGAATGAACAAAGAAGGAAAGAAAGATGAATGAAAGAATGAAAGAAAGAGAAGAAAGAAGAAAGAATGAAAAAAGAAAGAATGAAAAAGAAGAAAGAAGAATGAAGAATGAAAGAAAGAAAAGATGAAAGAAAGAAAGAATAAAAGAATGAAAGGAAGAAAAGAAAGAAAGAAAGAAAGAAAGAAAAGAATGAAAGAAAGAATGAATGAAAGAAAGAAAGAAAGAATGAAAGAATGAATGAAAGAATGAAAGAAAGAAGAATGAAAGAAAGAAGGAAAGAAAGAATGAAAGAAAGAAAGAATGAAAAAAGAAAGAATGAAAGAAGAAATGAATGAAAGAATGAAAGAAAGAAAGAAAGAATGAAAGAAGAAGAATGAAAGAAAGAAAGAATGAAACAAAGAAGAAAGAAAGAATGAAGATGAAGAAAGAAATGAAAGAAAGAAAGAATAAAAGAATGAAAGAAAGAAAGAAAGAATGAAAGAAAGAAGAAAGAAAGAAAAGAAAGAAGAAGAAAGAATGAAAGAAATGAAAGAAAAGAAAAATGAAAGAAAGAAGAATGAAAGAATGAAAGAATGAAAAGAAAGAAAGAAAAGAAAGAAGGAAAGAAAGAAGAAGAAAGAAGAATGAAAAAAAGAAAGAATGAAAGAAAGATGAATGAAAGAATGAAAGAAAGAAGGAAAGAAAGAATGAATGAAAGAAAAGAAAGAAAGAATGAAACAAAGAAGGAAAGAATGAATGAAAGAAATGAAAGAAAGAAGAAAGAATGAAAGAATGAAAGAAAGAAAGAAAGAAAGAATGAAGGAAAGAAAGAAAGAATGAATGAATGAAAGAAAGAAAGAAAGAAAGATAGAAAGAATAAAGAAAGAAAGAAAAGAATGAAGAATGAAAAGAAAGAAAGAAAGAAAGAAAGAAAGAAGAATGAAAGAATGAAAGAAAGAACAAAGAAGAAGAAACAGAAAGAAGAAAGAAAGAAAGAAAGAATGAAAGAAGAATGAAGAAAGAAAAGAAAGAAAGAAAGAAAGAAGAAAGAAAAAATGAAAGAAAGAAAGAAAGATGAAGAAAGAAAGAAAGAAGAAAGAAAGAAAGAATGAAGAAAAGAAAGAAATGAAAGAAAGAAAGAATGAAGAAAGAAGGAAAGAAAGAATGAAAGAAAGAAAGAAAGAAAGAAAGAGAGTGGGGATATATGGAGAAGGGGTAAGTGTACGGAAGCAATAACGCTAGTATGTTTCAATCAAACATAATGAAAAGATGTAAATAAGGAAAGAAAAATGAGTTAGAGAGAGAGAGAGAGAGAGAGAGAGAAGAGAGAGAGAGAGAGAGAGAGAGTTAATCAAGATTATCATACTTTTTACTTATTGAATTATTTAGCATACACACACACACACACACACACACACCACATATATATATATATATATATATTATATATATATATATATATATAGGAGTAAATATGGAAATAAATCCGACAATATTAAGAAATTTCAAAAACGAAGTGTTCCAAAAATAAGATGAATTTATTTATCGGCGCTTAAACGTTAATCTATCCTGATGAAGATTTAAATAAACCGAAACGTTTAAGCGTCGATAAATAAATTCATCTTATTTTTGGAACACTTCGTTTTTCAAATTTCTTAATATATGTTTATATATATTAAGAATATGGATCGATCGTGAGTGGAAAAGATCTGAGCAAATTTACATAGTAATTCAAGAATGTGACGTCAGTTAAATCAAATAAGACACTGTCCGAAATTGGCTGACTCGATTATTGATAAATTCCGGCCATTCGGCCTAACTGGAACCATTTGATTGGTAACAGGCTTTGTATTTATTGGTCAATTGTCCGGTTGGTCAATTATAATGGGGCCAATAAAGATCTCATTATCGGGTGGCCCGGCATTCACCATTAGAACGAGTTTAAAGTAATTGTTATCATAGAAAAATTAACTAATTTTATTTGTGACTTTAGGCCTTAATGAAGAAAATGAAAAGCTTAACAGGCCGACAGAATTAAAGATGGAATGCAAATATAGGTTTGGTTTGGTTTGTTTTACGGCATGTCAACGAAGGTGGGTCATTTAATGCCGACAAAGTTGTGAAATAAATCAATTCTTAATGGATAATACAATTTTTTTTATAAATACATTTTTCTATTTAACCCATAGATGGGACCCTAACAGGTACTACCACTCCGGGTCAGAGTGGACCAGGGAGCAATGGTGATGAATGGGGTGCTCCACATTCACCAAACTCCAGAACTGGAACCTCACCATCAGATAGAATTTAATGTCATTCCCAGTACATGTAGACCCTCAGTCACCGCCTTCTAGCACCCATATGATAAAAAGGGGTTGGGGCTTGCCATAAGGGCAATAGGGTTGAGAAAACAATATAGGTGCTAGGACTTGACTTGGCCAGCCGATTGATCGGAGGGGGCTCTCCGACCGACCGTCTAACCCAAGAAAAGCCTAAAGTGGAATATTGCAAGTCATGGACTGCTCAGCAACATGGGTTCTATCCTTAAGCATCACGGGTCGCCACCCACGGCCAATAGGTGGCTCCATTGGGGGAGTCTTACCCCTTTGCAGAGGTGCAGTCGGTGCATTCTAACGCCACCGACAGGGTGGTGGAAATATACTGACATCGGTACAAGGAATAGAATGTAGTCAAGGTAATGAAAAAATAAAAATAAAAATAAAAACAAATCCGAAGTGCTAATACAGTTGGGAAAGGTATGCGATCAACTTCCCTTCCTCTAGCTAAGGGTAAATAGTATGGCAGACTGGGCTCTTGGTTGATAACCAGCCTAAGAGAAGGAAAACTCTGAAATCAAAGCTGATAAACTCTGCTTAAGAAATTGATCTTGTGTCACATCCTGCTCATGCGGAGGGGTTGGTAAATATATATATAGCTGTATTTTTTCCTTCCCGACGGAAAGCACACTGTAAAGAACCTGGCAAGACAACATTGATGTGTTTACACACCGAACCTTCCCACAGACATCGAAATCGGTACCCTCGACTGTTGGCATGCTTTTGGGCTCTGGAATCTTTAACCTGTTCTTGTCAGTTTTTGCCTGGTATTATATAAATTCACCAATACCTCCACACGAACAGGATGTAACACAAAATCAATTTCTAAAGCGGTGTTTAACATAGATGTCTTTTAAACTAGACTAAATTTTAATTATTTTGTGTGTGTTTATCTCCTTCCTGACCATCATCACCACAGATATTTCTTAAACCCTGAGAGGCAACCACCCTTATTGCTATTTGGCTTATTTCCAGTAGTTTAAGTTTAAATCTAAATCACTTTATTTAAATATAAATCACTTCATTTAAAAAAGATTGTCTTAAAAAGAAAGGATAAAAGAATATTACTGACAGAGTTCAAATGATAAAACGTACATGTGTCACTGTTACTTTCAAGCGTTTCCCTTCCTATGAACTGTTGAAGAACCCAGTTTGTCCTACTATTTACCCATAGCTAGAGGGAGATTAGTTGGATTCATACCTTTCCCAAGATTATTAGCGCTATGTGAAATGTACTCAGCCTTGTCCAGGATTTGAACTCGTTTCGTCCTGCTCATTTCTTTCAACAATAACCTTTACCGTTTGTTAGGGTTATAACCATTACACGAAAATTCACGAATTACGAAAGTTTTTACCTCCAAATTAAACCCAGTGATCAGATTGACCTGTTATTATTTTTATTTAGATATTTCTGCACATTTTCGAGTGAATAAAAACCTTATTGTTTTGGGGGTGTTTTGTTTTTTATTAGCGGTAACTCATTGTAATTTTTACTTTTTCCAATTTTGTATTCAATGTAGTGTTTTTTTTGTTTTTTTTTCTTTTGTTTTGTTTTTGTTGTTGTTTTCTCGTAAAGATTCGTTTAAAAACATTGTTAGAATTGAAATCTGTCGAATTCACAAGAGTGATCATGATAGATACCACTGAATTAAAACCCTGTTGTTTTTCTTACTCACAAATTAATCACTTGAAATCAAAGAAATAAAATCGATTTTAAAAATATCAAAACAAAGATATCTATTCAAAATGGCGGAATTTTCAATCCACTTTCGGATATTTCAAATTTGTTTTTGTGTATAAATCCAGCGATTCCAAAGGGACGTTAAGCTTCTGAATTTGACATGTCATCAGTTAAATTCATGTCTGCCATAGTGACTGAAAAAAAATGGCGATCTTCACCAATCTGGTATGAAGGCGGAGGTTAGCAAGGTTGATTTTTGGATTTGTGTGGATCACAATGAAGAAGGGTGATACAGTTTGCTTTAGCAAATACTTGCGAATAATCAACCTCGACGTAATCCAGTGGTACTGTACTAGTGGAATAAACACTTCCGTCTGTTTATTACTGTTATAGGTGATGTACCCTATAGACTATAGTGGAATGCGCCGGCGGTTACTATAAGTAACAGGAACAATTATGGTTTGACGGAAGCCAATGCGAGTCAGCTCGTAACTCTATTTGTCGGACGCAATTCCCACTTTTCTTTACTGTAATTGTCTTCTCTTTTGTTAATACATTTTCCTACATTTGTTCCGTGGTGTTGTCCTATTTTGACCCCTTGAAACTCCACAACAATTACTAAAAAATCAAACATGGTTGAAACGATACTTCCGTTCCTTAGAACAATGACCGAAACGGCACTACTTCCGTTTCTATTAAAACCAATATACAACAAAGAGTTAGTTTACTGAATGTGAAAAGGGTAACCATCACTCCCGCTCTAGCAGAAAATAATGTTTAAGTTGGCCCATAATGCTTACAGAAAACAATATGAAACCTTAAGGTTCCGGGTTCGATACCGGTCATAGCCAACTCCGCATATGTGTAGCGCTAGGGTCTATTCGGCAAAGTGAGGAGTTGGTGGTAGCTGTTGCGCACCACATCAGACGCCAAAACAATCTCCTTTGTCTAGCGCTAGTGAACAGGGTATAGACTTCCTCACTGCCTAGCTGATACAGACCATATCTCAGCCGAAGACTTGACTTATTTAATTATAAACATCTAAATTTTTATATATCAATCCTTTTCGGGACATTTAATGTTGAATCAAGTCAATTTGATGAACAGGTATTTGAACAGGCATATATATATATATATATATATATATATATATATATATATATTATATGGTAAAATAGTAGGGTAAAATATGGGTAGAATTTATTTGTCTTAATTTTTTAAGATGAGGCTTGATAATTTATATTATTTAGATTTTCCGGATGGTTCTCTTAATCTTTATTATTATATATACAGAGATGCTGATAGGTACGCGTCCTGCATCCCTGAAGCACAAAATCTAAAAGGACGCAGTAAAATCATATCCATGCATCCTAGTGCTTTTCTTTTTTCTTCACTCACCATTTTAAGCTAACTGTAAATACATTTCAATAGTTTCTTAGAAACAAATTTAGTTGGGACCCATAAATTTTCCCGGTGATTCATTCAAAGAAAATATGTGTATACCAAGATGCACTAAATCAAAAAGCTATCAGCATCACTATATATAATATATATATATTATATATATATATATATATATATATATACCAACCCCTTCACAGGTCCTGGGTATGGCATTAAAATGCATCTAATAGTGAATTTCCAGTTCTGGGGAGTGTGGAGTACTCCTTCATAGCCATTACTCCCAGGTCCCCCCTCACCTGGAGTGGTAGTATCTGTTAGGGTCCCACATATGGGTTAAATAGAAAAAATGAGTTTTAAAAAGTTTTAAGCAGAGTTTAACAGGTTTGAATTTAGAGTTTCCCTTCTCCTAGATTGGTTGCCTAACTATGGTTAAAGAGCCCAGTGTGCACTACTATTTACCCATAGCTGGAGAAGAATAGTTGGATGCATACCTTTCCCAATGGTATTAGTGCTATGTGAAATGCAAACGGCCTTGTCCAGGATTTTAACTCTGGTCGACGAGTCCATTTTTTATGACTAACAATTACACCACACGCCGCCTCCAGATATGTTGTGTATATAACAATAAAAATGAGGACAGTAATCAGAAAAATCCAAATGATACAAACTGGGCTCTTCAACCTTGGGTAGGTAATCAGTCTAGGAGAGGGAAAACTCTGAATTCAAAATTCCTGAGGTCGGTCGTTGATTGGGTTTGTGGCAACCCTTGATGCACCAATTCTTTCCTATCGACTGTACCAAAAAGTGCGGATGGTCCAACACAAGCCTTCACCACTATAAACAAATCACTGTGTGAGTGTTCATTGTATGAACCCTCATGCGTCGAAAATCGACGAGAGAGTCCATGTTACAACTTATCATATCGTCGTGTAATAAAATTCACTAGAAGAGGAATATTAACCTACTCTAAACAAATCAAAAAATCTAAGAAGTCCGTTTAGTGTAGGGGTTATGGGATCGGCCTGTCAGCTTGGCAGTCCGGTTTCAAATTACGCACAGGGCGGTCTTCCGATCTATAGCTCTGCTGATGAGGCCTAATAGGCCGAAATGTACATACAGAGATTGATTTTCTCGATTTGTTTAGCCATACATTTAATAGGTATTCCCGCCTAATTCATTATTAATTAATTAATTTTCAAAATTAGGTACGACTCCAATTAAGCACTTATATATATATATATATATATATATATATTAGTGTTCACTCTATATGTTCCTTATTAATTAAAATATGATTTTTTGTGTCTTATGTTCTGTGACCTTATATTCCTTTAGGGGTTTTACTTATGGTTGACATACATTTTAATCATTTCTAACCTCGTTTTTTTTTTCTTAAATGAACCGACGCGAGGAAAGATCTTAGTGCATTCCCATAGCTGCCAGTTGTAGTGCCAATTATTTATAACACCTAAAGCAAAATGTTTCAAGCATCAAACTTCAGTAGCTTATGCGATTGCACGAACCTTGCTCTAGTTTCTGAGGAAATTAAATTCAAATGTTAATTTCATGTCGTTTCTTTAATTAACAAAAAAACTAGCAGGACCTGTGGGTATGCTACAATGTGATAATCCAATTATTACAACGTTTCATATGTTTATCCAGAGCCGTTGGTAAAGAGTTCAATATGTAAAAGTAAAGTCGTCGGGGTGGCCTAAAGTAGGTATCAGCCAATATAATGATCATTTCTCCGGAAATTTGATCTCTCAGTGACCGAAAAATACATTCCTATGTATTTAATAGTTTAAAAACACCAGTCCCCGCTTCAGCTGTCAGTGGGCGAGGGGATAAGATATCGGACTACCATGCGGTCAGTCTGAGTTCGACCCTACCCAAGGGCAGTTGTGTCTAGCCACACTGAAGATATGTCGAAATACGTGTCTGTGGATGACTAATATGTATATATATATATATATATATATATATATATATGAGAAAAATGAGATTAATCCGACAGTATGTCGAGAAAGGTAGACAAACACGGGATGTTGTAGAAAATGGATGTTTATTGTAGGTAGTGATGTCGACGATGCAACGTTTCGGTCTGTTAGACCTTCTTCAGGACTTTAGGAATAGAGTTCTTGCTTCAGTGGTGAACATTTTCTTTCTGATTGAATTCGGAGGTCGTGAATAATATCAGAAAAAAGGAAAATTCACCTTCAACCTCTTCTGACACCATCAACAGACCCCCCTTACTCATGACCTCCCAATTCAATCAGAAAGAAAATGTTCACCACTGAAGCAAGGTCTATTCCTAAAGTCCTGAAGAAGGTCTAACAGACCGAAACGTTGCATCGGCAACATCACTACCTACAATAAACATCCATTTTCTACAACATCCCGTGTTTGTCTACCTTTCTCCATATATATATATATATATATATATATATATATGAATAAGATATAATGAAAAAAACAAAAGTTGTTTTCAACTGAATAGGCTCATCAGGAGAGAAGTGTGCAAAACCGTTTCGGAGCTAATCTCTCGACGGTTTAAAAAGCAACACCGGCCCATCCTCACTGATATGAGGACCCTTCGCATTATAATGCATCGACCGCACGTGGGTCGGTCATCAACAAAAATAAGACGGGAAAATAGTAAAACAGAACGCTGCTAGTCAAACGTTGGAATTAATCAAAAAAATATATATATATATAAAAGAATGTAATGTTTCTGGTATGTACGTGTCGACTTATAACTCCGAAAAGAGATGTCATTCTGATTTGAAATCTCACAGACACATTAATGTGTTTCGAACAAAGAAAGATTTGTTTTTTGATCTTTACCAATTAAGTGATATAATTTAATAATTAAACAAAACTCAAACAATTTCTAGAACTCTTTACAGTAAGGAAAAATAATGTAAGAAAAATTGGATCGCAAAGGAAATGAAACAAGTTTAGGATTACATTTTAAAAAATATTTAAAATGTAAACAAAAAAAAAAATGTCCTTAAAAAACAAACATTGTAATATAAGATTTCTCGGCGATTTATTTTTAATTTAATAAAATATTTTTCTTTTTATTCTCTCTTACTCCTGTTTTCTCTCTTTCTCACTGGTGTTCCAAAAAGAATGTAGTCCTGACATGGACGGGATACTTTTGCTAGTATATATATATATATATATATATATATATATATATATATATATATATATGAAAATGGAAAAGAAATTGAATCCGACAATATGAGGAAAAATGAGTAAAGAAAAGAAATGTAGATGGATAAAATGAATTTAATCGATATCACATTAATCGATATCACATACACATGTGTTTCGGTCAGTCTATGTGTGTGAAAATATTTCGCACACATAGAAGAATCGACCTTCATCAGAGTGAACATTTATTTTGAATGAAAAAAAAATCTCTGTTGTTTTTTCCCAACGAATTTTTTCATTCAAAATAAATGTTCACTCTGATGAAGGTTGAATCTTCTATATGTGTGAAATATTTTCACACACATAGACTGACCGAAACACATGTGTATGTGATATCGATTAATGTGATATCGATTAAATTCATTTTATCCATCTACATTTCTTTTCTTTACTCATTTTTCATTATATATACTAGCAAATATATGCACCCTCCGGATGCAAGTATTTAAGTTTTAATGAAATAAAATATCGTATTAAATTAGAAAGGCTAATGAAACTAAATAAGAATGCAGATAAAATGATTTGAAACAGAGGGGTTATAATCGAAAAAATAGAACAACTGAAACTTACTCTTTCATCACTCCATCTTTCATTGTTATTTTTTTCTAATTTAAGTATTTTTAAAATAGGAAGTAAAGAATAAAAATTACAGTTATTTCTTCTTGTTAATGGATTTCATTTAAGATTCATTGAAGAGATTTTTTGCTTATATTGATTAAAATATAGCCGAACAGTTAGAAATCCATAATACTAAGCACATATTTATTAAAATCACATTTTTTAATATCAATATGCAAATTAGCCTTCGTTCACACTGTAAACCGCTATTTTGTTGTATATATAAATATAATTGCATGTTGTTAATATGTAGATATGGTTAACAGTATTAATAATGTAAAACAATTTTATTAATAATTGAGGTTTAAATAAAAAATAAAATCATGGAGAATATGATGTAAATAACTAAAGGAATTGTGACTTGTATAGTAATATAGTTTCGGTTACAGACAGACAAACACACAATCTCCATTATAATAAGATATATATATATATATATATAATATATATATATATATATATTACGTGACACATTTTGTTTGACATATGAAAGGGCAATACAGAGAAACTCATAAATGATTGGCTAATGTCTCTTGTCCTTATCCAGTTTTTAGAATTTCCAGACTGGGTCACAAGACGGATGCTTCCTGGAGGCAAAACTTCTAATAAAAGTGTCCGACATTTAATTGGTATTTTATAGTAATTGGAACACTTATTTTCCCCAGAATACAACGTTAAATTCACTTATTTTCCCGCCGGAAGCTGTTTATTACCTATACCAAGAATTTCATCAAACACTTTTAGTATCTATGTATTTATGTTAGAAAGACAGGGAAATGAATCCAACACTAAGTGGGAAAATCATGAATGAATATGATAAATTAGAGTTTTGAAGAGGATTTATTAATATTGGATGATTGGTCGACCTTTCAAAAGTTTCCAATATATATATATATATATATATATATATATATATATATAATACACACACAATGAACACCCACACAGTGATTATATATATTATATATATATATATATATATATATATTCATTCATTCATCATTGGCAATTCAGTCTCGAAAGACTATGATAAAAGTTTTTGTGTGCCCCTGAAGTTGCAGCGCCTCCTGTGACTGTGAAGTCCTATGTTTGAGAAACATTCTCGACCACAGATTTTGCATTTGTAGGTTGTCCCTGTAGATGGTGATGTTCCGATGCTTTGTTGCCGTTGCTTTCTTATGGACCTCTTAGCTTCATGATGTTGTATCAGGGTGAATTCTGACATGTACAGGCCTCTATGGAGATTCTGCCGCCACCGAGGGCGGTCTGAGCCAAATTTTCCCAGCTGGAAGGGACAATGCCAAAGCACCTGATATCATTTTTGCAGACATCCTTGAATCGCAGTAGGGGGCGACCAATCTGTCTTTTACCAGATGTTAGCTCTCCATACAGGATGTCTTTCGGGATTCGTCATCATCCGACGTACATGACAATATATATATATATATATATATATATATATATTATATGGTCATGTACGTCGGATGGATGATGGGAATCCCGAAAGAATCTGTATGGAGAGCTACATATGGATAAAAAAGACAGATGGTCGCCCCTAACTGCGATTCAAGGATGTTGCAAAAATGATATCAGGTGCATTTGGCATTGTCCTTCAGCTGGGAAAATTTGGCTCAAGACCCCTCGGTGGCGGCATGAATCCTCCATAGAGCTGTACATGTCAGAATTCACCTGATACAACATCCATGAAGCTAAGAGGTCATAAGAAGCAACGGCACAAAGCATCGGAACATCACCATAAGGGCAACTAAATGGCAAAGATCTGTGGTGGATGTTTCTCAAACATGGACTTCACAGTCACAGGAGGCGCTGCACTTCAGGGGCACACAATAAAACTTTTATCATGTCTTTCGAGACTGATTGCCATGATGAATGAATGAATATAATTATATATATATATATATATTTATATAATCACTGTGTGGGTGTTTCATTTGTGTGTATATTATATTATATATACTATATATATATATATATATATATTGGAAATTTTGAAAAGTCGACAATCATCCATATTTAAATCCTCTTCAAAATCTAATTTTATAAATTCATTCAATGATTTTGCCACTTAGTGTTGGATTCATTTCCCTGTCTTTCTAACATAAAATACATAGATCATAAAAGTGTTTGATGCAATTCTTGTATAGGTAATAAACAGCTTCCGGCGGGAAAAATAAGTGAATTTAACGTTGTATTCTGGGGGAAATAAGTGTTGCCATTACTATAAAATAAATATAATGTCGGACACTTTTTTGAAGTTTTGCCTGCCAGGAGCATCCGTCTTGTGACCAGTCTGGAAATTCTAAAAACTGGATAAGGGACAGAGACATTAGCGCAATCATTTATGAGTTTCTCTGTATGGCCCTTTCATATGTCAAACAAAAATGTGTCAGTAATATATATATATATATATATATATATATATATATATATATCTTATTATACATGGAGATTGTGTGGTTTGTCTGTCTGTAACCGAATATATTACTATACAAGTCAAATTCCTTTAGTTTCTTACATCATATCTCTCCATGGACTTTTATTTTTTATTTAACGCTCATTATGTATACATTGTTTTATCATTATTAATACTGTTAACCATTATCTACATATTAAACATGGCATATTATATTTATTTATACAACAAAATAGCGGTTTTTACAAGTGTGAACGGAAGGCTATTTGCATATTGAATTAAAATGTGATTTAATAAATATGTGCTTAGTATTATGGATTTTCTAACTGTTCGGCTATATTTCTAATCAATAAAGCAAAAATTCTTCAATGAATCTTAAATGAAATCCATTAAACAAGACGAATAACTGTAATTTTATTCTTTACTTCCTATTTTAACTAAAATACTTAAATTACGAAAAAAATTAACAATGAAAGATGGGAGTGTGGAAGAAGTAAGTTTCAGTTGTTCTAATTTTTTTTCGATTATAACCTCTGTTTCAATCATTTTATCTGCTATTCTTATTTAGTTTCAATTAGCACTTTCTAATTTAAATACGATATTTTTTTCATAAACTTAAAATACTTGTCGGAGGGTGCATATATTTTGGCTAGTATATATAATGAAATGGTAAGAAAAGAATGTAGATGGTAAAATGAATTTAAAGTCGATATCACATGTAATCGATATCACTACACATGGTGTCTTCGGTCATGTTCATACTACAAAAATTTGTTTTGGCTTTTGGGTTGGTGGGGGGGGGCGAGGCGGTATTGGGGGTTTTTGTTTTTTTTTTTTTTTGTT
>CM042158.1:78276784-78311784 GCA_023376005.1 Doryteuthis pealeii
CAGCAGAAAAGAAAGAGTGTGTGAGAGTTAAATTAAGAGATAGTGGCGAGAGAGGGTAAAAACCATGAGTATTATTAGCTTTTACTTACTGAAAGCACAGCCGGGATAGATAAGCCGATCGATTCAGCATCAGTCGAGACACATAACCGCGTCGTTTATCGGGGGGGGATGGGAGGGCGGGCGAGGGCGCTCCAGCGAGTCACCACAGAATCGGGAAGGGATTTTTAACTGTTTTTTAATCACACATCTGTATGTATGTAAAGGTCCGCCATTAGATGTCTATCCTTTGTATAGGACGAGCGTTGCGTATAAGCTAGATTGCGGCCCTCCAGAAAGATCCCCTCCAAGACTGCTAACTCAGGGAATTGGGAGCATATATAGTCATCACAGGGACACCGTGTTTGACTTATCAAGTCTCTTCAGTGTAGCTATGGCATTTGTAAGTTAACACTATATATATATAATATATATATACTATATATACTAGCAAAATTAAAAAACGCCCTCTGGGCGACTTAAATAAAAATATGCATGAGGGATGGGAGTTGAAAAATTTAATATCAGACGAGTCGGTGATCATAAGAAAAGTTAAAATCATATCAAATTTATTAAAGGAGTAAAAAAATAAACTAAATTTGAAATGGAAAAACTAGGTTCTGATAACTTTAAAGTATATATTAAAATAAAAAAATTATTTATAATAGATAGATACCAGGTATGTATTATTAAAACTTGTTAAAAAACCAATGAGGACTGGCTAAATGTTTGCATGTTCCAATTTTATTGTATTTATTCTACTGACGATGTTTGGTAGTGTGACATAAGCAGGGACGTAGTTTTTGTTACAGACAAAACGGAAGCGAATCCACCATTATATAATACTAGCCCAAGTATTTAGTTAAATTCTTATTATAAAATATCATATTAAAATTAGAAAGGCTAATGAAACTGAATAAGAATGTAGATAAAAAATATTTGGAAACAGACGGAGGTATGATGGGAAAAATAGAAACAAACTTTGAAACTAACCCCTTCCATCATTTTACATACTCCGTCTGTTCATTAGAATTTTTTCTAATTTAACTATTTAGTTAAAATAGAAAGTAAAAAAATAATATTAGTTATTCCTTGGTAATAGATTTCTTTTAAGATTCATCCCCGAGATTGTTGCTCATATTCAATAAGATAAAACAACAATTAGAAATCAATAGCACTAAAGCACATATTTATTAAATAAAATTTTTAATATAATATGCAAAATTAGCCTTCCCATTCATACTGTAAACCACTATTTTGTTGTTATATACTAATATAATTGCATGTTATTAGTATGTAGATATGGTCATAAGTATTAATGATAAAAACAATTTATTAATAATTGAGGTTAAATTAAAAATAAAATCATAGAGAATATGATGTAAATAACTAAGGGAATTGTGACTTGTATAGTGAAATAGTTCGGTTACAGACAGACAAATCCACAAACTCCATTATAATAAGATATAATATATATATATATATATATATATATAATATATATAGAGGACAGAGAGAGAGAGAGAGAGAGAGAGAGAGAGAGAGAGAGAGAGATGATAGACGTCTACTTTTGAGCAGAAAAGGAACAATCGTTCGTTTAATAATCTTGGGTACGTGATAGCATTGCAAATTTGAAATGATTGGGATTCAACGGTATTTAATTATATTAAATTATTGATATTTACGAATCGATGAAAAAGAATATTAGATTAAAATATTTCGGCGCCATTGGCAGTCATTTCATTGTGGAATTGTATTAAACAAGAAGACATATTGTATCTATTAGCAAATAGTAGGAGATATGCAGATATAACGTATTATTCATCTATGTTAGCTCAGTCGGTAGAGCGTTCGGCTCAAGACCACAAGGTTCCTAGTTCGATACCGGTCCTCGCCAACTCAGCGTATGAGTAGCACAGGGATTTGTGCGGTAAAGTAAGGAGCTGATGGTAGGTGTGGCGCTCCACCTCAGATGCTAAAACAATCTCCTTGGTCTAGCGCTATGAAAAGGGGATAGACTCCCTCGCTGACTGGCTGATACCGACTTTAGGCCGCCCCGACGACTTTACTTTACTTAATGATAACACATCTGCACGCACGCGCACACACACACACACACATCTATATATATATATATATTATATATATATATATACATATATAATAATATATATATATAGTAGATCTGCACGCACAATTACACCACACATATATATATATATATATATATTATTATATTATTATATATAGTCAGATCTTAGCCTGAAGACCATTAAGCGAAACTTTAGTAGGTCGTCTGACTATTATTTGCTCAACTTAGGTATTGACACTTTTACTTATTAGCTTTAGTCTCCTGGCGGTTTTGTATGAATATATATATCTTATTTATATAATATATATATATATATATATATATATATATATACCTATAAATTGTTTTTTCTTTTGTCCAAAATATTGTACTCATAGATTATTTTTGGTTAGTACGATTATCTTGGTCTTTTCATTTTACAAAAATTTTTTTCTTCCCGGTTGATGTTTGGTAGTATATTTTTACAATCAAACTATTTGCTGTTTTTTTTTCTCACCGCGAGGATTTACCAACAGGTTTGGTATATTATATATTATATATATATATATATATAGTTAGATGTATAACTTTCCCAAAGTATTTTGTGAAATGCAAACAGCCTCGTCCAGCATTTGAATATATATATATATATATATGTGTGTGTGTGTGTGTGTGTGTGTGTGAGAGAGAGAGAGAAGTTGGAAACGCGCGGTGTAATGTTCAGAATCAGAGGAAATAGTCTCGCCGACTCTAGTCAAATCCCGCTGCTGGGCGTACTGGTAGCTCAATGGTTAGAAACTCTGGCTGAGGAAAATTGGTCGGGTTTCACTCATGGGTGGAGGTAGCCTGCTAAGTCTAGCCGCACCGAAGAGACGTTATACGTCGAAACAGGGATGTCTATGAATGACTATATATGTGTGCGTATGTGTGTGTGTGTGTGTGTATGTGTATGTGGTGTCTGTGGTGTGTGTGTGTGTGTATGTGTGTCTGTGTGTTCTCTGTGTGTATGTGTATGTGTGTGTCTGTGTGTGTGTGTGTGTGTGTTCATCTCAATACACTTATCGAAGTCTCCGCTTTAATTTTATTGTTTTTTACTTAATTCATATAATAGACACGTATACTCTCTAACAAAACATAAATATGTTATTTATTTAAGTGCTATTTAAGTGTTTCTTATTCGATAAACATATCTTGTAGTATCTTGTGTCTTTTAAATAAACCTCGATATCTTGATCATTGAGTTATTAAGTACATTGATCATTCAAAACAAAATAAAAATAAAAAACATATTGCAAACTTAAACACCCACACTTAATTAGAAGATATTTATCTTTTGTTTTAATCGTCGTAATTGCAAAGTACATATTGTTCGGTTGGATTTACGGCATTTCAACCCTTGTTGGGTTATTTATGCCAAAGATGCTTAGTTTTATTTGTCGCTATCTTTGAGATGAGGCTTGTTAGCGAGTTAAAATCTCACTGGGTGCCCAATTCTTACGGTTTTCTACATCTAAGCTAAGCTTAGTTTGTTAGTTGGTTGGATTCTTTAACATGTAAACCCTTGTTGGGTTATTTTATGCCAAGAAAACGTTGTTTATTTGTCTGTATTTTTGGGATGAGGCTTGATGTGAATAGTTTTATTACTTCGGACTGTTGTCCTCATCCTTATGTCACGCTGTGATCTAGTGGTAACGATATTAAAGCTCCGAAATCACGCTTGAACTCACTATTCTCGTCTGCTCTCTTTCATTCGTTAACTTTCTTCCTTTCTTTTTTTCAATCAAACTTTCTTTCTTACATTTCAATCTGATTATTTTTATTTCTCTTTTTCTTTATTTCTTTCTTTAACGTAAAGAAAAACACTTCAAGACACTTGGATATTAGAATATTCATATTTCGTCGCTTCGTTTATAGTATATAACATTTTAAAAACTTTTTGTAAAACTTTCTTTTACACTTAAACTTTATATATAATTATATAATATATTATATATATATATATATATATATATATACGTTCATGTATGAGTAGTTGCTTACCGGTGGGTACGAGTACGATCGTGGAAGCGCACAGTACCCAGGGGTTAAGACCGAGAAAAAACAAATACAAAGTGCTCAATACAATGTAGATCAAAATTTATCCATTTTATGAATATAATATATATATATATATATATATATATGGATATGTAATATATATATAAATATATATATATATATATATAATATATATAAATATTATGGATATAGCATCGTAACCACTACACCAAACGGACTTTCTTAGATTTTTCGTTTTGTTTCTATGCGTCTTATAGTGACTTCTTCTACACGACAGTATGAGAAGTAAATACACAAGCGATGTGTTTATGATATGGCTTTTGTCGGCTAAAAGAAGCCATATCATATATATATATATATATATATATATATATATATATATATATATATAGCTTAAAACTATTTGTAAAACTTTCAAAAGAACTTTTCTTCACACAAAAATTTCGAATCTATTTGAGAACAATCGAGAAATACATAATACAACAGATATACTACTATTTGTCTTATCTCCTTTATTTACACACACACACACACACACACCACATATAATATATATATATATGTATATATATATATATATAGAGAGAGAGAGAGAGACAGAGAGAGAGAGAGAGAGAGAGAGAGAGAGATAAATAATGATCGCGAAGCAGGTGTATGTTTCTGCCAAATATGTTAAAACCCACGTTAAAACAAGCATATCTGCAGATTGCACATCTAATGTTGCTCCATTATGTGAAGGAACGCAGAAACATATTCACCATTACTTTCATACGAGCAAGGCAATCAGATTTAGTATCTCCAAAACAGAAGTAATTCATCAACCCGGATTGCACTTTTAAGCAAATATGATTTTTGCAGGGTACACAACTTTAGAATTGCAATCATAAGCGGATTCGTCCTTAACAAAAACTTTTGTTTTAACATGAGTCTCATCAGTGGATTACCACAGGAAGAAGGACCAGGATAGAGAACTCAAGATGTTGTATTCCTTGTTCATACTATGTCCTGGGGCACGTCTCAATGTATGTATGTTATGTATTGAGAACGATGCTCCGGCTCAGTATTACAGTCGTCGAAACTGCCGTTCCAACCTCCCTTCTTATTTGTCTGTTGATTTACAGGAAGGCTGAAAAAGAGATGGTTTCGTTCCTTTACCAACTCGGCTGAAATAGGATTAATAACCAAAAGCTGTCAACGGATCAACAAAACAATTGAACAACGCTTTTTATGCTTATGTACAAATATATACATTTATTTTACAAAGGAGCGAGGTGATTTATTTGTCAGCTGACTGGCGATATACAGCTAGTTTTTGTCTAAGTTATCAATTTCGTACCGAGTGGCAAGACATCAGAGTGTATCAGTAAAGTTGTATTCAAGGGCCCCGAGCCATGGCGAGATCCCCGGTCCCGGAGTGTCCTACTCCGCCTCTCTCTTTCTCGTCTGTCTCCGGTCTCTTCCTCTTCTCTCGCTCTTTCTGGCTGGCGGTCTGTTATTTATGGGATCCAGACCTCCCCACCCTTAACACATGTCTCTGATTGGCCAGCCACTCGATACATTGCTTCAAATGTCTAAATGGTCTTGTGCCAGCCTAGCTTGTATCTTTCCCATTTGGAGTCAAGGCCAACCATTGTTTTATTCATCTAAGTTTTTGATATTGTTGACGAACTTTTCAAAAACTGGAATCTTATTTATTAAATTTATCATTTATTTTGTGAAATTTAAAATTCCGATGATATATATTAAATTCCATAATCTAAAGAATTTATGCTTACGTGAGGATTTTTCGTTTAGATAAATATATACCTCCAATATAAACATTATTATTATTATAATATATTATTGTTTTTCTTATTATTTTACTTTTAATTTTAACAACCACCATAATTAATAATTAGGGTAGTTTTAATTAATTGGTAATTAATTAATAGATTGCCAATCAACCCATAACACAACAGTGTTACACTTGAAATCCTAGTTAGAACAAGAGTGTAAGTCCTTGTAGCAGAGAATCCAGTTGTATTCCTTGAAATCCTAGTTAGAACAAGAGTGTAGTTCATGGACGTTCAGAATACGTAGAGGCAATATACCTAACATCGCCAAACCAGAGCTCTGCAGACAGAAGAAATTCGTCTACCATTTACAACTCAGCGACGGTTCGTTAGTCTTGACAAAATTCACTAAAATACGTCATCAGTGATGTTACCCAGGTATCCTTACAGATTTCGGGTTTTGCAACATCATATCTTTTCGACCGGTCATATTGATCTGTTATTAGGCCTGCGCTTAATGATTCTCTCGGTGTAATTTAACGAATAGTTCGGTAATTCTTATTCTTAGTTTTGGTTCTGTTGTTTCCAAAACAAATTTCTTGATAACATACTAGTAAACAGTTTAAATATTGTTTAATATTTAAAGTTCTGAATTAATCACAATTCCTCAAGTGAATTATCTATAACAATTCAAATAAATTCCTGTAGAATTTGTCTGAAACATTCATCCAAAATGTATCTAACATTATATTTTAGCTAAAATAATTTGTCTACAAAGGGAGAAATTTGAAGAAGGAATAAAATGTGTTAGCGGAAATGAAATAAGACTGAATGACAGTGAACAAAGACATTAAATTCAGTGCACATTAAAAAGTGGAAGGAAAAAAAAGAATACTCAGAAACCTAATGGGTAAATCTTAATCAGTATGATAACTGTTGTGATGTTAATTCAACAGTAAAAAAAAGTCAAGTCGAGGTAGGGTAAAAATGAGAAGTGTATTTACAATAAGGTACAAGAACGGCTAGCTTGCCGCTAAACGGTAACAGTACAACCTTTTCACTCGGTGTCTCACTATTTATAGTGAGAACCGGTGTATATTCTCCACTGTAGGAACGACGGTACAACAATAACGATTTGTGAAACCCTGGAAGATAGTTTTTTTAGAAATAGAAAATAAAACCCAAGGAATCATGCAAAAATCCCAGTGAGATTTATTATAATTTAGTTGCAGTAGTTTATATACAAATATGATTACTTTTCAAAAAAACATTTATTTATGTAAAGTTTTTAAGGGTCATTCTTTGCCAGTTGAAATAGGGCTTAAAGAAAGTCCTATGTTATGGGATCCTTTTGTGATCCTTTGGTAAGTCCTATCCTGCGTATTGGTAAGGGTCCAGTGATTTAATCCTATGTCCATCCTCAAAGAACGCTGCAGTAATTATGACCAGCAGGGTGGGTTAAGTATTGTATCAACCTCAGAGTACTGCTAGTGATTGGCCAAGAAATAGATCACATGATCTCGCATAGTCTATAAGTATGGACGAGGATCTAGCATACACCTTATATATTAAAATAACTCAACAAATTATGTTTTTACTATTCTAGTTTTTAGAAATTTCCACCATGTCCTTGGAATTGAAGGGGATTGTAACAAAGATATTTGAGTTTGAGTTTGAGTTTGAGTTTTCTTTAACGGCATATCAACCTCTGTGGGTCATTTAATGCCAAAAAGGTATTTTGGATTTCAGTCTATAAAGTAGTGGTTCTATGGAGATAATGGTTATGTTCTGTTATATTTTGTTGAAAAGGTTGCTTTTTTTAATAAAATTTAAAAATGTTTCAGGGTTTGTATTCTTGAAGATGTCTTTCAGGTTTCTTGCTTGATAGTAATTTGCGCGGATATGTTTAAGTCTGTTACAATTTAGAAGGATATGCTTGGTTGTAAGTTGTACTTTGCATGTTGGGCACACTGGGGCACCCTCCCTTTTAACAGGTACGAATGGGTAATTGGGGTGTGCCCAATACGCAATCTGGCGAGTATTACTTCTTCTCTTCTAATACTTCTGTGGCCCGTCGGCCACTCTCCAATAACTTCTTGTATTCATGGAGCTTGTTTTGAGTCAGATTGTCCCATGATTCTGCCATTTGTCTAATATAAATTTGTTTATGGTTAGTTTCAGATCTGTATATGGGATTTTAGATTTGCTCATATGTGTCTGAAGTGCCTTCTTGCCAAAGATATTGTTTACAACACCTTTATACTCAGTACTCTGTCGTATATGGTCTTGAACGTCCTATTGACCTCAAAAACCAGCGTGGTACCTTTCACAAGAGTTGTCTTCCCTTGATCCCTGAATAAACAAGAGAAATTGTATCTTCAAATAATGTTTCTCGTGAATTTTTAAAGATCAGGTTTCATAATTTGTAGTATTTGAAACATTCTCAATATTGTCCTAATCTTTATTGTTATATACTCAACGTTTTGGCTGATATGCCTCTCCGACCTTCATTAGTGTTTCTTGTCGAACTCAGGAAACCTTCTTTTCGAATTCCGGAACCTTCCTGCCGAACTCGGGAGCCTTCATGTCGTAATCGGAGGCTTCACGAACCTTTATTCCAATCCACCGGGAGTTGACTGTTCTCATTCCGTTAACCATAATGAAAAATAAAAGTCTACAGAAAAGCTGGCATGTCGTAAAATAAGATCTGAAGTAATTATCTGTAAGTTTTCATCTCATAGGATTTACAGCCGTTGATACCGATCCAAAATATAATGTTAAGTGGAAGATACATTTAAAAACTTACAGTGTCTTAGCCAATTAATGTACAATGATAACAAACATATATAATAAAGAGAACTAAAAAGAAATAATGATATTAAAAAGGCCTAGGAAAAGGTAATCTGATGGCTATCGTACATTATAGATATTAATTCTAGGGGGATATTACACGAATAAAACCGGGTATGGCGTATTATTTATTACAAACTACTCAGCATTGAAATTGTAAAAGTAAATGTCTACATGATTCCTGCTAATAAAAACTCGTAAACTAAAATCAGAAATAATTTTACGTTCACTCAAAATGTCAATATGATTTATCGCCTCGAATATCTACCAGGAATAATAAAATTATATTGCCCTACTCACTTCATGTAACAGATATACAAAACTAACAGAACCAGAAACAAAAATGGCGATATTAAAACAAGGAGAACAATAAACTATTATTTGAAAAAAAAAAAGTATTCAGAAAGGCAACGTATAGAATACAGCATATTTATGTATTAATTCAAAGAGAAGATTATACAATGGGGTAGCTCGATTTTTTCACTTTTTTAACATATCAAGTTGTCCATCTATGCGGAAGATGTGTGTTATATACGGAGTATTGATACCAAAAATTCAGATCTTTTACTTGCACCACTGTTGGGGAAATAGCATCAAGAACGTCAACTAAAATGTACTAAAAATTCTCGTTTTCTAAGGGTTAAATTTGCGAAAACGATGATTTTAGTGCACTTTATTTGACAATATTTCAGACTATTTTCTCGAGCAATGGTACAAGTAAAAGATCTAATTTTCGTATCAGTATTCAGTATACTAACACACAAACTTTCGCATAGATGGACAATTTGATATTTTTAAAAAGGTGAAAAATCGACCTACCTATTACACAAACAACCTGGGTTATTATTGGTTATCTTTTATTACCTGAGTTGAAAGCATCGAATCTGTGTAACCAAAAATATGTTGTTGGTTGGTTGGATTTTACGGCATGTCAATCCTTGTTGGGTTATTTTGTCCAAATACATCTTTATTCATTCTCGATGCGTATCAAAAAATCATTTTAAACTCATTTATTTAAACCATAAAATGGTTGGTTAGATTTTATGGCATGTCAGCCGTTGGGTCATTTTATGCCAAAGATGATTTGTTTCCTTCATTCTTGATGGTACTCGATATTTCTTATGAAATTCATTTTTATTCATTTTTTATCTATTAAATCATAGATGTGTGGGTTGGTTGGTTGGGTTTTTACGGCACCTCAACCATTGTTGGTTATTTTATGCCGAAGACGTTTTGTTTTTTCATTCTCCATGGGTACTCAATTTTATAAAAATCTTCTTTTAACTTATTTTTTTCTATTAGAACAATGGATTGGACATTAACAGGTACTATCACTACAGGTCAGGGTGATATGGAAGTAAAGGGGTACTCTACTTTCACCAGAGACCTGAATAGAATTGATAAAATATTAAAACATTAATTAATCATATAAAAAAGAAAGCTGTGGACAGAAAAAAACTTCTGTGACTTTGTTTGCGATATTTAAAGATCTTTGTCGAACTCGAAATGTAAGATGCATAAAAACGCTACGTAACGATTGCGTTCCCGTTCAAATTGTGAGACGAAATATCAATCCCAGAAATTATTATTGTATTGATGGAATTTTGAGTAGGTGTATTTTTAGAAATTCCTAAAATTGTTAAATTGATATTTTTTTATGGTTAGATAAAGAATGTATGCATTATAAAAATGCTGGAAATCTTTGCATCAGCCTAATTCTTTTTAAGTTAGGTGTGAAACTGCTACTGTGGGCCAGCAATGGACTCGGCTTTCCGACAACCCATCTCTCCAGTCAGTATAAAAAGCAGTTGTTTTTTTTAGCTTGGACGTCGGAGTAGGCGGAAGCAGTTTTGTAACCAAGTACCATTGTGTGGTGAAATCTGTCTTGTGTATATATATATATATATATATATATATATATATATATATTTTTATATATATAGGTTAAATTATTATTATTGTTGGAGAAATGATTATAGAGGGCTCAATTACTTATGTAAGAGCTTTATTATTTATTTATTTATAATTATAAAGTTGGTCCTACCATTGGTTTCTGAATAAACACTTTTTCGGTGTATTCGTCTTCAGAGGCGTTTGACTTTTGAAAAGAAAAAATTGGACAGTTTTAAATCCCGGCACGTATCCACGCGATCCGTTAATAGCTCCTGCGTTTCGCTTTCATCATTCAACGCATCACTAATTTGTTTTAAAAACTGTCCAATTTTTTTTTCAAAAGTCAAAACGCCTCTGAAGACGAATAACACCGAAAAAGTGTTATCAGAAACCAATGGTAGGAGCGACTTTGTAATTATTAAATAAATAAATAATATATATATAATATATATATATATATATATATTAAAGCTTTATTATTTAAAGTCAACGCCTCTGACGACGAATAACACCGAAAAGTGTTATTCAGAAACCAATGGTAGGACTGACTTTCATTTGTATTATTAATTATAAATAAATAAATAAATAAATAAATTATATATATATATAATATATAATATTATATATATATAATCTATTATTTATTCATGAATAACAACTTCTCGCCTCTCTCTCTCTTTCTCTATCTCTCTCTCTCTCTCTCTTCTCTAATATATATATATTATATATATATATTATATGATATATATATAGTGATCATGTACTTACTTAGATATTTACGTAGTTTAAAAGCAGACCCCATACTATTGACCACATGCCAAACGAAACAAAAAGCTTTCAAATATTCATAAGAATAAAGACACTCATGGACAAAAAGAATAAAATATAAATATTCCATCTCGAACATCCATAATCTTTACGAATATCGATTTATAGAACGCATCTTCGTTTATATATATTAAAAAAAGGTGATTATAAGGAAATAACTCGCATTTTAAGAAAAAGTCCATTAAGTGCAATTTTTAAGATATTTTTAAAAATAATTATTGTCTATTGTCTTATTCGCACGTAATGACACTAGCAAAATGTAGTGTACTACTTAATTAATTTTCAAATAGGAGATTTTTTTTTAAAGATCTATTCAAAAACATTTATCTTTATAATAAAGTAACATCTTTTGTTCTTGTCAATAAAGCATTCATAATATGAAATATCTGCACTCCTTTCACTGTTTGTTATTTTTTGCTTCCAGGGACTTTTTCGGGGGACAAATATAGTATCTTTATCCCTTAAGCTAATTAAATATATTACAAAACATTAAATAAATAAAAGAATAATCTAAATATTTATTACTTAAAAAAAAGACTTTTGCACTCTTATTAAGATTCAAATGATAAGTGTTTTAGTCTAGATTTTGTCCCCACAATGATTAAGTTTTAAGGATAGTATTTCTACAGCCTCTGATAATACGTCTTTATCTGTGTGTTGTGCCTCCGGGCATCTCCTGTTGTTACTATCTGTCACATCAATATTTTAAAGAAAAGCGAAACTTTGCACAAAATATTACAATATTACAATGATATTTATATAAGATCTAGTTTTTGTTAATTCATGCGATACTTAATGATCTAGAAAAAATGTTACTTTCTTATACCTTCAGACTCCGTTCTCCCTTCTATGTAAATGCTTCTCTTTTTATCTCTCTCTCTCTTCCCCCTCTCTCTTCACACACACAATTATTTTCTCACACACACACCACTATTATAATATATATATGAGGAGGTAGAAGGCATGAGTGAACAAGAAATGAAAAACTTCAAAACAAATCCAGAGTTGAACGTTTCGTTTTGAATTCATACGGACACCATCAGTCAAGATGATTTTTATGAAAGCAACATTTCGTGCAAGTTACAAGTGAATTTTGCTTTGCAATAAAAATCATCTTGACCGATGATGTCCGTATAATTCGGACGAAAACCTTCTTCACTCTCTGATTTGTTTTGAGTTTCATTTCTTGTTCCATCCGTTCTACCTACTCATACTTCGATTCTACGGACATCCCATCCTATCTCATATAATATATATATATATGATATATATATATATATTAATTTCCACAAAGGCCGTGATACGTTACTTTTCCAACACACCGCTCCATTGTTATTTAGTGTTTATCATTTATTTGTCCAAACCATTACTTTAAAATTTTTTCTAAGAATAAATGTAGCTTTTAACTTCCATGGCTCATACTTGCTTTCTATTAATTCAATCCACTCATCATTCCTCCTTCTCTCCTTATAATTCCCATCTTTCCTTCCTTTTATTTATCATTCATAATTCTTCACATTTATTCTTCTTCGTCCCTCACTTCTTCTTCTTCTTCTTCTTCTTCTATCTTCTTTTACCTTTCTTCTTCTTCTTCTTCTTATTTCTTACATTTTTCCTTTCTCTATGATATCTGGTTCGTTTCTCTATCTTTTTTCTTTTCCTGCTACCCCTTCTTCCTTCACTTCTCATCGTGATTTCTTCCTTCGTTCCAATTAGTCTTTTTTCCTCCTTCACCTTATTTCATCTCTGGACCAACCCACAACGAGGCCCACCTATCCCCAAATCCCGATCCCGGTACACATCCTTAAACTCCCTCAACCCTCAACCGCACCCCGCCACCGCCAAAAACGACAAACAAAAGCCCCCCCTACACACCCCCAATCCTGGACAGCCACACGGAACAAATCGACCGCGCTGAACCCCTCCTCATCAGCCTCCCACCCCCTAAATCTCAACCCTCTACGTTCTAGAGCTACTGGCCATCCACCCCGTACCAACCCCAAACCCATTCTCTTTCTTCTTCTTCTTCTTCTTCTTCCTTCTTCTTCTCTCTTATTTTAGTCTACATATTCTTCTTCTCTATATATCTCTTCTTCCTGCTACCGCTTACTCTCTATCGTGTATTTCTTCTTTTCTTCGTTCCAGACCAACACCATTCTGTGTCATCTTTTCCTCTCTCCACTTATTCTTTTCTCTGTCAATTATGTCTCATTTTCCTTCAACTATTTCTTCTTCTACACTTCTCATCTCTATCATTATTCTTCTTCCTTCCTCCTTCTATCTTCTTCTATCTCTTCTTCTTTCTCTCTTCTTCTTCCTTTCTTCTTCTTCTTCTTTAATTACTCTTCTTCTTCTTCTTCTCTCTTATCTGTCTTTCTTCTTCTTCTTCTTCTTTTATGAGCTCATTGAAGTCTCTAATGTAGGTGAAGATATACAAAGAAATCCAACAGAGTACATATTATACAACAATGCAGACTCTATTGTCTGAGCACATGTACAACATGAAAATATAGATTACAAAACAGACGAACAACTAAAGAGAATAGTTCTTAGAGTTTAATCTGGGAGACCACTAATGTTAGACCTAAGGAAATATTTACACAGGCAAAATTACACTCATCAGATATACAAAAACAGAACCATATGTGAAACTCCACAACAACACACACACACACACATATATAGTACATACTATATATAGATACTATATATATATAACGTTAAAAAAGTAAAGTAGTCGAAAGTGGCCTAATGTCGGTATCAGCCAATCAGCGAGGGATTCTATCCCCTTTTTCAATAGCGCTAGACCAACGGAGATATGTTTAGCAATTCTAAGGTGGAGCGCCACACCTACCATCAGCTCCTTACTTTACCGCACACAAGTAATTTTTTTTTTCCCCCCTTTGTGCTTTAAAAACCCCTTTTTTTTCCATTCCGCTGAGTGGCGGGGCCGGTATCGTAACTAGAAACCTTGTGGTTTCTAGCCGAACGACTCTACCGACTGAGCTAATCTAACCCTTCCGCACCTCTGTCAAGTAGTGCAGTCTTACAGTAGCATGATACAGTTTACGGTCTTCCAAGAATTTTTGCTTTCTTCTCAGAGAGCACTAAGATATTGTTCGTGTTTATTTTTATTTTTCTAATGGAATTACAAATGTAAATCGGAAAGATTTTAATTTTCAGACTGGATATTAAGCAACAATTATCTACATTTTTCCCATCTCTGGTAGAACTGGTTTCAAGGCACTGAAGATAACCCAAGCGTAACGCGAAAAGGAAAGAAATGAATATTAGATAAGAAAAAGGAGATATATTCAAATTCCTCCCCTGTCTGCAATTCAGTGCTGGGGTCGACTTTAAAAATGTTTTTTCTTCTTCTTCTTTGGTTTTAGCGCACACTCGCTACATCAATGTCTTCGATAAAAGCATCGAAAAGACAAAACCAAAAACCAAAAACCCATAAACCAAAAAAATAAATAATCAAAGAATTCTTAATAATAGAATGACAAATGGGCGTTGTTATGATGCTCGAAGCTATTCTTGATATCATCTTGATATGATAGTTGTTGCTTGTAGATAGATGATTACACCAATGATTTTAGAAAACGTAGAATATCCAAAAGAAAACAAACACCAAGACACTCCTAGACGGAAATCAATGCCATTGTGCTGGATTATAGAAAACATCTTATTTCAAGAAGTGTCTGAAACATGTCTTTATCGACATCATTAAGAACCTGAACCATATGTCAATTGTGACCAGCGTGGCGTAAATAAATGTCGATATTTGGTCGGCTAATGAAAAAGAAAAAAAAAAGAGTTAAACTATCTTTTGTCAAATGGTAAAAGGATTTTCCATAGAGCAGCCAAACGGAACGGATCTTCCAGCAGAAAAAAAGCAACATAAAATAAGAATGAATGGAAAATAATCCAAATAATAAAGAACTAAGGTTTATGAATAAGCCTATTTAAGCTATTGGGGTTGGTTGGTGGTTGAAAACTCGCGCATGTTCAACCCTAGGGCATTTTAAGCTATTGGTCCCTGTAGCCAGTGAAGGTGCTGGCCCATAACCTGTAAAGTTTAAATGCCATCCTGGCCACGTGAAAAGCTTTAAAAAGTCCGTGTTATGGAATCCTTTGTGAGCGTATAAGTCCTTCCTGGCGTATTGGTAAAGGTCCAGTGGTAATCCTAGTCCACCGTCCAAGGAATCCAAGTATTATGACCAGTAAGGTCGGGGTTAAGTAGATATAAACCTCAGAGTTATGCCGTGATTGCCAAGAGATAGATCACATAATTCTCGCCTATCTATAAGTAGAGCAGGCAACTAGCACACACCTTTTATATCCACAAAAATCTGGATGTGGGTCATTGCAGTTCACTTTGCGCTAATGACCCTTTGGGAAAGGTTATGAATCTTACTCTCCCTCCAGCTATGGTAATAGTAGGACAGACTGGGCTCCTAACCTTGGTTACGGAACTTGGTCTAGCGAGAAGAAATCTCTGAATTCAAAACCTTTTGAACTCCGCTTAAGAAATTGACCTTGTGTCGCATCCTAGCTCGTGCGGACGGGTTGGTAAAATATCTCACAAAGATCTGCAAAGGTGGTTGGTTGTTGGTTGAATGTTGGTTTAAATGTGTACGGCATGTCAACCCTTGTTGGGTTATTTTCATGCAGGAAGACCTTTCCTTCTTTATTCATTCAAACACTATTTCATCCCAAAAATAATTAACACTATCTTACTAGGGTATCAACTGCAGGTGAATTCTTTAAGCCATTGGCTAACACTAAAACTGGCCTTAAATCAATCAGAGGATCCTGTAGTCAACGATTTGATTCATTGATTTTAAACATTTGATTTCATCAAATATTGCTCGCCAACTCAAAATTATCCATCATAACACTCAAGTCATCATTTATTTTAGATGCTCGTTAATAACGCCCAACTTTTAAAAACATAACACACACACACACACACACACCACCACACATTAATATATACTATTATATATATATAATTATATATATATATATATAATATCACTAGCAAATATATGCCCCTCCGGGTGCAAGTATTTAAGTTTTAATGTAATAAAATATTGTATTACAATAGCAAAGGCTAATGAAACTAAAAAGAATACCAGATAAAAAGATTTGAAACAGAGGGAGTATAATAACCAGATTTGAAAAGAGGGAGTATAAAAAAACATGAATAACTGAAACTTACTTTCATTCACTCTCGTCTTTATTTTTTCTAATTTAAGTAATATTAGTTAACAGAGCGGAAGTAAAGAAAACAGACAGTATTTTATCTGTTAATGGCATCTAAATTTAAATTCCATTGAAGACGACTTACTTGCTTATATTCATTAAAATAAACCAAACAGTTGAGAGAGATATATACAAACAAAATAGCGGTTACAGTGTGAACAGGAAGACTAATTTGCATATTAATATTAAAAAATCGAATTTAATAAATATGTGCTTAGTATTATTGATTTCTAACTGTTGGTTTTATTTTTAATGAATATAAGCAAAAGTCTCTTCAATGAATCTTAAATTAAATCCATTAACAAGATAAAATAACTGTCATGTTATCTTTACTTCCTCTTTTAACTAAATACTTAAATTAGAAAAAATAAAAGACGAGAGTGATGGAAGAGTAAGTTTCAGTTATTCCATTTTTTATTATACCTCCCTCTTTTTCAAATCTGTTATTATACTCCTCTGTTTCAAATCTTTTTATCTGTATTCTTATTTAGTTTCATTAGCCTTTCTAATTTAATACAATATTTTATTACATTAAACTTAAATACTTGCACCCGGAGGGTGCATATATTTGCTAGTATATGTATTATATAATATATATATATAATATATATATAATATATATATATATATGTGTGTGTGTGTGGTGTGTGTGTGTGTGTTATGTTTTTTAAAAAGTTGGGCGTTATTACGAAGCATCTAAAAATAAATGAATGAACTTGATGTTATGATGGATAATTTGAGTTGGCGAGCAAATATTTTGATGAAATCAATGTTTGAAAATCAATGTAATCCAATCGTTGATACAGGATCCTCTGATTGATTTAAGGCCAGGAGTTTTAGTGTTAGCAAATGGCTTAAAGAATTCACCTGCAGTTGATACCTAGTAGAGATAGTGTTAATTATTTTTGGGATGAAATAGTTTTGAATGAATAAAAGGAAACGTCTTCCGCATGAAATAACCCAACAAGGGTTGACATGCCGTAACATTTAACCAACCATCCAACCAACCAACCAACCTGTTGAGATTTTTGTGGATATATTTACCAACCCCTCCGCACGAGCAGGATGCGACACAAGGTCAATTTCTTAAGCGGAGTTCAAAAGGTTTGAATTCAGAGTTTTCCTTCTCTAGACCAGTTGCCTAACCAAGGTTAAGGAGCCCAGTCTGTCCTACTATTTACCCATAGCTGGAGGGAGAGTAGGATTCATACCTTTCCCAAGGGTATTAGCGCAAAGTGAAATGCAATGACCACATCCAGATTTTTGTGGATATAAGGTGTGTGCTAGTTGCCTGCTCCTACTTATAGACTAGGCGAGATCATGTGATCTATCTCTTGGCCAATCACTGGCAGTACTCTGAGGTTTATATACTACTTAACCCCGACCTTACTGGTCATAATTACATTGGCATTCTTTGACGGTGGACATAGGATTAAAACACTGGACCTTTACCAATACGCAGGATAGGACTTATACGCTCACCAAAGGGATTCCATAACACAGGACTTTTTTAAAGCCCTTTTCAACTGGCCAAGGATGGCATTTAAAAACTTTAAGGTTATGGGCCCAGCACCCTTCCACTGCGCTACACAGGACCAATAGCTTAAATAAGACCTTAGGGTTGACATGCCGTAGTTTTCAACCAACCAACCAACCAACCAATAGCTTAAATAAGACCTTATTCATAAACCTTTAGTTTCTTTATTATTTGATTCTTTTCCATTCATTCTTATTTTATGTTGCTTTTTTTTCTGCTGGAAAATCCGTTCCCGTTTGGCTGCTCTATGGAAAAATCCTTTTATCCATTTGACAAAAGATAGTTACTCTTTTTTTTTCTTTTTCATTAGACGACCAAATATCGACATTTATTTACGCCCACGCTGGTCACAATTTGACATATGGTCAGTTCTTAATGATGTCGACTAAGACATGATTTTCAGACATTCTTGCAAATAAGATGGTTTTCTATAATACCAACACAATGCATTGATTTCCGTCTAGGAGTGTCTGGTGTTTGTTTTCTTTTGGATATTCTACGTTTCTTAAAATCAATACATCTATTAAAAGCAACACTATCATATCTAAGATCGATACAAGATAGATTCGACATCTCATAACAACGCCCATTTCTCATTCATATTTTAAGAATTCTTTGATTTATTTATTTTTTTGGTTTATTGTTTTTGGTTTTTGGTTTTTCTTTTTCGATGCTTTTAGTCGAAGACATTGATGTAGCGAGTGTGGCGCTAAAACCGAAAGAAGAAGAAGAAATAAACATTTTTAAAGTCGACAATGCACTGAATTGCAGACAGGGGAGGAATTTGAATATATCTCCTTTTCTTATCTAATATTCATTTCTTTCCTTTTCGCGTTACGCTTGGGTTATCTCAGTGCTTGAAACCAGTTCTACAGAGAGGGAGAAATAGTAGATAATTTGTTGCTTATATCCAGTCTGAAAATTATAATCTTTCCGATTTTATCATTTTAATTCCATTAGAAAAATAAAAATAAACAGAAACAATATCTTATCTCTCTGATAAGATAAAGCAAAAATTCTTTGAAGCCGTAACTGTATCAGTGCTACTGTATGACTGCACTACTTGGACAGAGGTGCGGAAGGGTTGATTAGCTCAGTCGGTAGATCGTTCGGCTAGAAACCACAAGGTTTCTAGTTCGATACCGGCCCTCGCCAACTCAGCGTATGAGTAGCACAAGGATCTGTGCGGTAAAGTAAGGAGCTGATGGTAGGTGTGGCGCTCCACCTTAGATGCTAAAACAATCTCCTTGGTCTAGCGCTATTGAAAAGGGGATAGAATCCTCGCTGATTGGCTGATACCGACATTAGGCCACTTCGACGACTTTACTTTTTTACTTATATATATATATATATATATATATATATATGTGTGTGTGTGTGTGTGTTGTGGAGTTCACATATGGTTCTTTTTTGTATATCTGATGAGTGTAATTTTCTGTGTAAATATTCTATTCTACATTAGGTGGTCTCCAGATTAACTCTACAAGAACTATTTCTTTAAGTTGTTCGTCCTGTTTTGTATCTATATTTCATGTTACATGTGCTCAGACAATAGAGTCTGCATTGTTGTTATATGTACCTCTTGTTGGATTTCTTTGTATATCTTCACCTACATTAGAGACTTCAATGAGGCCTCATAAGAAGAAGAAGAAGAAGAAGAAGAAGAAGAAGAAGAAGAAGAAGAAGAAGAAGAAGAAAAAGAAGAAGAAGAAGAAGAAGAAGAAGAAGAAGAAGAAAGAAGAAGAAGAAGAAGAAGAAGAAGAATTAAATGAAAAAAAGAAAATTAAATGTAGAAGAAGAAATAAGTGAAGAAGAAAAAGACATAATTGAAGAAGAAAAAGAAATAAGTGAAGAGGAAAAAGACACAGAATTGAACGAAGAAGAAGAATACACGATAGAGAAGTATAAGAAGAAGTAGCAGGGAAGAAGAGATATATAGAGAAGAAAGAAAATGTAGATAAATAAGAAGAAGAAGAAGAAGAAGAAGAAGAAGAAGAAGAAGAAGAAGAAGAAGAAGAAGAAGGAGAATTAAATGAAAAAGAAGAATTAAATGTAGAAGAAGAAATAAGTGAAGAGGAAAAAGACATAATTGAACGAAGAAGAAGAATACACGATAGAGAAGTAGAAGAAGAAGGTAGCAGGGAAGAAGAAAAAGATAGAGAAGAACAGATATATAGAGAAGAAAGAAAATGTAGAGAAATAAGAAGAAGAAGAAGAAGAAGAAGAAGAAGAAGAAGAAGAGAAGAAGAAGAAGAAGAAGAAGTGAAGGAACGAAAGAAGAATAAATGTGAGAATTATGAAATGAATAAATAAAGGAAGGAAAGATGGAATTAATACAGGAGAGAAGGATGGAATGAATGAGTGATTGAATTATAGAAAGCAGTTTGAGCCATGGAAGTTAAAGCTACATTTAATTCTTAGAAAAAGATTTTAGTAATGGTTTAGGAACAAATAAATGATAAACACTAAATAAAAATGGAGCGGTGTGTTGGGAATAAAGTAACGTATCACGGCACTTTTGGAAATTAAATATATAATATATATATATATATATATATATATATGGAGATAGGATGGATGTCGTAGAATCCGACAGTATGAGGTAGGTAGAAGGATGGTGAACAAGAAATGAAAACTCAAAACAAATCAGAGAGTTGAAACGTTTCGTCCGAATTCATACGGACATCATCGGTCAAATGATTTTTATTGAAAGCAAAATTCACTTGTACTTGCACGAAATGTTGCTTTCAATAAAAATCATTTGACTGATGGTGTCCGTATGAATTCAAACGAAACGTTTCAACTCTGATTTGTTTTGAGTTTTCATTTCTTGTTCACCATCCTTCTACCTACCTCATATATATATATATATAGTGTGTGTGTTGTGAGAAATAATGTGTGTGTGAGAGAGAGAGGGGAGAGAGAGAGAGATAAAAAAGAGAAACATTTACATAGAAGGAGAGAACGAGTCTGAAAGGTATAAGAAAGTAACATTTTTCTAGATCATTAAGTATCGATGAATTAACAAAACTAGATCTGTATATAAATATCATTGTAATATTGTAATATTTTGTGCAAAGTTTCGCTTTTCTTTAAAATATTTGATGTGACAAGATAGTAACAACAGGAGATGCCCAAGGAGGCACAACACACAGATAAAGACGTATTATCAGCGGCTGTAGAAATACTATCCTTAAAACTTAATCATTGTGGGACAAAATCTAGACTAAAACACTTATCATTTGAATCTTTAATAAGAGTGCAAAAGTCTTTTTTTTAAGTATAAATATTTAGATTATTCTTTTATTTATTTAATGTTTTGTAATATATTTAATTAGCTTTAAGGGATAAAGATACTATATTTGTCCCCGAAAAAGTCCTGGAAAGCAAAAAATACAAACAGTGAAAGGAGTGCAGATATTTCATATTATGAATGCTTTATTGACAAAGAAACAAAAGATGTTACCTTTATTATAAAGATAAATGTTTTTGAATAGATCTTTTTTAAAAAAAATCTCCTATTGAAAATTAATCTAAGTAGTACATTACATTTGCTAGTGTCATTACGTGCGAATAAGACAATAGACAAATAATTATTTTTAAAAATATCTATAAAAGTTGCACTTAATGGACTTTTCTTAAAATGCGAGTTATTTCCTTATATCACCTTTTTTTATATATAAAACGAAGATACGTTCTATAAAATCGATATTCTTAAAAGATTATGGATGTTCGAGATGGAATATTTATATTTTTATTCTTTTTGTCCATGAGTGTCTTTTATTCTTATGAATATTGAAAGCTTTTTGTTTCGTTTGGCATGTGGTCAATAGTATGGGGTCTGCTTTTAAACTACGTAAATATCTAAGTAAGTACATGATCACTGAATATATATATATATATATATATATATATATATATTATATAATTATATATATATAGAGAGAGAGAGAGAGAGAAGAGAGAGAGAGAGAAAGAGAGAGAGGCGAGAAGTTGTGTATTCATGAATAAATAAATAGATTATATATATATATATATATATATATATATATTTATTTATTTATATTTATTTAATAATTTAAAAGTCGGTCCTACCATTGGTTTCTGAATAACACATTTTCGGTGTTATTCGTCGTCAGAGGCGTTGACTTTAAATAAATAAAGCTCTTACATAAGTAATTGAGCCCTCTATAATCATTCTCCAATAATAATTTAACCTTAACCAATAATATATATATATATATATATATATATATATATATATATATATATATATATATTATTTATTTATTATAATTACAAAGTCTGTCCTACCATTGGTTTCTGAATAACACTTTTTCGGTGTTATTCGTCTTCAGAGGCGTTTGACTTTGAAAAAAAAATTGGACAGTTTTAAACAAATAGTGATGCCGTTGAATGATGAAAGCGAAACGCAGGAGCTATTAACGGATCGCGTGGATACGTGCCGGGAATTTAAAACTGTCCAATTTTTTCTTTTCAAAAGTCAAACGCCTCTGAAGACGAATAACACCGAAAAAGTGTTATTCAGAAACCAATGGTAGGACCAACTTTATAATTATAAATAAATAAATAAATAAAGCTCTTACATAAGTAATTGAGCCCTCTATAATCATTTCTCCAACAATAATAATAATTTAACCTATATATATATATATATATATATATATATATATAATACACAAGACAGATTTCACCACACAATGGTACCTGGTTACAAACTGCTTCCGCCTACCCCGACGTCCAAGCTAAAAAAAAACAACTGCTTTTTATACTGACTGGAGAGATGGGTTGTCGGAAAGCCGAGTCCATTGCTGGCCCACAGTAGCAGTTCACACCTATATTATAATTAATTTGAACATAGTTAAATGTCTAACACAATAACTCTCCGTTACTTACTCTCTCTCTCTCTCTCTCTCTCTCTCTCTCTCTCTCTCATTCTTACCCATACATACAGAGGGTGAGAGAAATATGCAGAATGACAGTGAGGGATGGGTCAGTTTTTGACTTAATTGCTAATTACGACTAATTAAAACCAATCAAGATGAAAATTTTTTTTCAGACATTAAGTAGTCCTAAAACCATGGAATATCTTAGTATAAATATTGTGTCCTTAACATGATAGAAAAAAAGCCTTTAGGAAATGAAAGTTGATAATCTCACCTATAGTACTAATAATAATAATAATAATAATAATAATAATAATAATATAATATATATATATATATATATATATATATATATATATATATATATATATATATAGGAAGAAAGAAATGGATATAAATCCGGCAGTGTAAATGTATAAAAAGGTTTGAGAAAAAAACATAAAATACGTCGAAAATTGAAATTTTTGGGTGCCGACGCAATAGCCTTTCGGTTTTATTTAAACCATCAACATACCTATTAATCATTAATCATATAAAAGGGAAACTGTGGACAAGCAACAGCTTATGAGGCTTTGTTTAAAGGCCTCTGTCGATACTCGAAATGTAGTAAAATATGCAAATCAAAACTTTTGATGATCTTTAAAAGTAAACATACATTTCTTTATCTAACCATAAAAAATATCAATTTAACAATTTTAGGAATTTCTAAAAATACACCTACTCAAAATTCCATCAATACAATAATAATTTCTGGGATTGATATTTCGTCTCACAATTTGAACGGGAACGCAATCGTTACGTAGCGTTTTGATATTTATCTTAGATTTCGAGTATCGAAAAAGGTCTTTAAACATCGCAAACAAAGTCACACAAGTTTTTTCTTGTCCACAACTTTCTTTTTATATGATTAATTAATGTTTTAATATTTTATCAATTCTATTCTGGGGCTCTCATGAAAGTAGAGTACCCCTTTACTTCCATATCCACCCTGACATGTAGTGATAGTACCTGTTAGTGTCCAATCAAATGTTTTAATAGAAAATATAAGTTAAAAGAAGAGTTTTAAAAAATTGAGTATGAAGGATGAATAAAACAAAACGTATTCGACATAAAATAACCCAACAAGGGTTGAGGTGCCGTTAAACCAACCAACCAACCAACCAACCAACCCACACACCTATGTTTTAAATAGATAAAAAATGAGTTAAAAATGAATTTCATAAGAAAAAAATCGAGTACCCATCAGGAATGAAGGAAACAAATCATCTTTGGCATAAAATAACCCAATAAGGATTGACATGCCATAAAATAGCCCAATAAGGGTTGATATGCCATAAAATCTAACCAACCAATCAACCATTATATGGTTTAAATAAATGAGTTTAAAAATGATTTTTTGATACGCATCGAGAATGAATAAAGATGTATTTGGCACAAAATAACCCAACAAGGATTGACATGCCGTAAAATCCAACCAACCAACATATTTTTGGTTACACAGATTCGATGCTTTCAATTCAGGTAATAAAAGATAACCAATAATAACCCAGGTTGTTTGTGTAATAGGTAGGTCGATTTTTCACTTTTTAAAAATATCAAATTGTCCATCTATGCGAAAGTTGTGTGTTAGTATACTGAATACTGATACGAAAAATTAGATCTTTTACTTGTACCATTGCTCGAGAAAATAGTCTGAAATATTGTCAAATAAAGTGCACTAAAATCATCGTTTTCGCAAAATTTAACCTTTAGAAAATGAGAATTTTTAGTACATTTTATTTGACGTTCTTGGATGCTATTTCCCAAAACAATGGTGCAAGTAAAAGATCTGAATTTTTGGTATCAATACTCCGTATATTAACACACAACTTCCGCATAGATGGACAATTTGATATGTTAAAAAAGTGAAAAATCGAGCTACCCCATTGTATAATCTTCTCTTTGAATTAATACATAATATGCGGTATTCTATACGTTGCCTTTCAGAATACTTTATTTTTTTTCAATTTAATAGTTTATTGTTCTCCTTGTTATTAATATCGCCATTTTGTTTCTGGTTCTGTTAGTTTTGTATATCTGTACATGAAGTGAGTAGGGCAATATAATTTTATTATCTGGTAGATATTCGAGGCGATAAATCATATTGACATTTTGAGTGAACGTAAAATTATTTCTGATTTTAGTTTACGAGTTTTTATTAGCAGGAATCATGTAGACATTTACTTTTACAATTTCAATGCTGAGTAGTTTTGTAATAAATAATACGCCATACCCGGTTTTATTCGTGTAATATCCCCCTAGAATTAATATCTATAATGTACGATAGCCATCAGATTACCTTTTCCTCGGCCTTTTTAATATCATTATTTTCTTTTTAGTTCTCTTTATTATATATGTTTGTTATCATTGTACATTAATTGGCTAAGACACTGTAAGTTTTTAAATGTATCTTCCACTTAACATTATTATTTTGGATCGGTATCAACGGCTGTAAATCCTATGAGATGAAAACTTACAGATAATTACTTCAGATCTTGTTTTACGACATGCCAGCTTTTCTGTAGACTTTTATTTTTCATTATGGTTAACGGAATGAGAACAGTCAACCCCCGGTGGATTGAATAAAGGGATCGATTCGAAGGTTCGTGAAGCCTCCGATTACGAAATGAAGGCTCCCGAGTTCGGCAGGAAGGTTCCGGAGTTCGAAAAGAAGGTTCCTGAGTTCGACAAGAAACACTTAATGAAGGTCGGAGAGCATATCGCCAAAACGTTGAGTATATAACAATAAAGATTAGGACAATATTGAGAATGTTTCAAATACTACAAATTATGAAACCTGATCTTTAAAAATTCCGAGAAACATTATTTGAAGATACAAATTTCTCTTGTTTATTCAGGGATCAAGGGAAGACAACTCTTGTGAAAGGTACCACGCTGGTTTTGAGATCAATAGGACGTTCAAGACCATATACGACAGAGTACTGAGTATAAAGGTGTTGTAAACAAATATCTTTGGCAAGAAAGGCACTTCAGACACATATGAGCAAATCTAAAATCCCATATACAGATCTGAAACCAACCATAAACAAATTTATATTAGACAAATGGCAGAAATCATGGGACAATCTGACTCAAAACAAGCTCCCTGAAATACAAGAAGTTATTGGAGAGTGGCCGACGGGCCACAGAAGTATTAGAAGAGAAGAAGTAATACTCGCCAGATTGCGTATTGGGCACACCCAAATTACCCATTCGTACCTGTTAAAAGGAGAGGGTGCCCCAGTGTGCCCAACATGCAAAGTACAACTTACAACCAAGCATATCCTTCTAAATTGTAACAGACTTAAACATATCCGCGCAAATTACTATCAAGCAAGAAACCTGAAAGACATCTTCAAGAATACAAACCCTGAAAACATTTTAAATTTTATTAAAAAAAGCAACCTTTTCAACAAAATATAACAGAACATAACCAATTATCTCCATAGAACCACTACTTTATAGACTGAAATCCAAAATAACCTTTTTGGCATTAAATGACCCACAGAGGTTGATATGCCGTTAAACAACACTCAAACTCAAACTCAAACTCAAATATCTTTGTTACAATCCCCTTCAATTCCAAGGACATGGTGGAAATTTCTAAAAACTAAAATAGTAAAAACATAAATTGTTGAGTTATTTAATATATAAGGTGTATACTAGATCCTCGTCCATACTTATAGACTATGCGAGATCATGTGATCTATTTCTTTGCCAATCACTGGCAGTACTCTGAGGTTGATACAATACTTAACCCACCCTGCTGGTCATAATTACTGCAGCGTTCTTTGAGGATGGACATAGGATTAAATCACTGGACCTTTACCAATACGCAGGATAGGACTTATACGCTCACCAAAGGATTACCAAAGGATTCCATAACATAGGACTTTCTTTAAGCCCTATTTCAACTGGCAAAGAATGGCCCTTAAAAACTTTACATAAATAAATGTTTTTTTAAAAAGTAATCATATTTGTATATAAACTACTGCAAGTAAATTATAATAAATCTCACTGGGATTTTTGCATGATTCCTTGGGTTTTATTTTCTATTTCTAAAAAAACTATCTTCCAGGGTTTCACAAATCGTTATTGTTGTACCGGTCGTTCCTACAGTGGAGAATATACACCGGTTCTCACTATAAATAGTGAGACACCGAGTGAAAAGGTTGTACTGTTACCGTTTAGCGGCAAGCTAGCCGTTCTTGTACCTTATTGTAAATACACTTCTCATTTTACCCTACCTCGACTTGACTTCTTTTTTACTGTTGAATTAACATCACAACAGTTATCATACTGATTAAGATTTACCCATTAGGTTTTCTGAGTATTCTTTTTTTTCCTTCCACTTTTTAATGTGCACTGAATTTAATGTCTTTGTTCACTGTCATTCAGTCTTATTTCATTTCCTCTTACACATTTTATTCCTTCTTCAAATTTCTCCCTTTGTAGACAAATTATTTTAGCTAAAATATAATGTTAGATACATTTTGGATGAATTGTTTCAGACAAATTCTACAGGAATTTATTTGAATTGTTATAGATAATTCACTTGCGGAATTGTGATTAATTCAGAACTTTAAATATTAAACAAATATTTAAACTGTTTACTAGTATGTTATCAAGAAATTTGTTTTGGAAACAACAGAACCAAAACTAAGAATAAGAATTACCGAACTATTCGTTAAATTACACCGAGAGAATCATTAAGCGCAGGCCTAATAACAGATCAATATGACCGGTCGAAAAGATATGATGTTGCAAAACCCGAAATCTGTAAGGATACCTGGGTAACATCACTGATGACGTATTTTAGTGAATTTTGTCAAGACTAACGAACCGTCGCTGAGTTGTAAATGGTAGACGAATTTCTTCTGTCTGCAGAGCTCTGGTTTGGGCGATGTTAGGTATATTGCCTCTACGTATTCTGAACGTCCATGAACTACACTCTTGTTCTAACTAGGATTTCAAGGAATACAACTGGATTCTCTGCTACAAGGACTTACACTCTTGTTCTAACTAGGATTTCAAGTGTAACACTGTTGTGTTATGGGTTGATTGGCAATCTATTAATTAATTACCAATTAATTAAAACTACCCTAATTATTAATTATGGTGGTTTGTTAAAATTAAAAGTAAAACTAATAAGAAAAACAATAATAATTATAATAATAATAATGTTTATATTGGAGGTATATATTTATCTAAACGAAAAATCCTCACGTAAGCATAAATTCTTTAGATTATGGAATTTAATATATATCATCGGAATTTTAAATTTCACAAAATAAAATGATAAATTTAATAAATAAGATTCCAGTTTTTGAAAAGTTCGTCAACAATTTCAAAAACTTAGATGAATAAAACAATGGTTGGCCTTGACTCCAAATGGAAAGATACAAGCTAGGCTGGCACAAGACCATTTAGACATTGAAGCAATGTAATCGAGTGGCTGGCCAATCAGAGACATGTGTTAAGGGTGGGGAGGTCTGGATCCCATAAATAACAGACCGCCAACCAGAAGAGCGAGAGAAGAGGAAGAGACCGGAGACAGACGAGAAGAAGAGAGAGACGGAGTCGGACACTCCGGGACCGGGGATCTCGCTATGGCTCGGGGCCCTTGATACAACTTTACTGATACACTCTGATGTCTTGCTACTCGGTACGAAATTGATAACTTAGACCAAAACTAGCTGTAGATCGCCAGTCAGCTGACAAATAAATCACCTCGCTCCTTTGTAAAATAAATGTATATAAGTTGTATATAAGCATAAAAAAAGCGTTGTGTTCAATTGTTTTGTTGATCCGTTGACAGCTTTTGGTTATTTCATCCTATTTCAGCCGAGTTGGTAAAAGGAACGAAACCAGCTCTTTTTCAGCCTTCCTGTAAATCAACAGACAACATAAGAACGGGAAGTTGGAACGGACAGTTTCGACGACTGTAATACTGAGCCGGAGCATCGTTCTCATACATAACATACATACATTGAGACGTGCCCCAGGACATAGTATGATACAAGGAATACAACATTCTTAAAGTTCTCTATCCTGGTCCTTCTTCCTGTGGTAATCCACTGATGAGACTCATGTTAAAACAAAAGTTTTTGTTAAGGACGAATCCGCTTATGATTGCAATTCTAAAGTTGTGTACCCTGCAAAAATCATATTTGCTTAAAAGTGCAATCCGGGTTGATGAATTACTTCTGTTTTGGAGATACTAAATGTGATTGCCTTGCTCGTATGAAAGAAATGGTGAATATGTTTCTGTGTTCCTTCAAATAATGGAGCAACATTAGATGTGCAATCTGCAGATATGCTTGTTTTAACGTGGGTTTTAACATATTTGGCAGAAACATACACCTGCTTCGCGATCATTATTTCTCTCTCTCTCTCTCTCTCTCTCTCTCTCTCTCTATATCTATATATATATATATATATATACATATATATATATATATATATATGTGTGTGTGTGTGTGTGTGTGTGTGTAAATAAAGGAGATAAGACAAATAGTAGTATATCTGTTGTATTATGTATTTCTCGATTGTTCTCAAATAGATTCGAAATTTTTTGTGTGAAGAAAAGTTTCTTTTAGAAAGTTTTACAAATAGTTTTAAGCATGATATATATATATATATATATATATATATATATATATATATATATATATATGATATGGCTTCTTTTAGCCGACAAAAGCCATATCATAAACACATCGCTTGTGTATTTACTTCTCATACTGTCGTGTAGAAGAAGTCACTATAAGACGCATAGAAACAAAACGAAAAATCTAAGAAAGTACGTTTGGTGTAGGGTTACGATGCTATATCCATATATATATATATATATATATATATATATATATATATATATATATATATATATATATATATATATATATATATATATATATATATATATATATATTCATAAAATGGATAAATTTTGATCTACATTGTATTGAGCACTTTGTATTTGGGTCTTAACCCCTGGGTACTGTGCGCTTCCAACGATCGTACTCGTACCCACCGGTAAGCAACTACTCATACATGAACGTATATATATATATATATATATATATAAAGTTTAAAGTGTAAAAGAAAGTTTTACAAAAAGTTTTTAAAATGTTATATACTATAAACGAAGCGACGAAATATGAATATTCTAATATCCAAGTGTCTTGAAGTGTTTTTCTTTACGTTAAAGAAAGAAAGAAAGAAAAAGAGAAATAAAAATAATCAGGTTGAAATGTAAGAAAGAAAATTTGCTTGAAAAAAAGAAAGGAAGAAAGTTAACCAATGAAAAGAGCAGACGAGAACATTGAGTTCAAGCGTGATTTCGGAGCTTTAATATCGTTACCACTAGATCACAGCGTGACAATAAGGATGAGGACAACAGTCCGAAGTAATAAAACTATTCACATCAAGCCTCATCCCAAAAATACAGACAAATAAAACAAGGCTTTCTTGGCATAAAATAACCCAACAAGGGTTTACATGTTAAAGAATCCAACCAACTAACAAACTAAGCTTAGCTTAGATGTAATAGAAAACCGTAAGAATTGGGCACCCAGTGAGATTTTAACTCGCTAACAAGCCTCATCTCAAAGATAGCGACAAATAAAACTAAGCATCTTTGGCATAAAATAACCCAACAAGGGTTGAAATGCCGTAAAATCCAACCGAACAATATGTACTTTGCAATTACGACGATTAAAACAAAAGATAAATATCTTCTAATTAAGTGTGGGTGTTTTAAGTTTGCAATATTTTTTTATTTTTATTTTTGTTTTGAATGATCAATGTACTTAATAACCTCAATGATAACAAGATATCGAGGTTTATTTAAAAAGACACAAGATGCTACAAGATATGTTTATCGAATAAGCAACACTTAAATAGCACTTAAATAAATAAACATATTTATGTTTTGTTAGAGAGTACACGTGTCTATTATATGAATTAAGTAAAAAAACAAATAAAATTAAAGCGAAGACTTAGATAAGTGTATTGAGGTGAACACACACACACACACACACACAGACAGACAGACACACACTCACACACACACACACACACACACACGCATATATATAGTCATTCATAGACATCCCTGTTTCGACGTATAACGTCTCTTCGGTGCGGCTAGATTTAGCAGGCTACCTCCACTCATGAGTGAAACCCGACCAATTTTCCTCAGTCAGATTTTCTAACCATTGAGATATCAGTACGCCCCAGCAGCGGGATTTGACTAGAGTCGGCGAGACTATTTCCTCTGATTCTGAACATTACACCGCGCGTTTCCAATTCTCTCTCTCTCACACACACACACACACACACACACACATATATATATATATATATATATAATTCAAATGCTGGACGAGGCTGTTTGCATTTCACAAAATACTTTGGGAAAGTTATACATCTAACTATATATATATATATATATATATATATATATATACCAAACCTGTTGGTAAATCCTCGCGGGAGAAAAAAAACCAGCAAATAGTTTGATTGTAAAAATATACTACCCAACCGGGGAAGAAAAAAATTTTTGTAAAAAAGAAGACCCAAGATAATCGTACAACCAAAAATAATCTATTGGTACAATATTTTGGACAAAAGAAAAAACAATTTATATGTATATATATATATATATATATATATATATTATATATATATATATAAGATATATATATACATACAAAACCGCCAGGAGACTAAAGCTAATAAGTAAAAGTGCTCAATACCTAACTAGCAAATAATAGTCAGACGAACCTACTAAAAGTTTCGCTTAATGCTCTTCAGGGCTAAGATCTGACTATATATATATATATATATATATATATATATATATATATATATATAGTGTGTGTGTGTGTGTGCACGTGCGTGCAGATGTGTTATCATATAAGTAAAGTAAAGTCGTCGGGGCGGCCTAAAGTCGGTATCAGCCAGTCAGCGAGGGAGTCTATCCCCTTTTCAATAGCGCTAGACCAAGGAGATTGTTTTAGCATCTGAGGTGGAGCTCCTTACTTTACCGCACAGGTCCCTGTGCTACTCATACGCTGAGTTGGCGAGGACCGGTATCGAACTAGGAACCTTGTGGTCTTAGCCGAACGCTCTGCCGACTGAACTAACATAGATGAATAATACGTTATATCTGCATATCTCCTACTATTTGCTAATAGATACAATATGTCTTCTTGTTTAATACAATTCCACAATGAAATGACTGCCAATGGCGCCGAAATATTTTAATCTAATATTCTTTTTCATCGATTCGTAAATATCAATAATTTAATATAATTAAATACCGTTGAATCCCAATCATTTCAAATTTTCCACGTGCCCAAGATTATTAAACGAACGATTGTTCCTTTTCTGCTCAAAAAGTAGACGTCTATCATCTCTCTCTCTCTCTCTCTCTCTCTCTCTCTCTCTCTCTCTCTCTATATATATATATATATATATATATATATATATATATATATTTATTATAAATATATATTTTATACAAGTCACAGTGTGGGGTGTTTTATCTACATACTTAGTGCTACTACTTATTGAATATGAGCAACAAATGGAAATCTACAAGATGTTAAATTAGAAAAAATTTAATGAAAACACAAGTTGTTCTATTTTTCAATCATACAAATATTTGTTTCATTAGAATTTAATATGATATTTTATAATAAAATTTAACTAAAATACTTGCTAGTATATATAATGGTGATTCGCTTCCGGCTTTTTCTGTAACAAAAACTACGTCCCTGCTTATGTCACACTACCTAAAATCGTCATAGAATAAATACAATAAAAATTGGAACATGCAACATTAGACAGTCCTCATTGGTTTTTTAAACAAGTTTTAATAAATACATACCTGGTATTATCTATCTATAAATAATTTGTTTTATTTTAATATATATTTAAAGTTATCAGAACTAAGTTTCCATTTCAAATTTAGTTTATTTTTTACTCCTTTAATAAATTTGATGATTTTACTTTTCTTATGATACAGACTCTCTGATATTAAATTTTCAACTCCCATCCCCTCATGCAATATTTATTTCAAGTCGCCCAGAGGGCGTTTTTTATTTTGCTAGTATATATATATATATATAATAGGTAACTTACAAATGCCTCGCCACACTGAAGTGACTTGATAAGTCGAAACACGGTGTCTGTGAATGACTATATATGCTCCCCATTCCCTGAGGTTGAGCACTTTGGAGGGGATTTTACTGAGGGCCGCCAACTAAAGCTTATACGCAACGCTCTCCTATAAAAGGGATAGAACACTCTATGGCGACCTTTACATACATACAGATGTGTGTATTAAAACAGTTAAAAATCCCCTTCCCATTCTGTAGGTGACGATAACGAGCGGTTATGCTGTCCGACTGATGCTGAATCGATCGGCTTTCTATCCCGGCTGTGCTTCAATAAGTAAAAAGTATAATAATCATGGTTTAACCCTCTCTCGCTCACTATCTCTATTTAACTCTCACACACTCTTTCTTTTCTGCTGTTCATCTTTTTATTATGTTCGAGTGAAACTGTGGCAATCCACTGATTGAAACAGATTAGCGTTATTGCTTCCGCAAACTCACCTTCTCTTGCTATCTTACCTTACATTCTCTATCTTTCCCCTCCTCTCTTTTTTCTGAGTAGCATATCACTTTTCTTCCCTTTCTTTATAATAAAAACGGAAAGATTCATTATTTGGCTGCAGTGATAACACTAAAAAAAATAAATAAAAGGAATCGTAGATTAAGCAACACCAGATAATCCCGATTTACATTTTTGCATTTCGTTTTCGATGATTTGGACGGTCTCATTTTTAATCAGAGTGTATTGAAAGATGATAACGGTTGTACAATTAAAGAACAAGAGTATAAATATATAAATATAAAAACATAGATAAATCATTGGCTCCTGTCAAGCACGTAACCCCTAATTAAAGGAAGTACACGTAAACTTTAATCAGACATATATATATATATATATATATATATATATATATATATATATATATACATTGTTATAATCTATTGTCACACACTCTTAAATTGAGGTAATTTACTTGAAAATGTCTGCCACAATTACCAAACTCTGATTCTTTTCATCTCAAAATTTAATAGATTTTAAATATAGATCGTCTTTTTGTTCTTTTATGAAATTAATTCACTGATTATGAGTGGGTTGGCCTTAAAGAAATCGAACTCTTCAGGCATTTCATCTTCAGATTTTAATTCTTCATTTGCAGACAAAGGAAGTTTCATAATGTAATCAATTTTAGGAACACAATTGACCCCCCTCTCTCTCTGTCCTCTCTCTCCTAGAAACCACAAGGTTCCCAAGTTCGATACCGGTCCTCGCCAACTCAGCGTATGAGTAGCACAGGGATCTGTGCGGTAAAGTAAGGAGCTGATGGTAGCGGTGGCGCTCCACCCCAGATGCTAAAAACAATCTCCTTGCGCTATTAAAAAGGGGATAGACTCTCTCGCTGACTGACTGATACCGACTTTAGGCCGCCCCGTCGACTTTACTTACTTATATATATAATATATATTATATATATATATATATATAGATAGATAAGATAGATAGATAAACCTAATGTGTCTGATATACCTACTAACAGTTTCGCTTAGTAGCTTATCAGGGCAAAGAGTCAGATCTTTGCCTGATGAGCTACTATGCGAAACTGTTAGTAGGTATAT
>CM042158.1:78316784-78320145 GCA_023376005.1 Doryteuthis pealeii
TTTATCTGTATTCTTATTTAGTTTCATTAGCCTTTCTAATTTAATACAATATTTTATTACATTAAAACTTAAATACTTGCACCCGGAGGGTGCATATATTTGCTAGTATTTCTAATATATTTTATTTTATTTTCTTTATAAAAATGATTCTGTTATTTCTAGTGTAGTAAAGTACCTATTTATGAGCGTAAATGTATATTTCTTAGTCTCTCGTCGTACTGAACTCGATACTCAGATCTGGAGACGTTATATCTAGACCTTTCTTGACCTTTGCTGACCTTTCCTCCATTGTAAACCAGTGTCTCCTATCCGAGTTAACAGTATAAAAACGACCCCTTTTAATTTTCTCTTCTTTGACCTTACCATTGATCTCTACCCGCCAGTGTCAGCGTGCGCGTGCGTACGCACATGCGTATTTGCTACAGATTATACGAATCTATAAATCCCATTTTTTTTTCTATTCCCCGCTCATTTACTGGTCAGTGAGTCGTGGATGGTGGCCAAGCAGACGTATCAATCGGCGCCTGACTCTAATAGAACGTTACGAGACCCTTACGTCGCTCGCCAACAGCGGTTTTATAAGAGATCTTTACGACTTTCCGGTGCCTTGAATCTCTTTAGTCCGTTTTAGCCTTTCGCTTTATGACGGCGCCAGTCCCGGGCGGTAATAGTTGGAAAACTAGTTAGATTTTACCAGAGAGACAATCATTTTGTCATCGTCTTCCAATCAAGAGAGAAAAACTGGGGAAAGGATTCCGAATGGAATTTCGTCGGAAAGTCAATAACTCGGAGACTGAAGAGACGCAGAATTTGATTATACAGGGAGATCCAAAAGTAAATATCCGTGAGTTTTGGCTCCAGCGAGATCCTTTTTTTCCCGGGATCTATTCACTTGAATAATAGTCCATGATCTTTGCCGATTTGAAATAAGAAAATTGTAAAGACTAGCAAAAAAAAAAAAAAAAAAAAAAAAAAAACGCGCTCTTCGGGCGGTGTAAAATGCATTTTTGAAAAATGTTGCTTGATCCGGGATCTATTCACTTGAATAATAGTCCATGTCTTTATCGATTTGAAATAAAAAAATTGTAAAGACAAGCAAAATAAACGCTCTTCGGGCGGTGTAAAATGCATTTTGAAAAATATTGCTTGATCCGGGATCTATTCACTTGAATAATGTCCATGATCTTTGTCGATTTGAAATAAGAAAATTGTAAAAGACTAGCAAAAAAAAAAAAAAAAAAAAAAAACGCTCTTCGGGCGGTGTAAAATGCATTTTTGAAAAATGTTGCTTGATCCGGGATCTATTTCACTTGAATAATAGTCCATGATCTTTGTCGATTTGAAATAAGAAAATTGTAAAGACTAGCAAAAAAAAAAAAAAAAAAAAAAAACGCTCTTCGGGCGGTGTAAAACGCATTTTGAAAAATGTTGCTTGATCCCGGGATCTATTCACTTGAAATAATAGTCCATGATTTGTCGATTTGAAATAAGAAAATTGTAAAGATTAGCAAAAAAAAAAAAAAAAAAAACGCTCTTCGGGGGTGTAAAATGCATTTTTGAAAAATATTGCTTGATCCGGGATCTATTCACTTGAATAATAGTCCATAATCTTTATCGATTTGAAATAAGAAAATTGTAAAGACAAAAATAAACGCTCTTCGGGCGGTTGTAAAATGCATTTTGAAAAGTATTGCTTGATCCGGGATCTATTCACTTGAATAATAGTCCATGATCTTTGCGATTTGAAATAAGAAAATTGTAAAGACTAGAAAAAAAACAAAAAAAAAAAAAAAAAAACGCTCTTCGGGCGGTGTAAAACGCATTTGGGGGAAAAGATGTGAATCTAACTGCTTTCTCTCTCTCTCTTTCTCTCTCCTCTCTCTCTCTTTCTCTCTCTCCAACTATAGGTAAATAGTAGGGTAGACTGGGCTCTTTAATATGGGTTAGGTAACCAGTCTAGGAGAAGGAAGACTCTGAATTCAAACCTGTTAAATTCCACTTGTGGTTGTCACAACTAGAATAGGCTCAGTCTTAATTAGTTATCTATTTCACTAATTTCAACCTTTTCAGGTTATTTAACCAATTCATTTCATCGTCATATAGATAAAAACGGGTTCAAGTTACTAATAGTAGCAGCTGTTGCTTAAGTGGCAACCCGATTAAGTATTGAACATGCCCATCGCTTGTTTAACATCTGTGACCGAGTGGTCCACAGACCCCAGATGCATATCCCGCTGAAATGAAGGAGATGAACTTGGTTGCCGCAGATTTTACACAAACGCAGTGTTAAATACGCTAAAAGCCACTTATTCCTGACGATAATGAAGACGCCCTTTGGATTTTCACCAAAGCCCCTTTGGTCGGGTTGTGGCCTAATACCAATGGGTTACAGACACGGATGCCTTGAGTGACCCTACCAGGAACTTAAGTTTACACGGTCCTGTCGCAAAGAGGAACGGTTAGTCTTTAGATATAAAGTTCTGAACAGCCGTTGAACAAAGAACTTTCAACGCCCTTTTGCAGGTCTTGTTTCTGTTAAGTATCTAGCCGCCATCCTTGGCCAGTTGTAAAGAACTTAAAGTATTTAAGTAAGTCCCGAGTTATAGAATCCTTTGGTAAGTCAATAAGTCCTGTGATATAGAATCCTTTGGTAAGTCAATAAGTCCTGTGATATAGAATCCTTTTGTCCGTCTTCCAAGAAGATCCAAGTAGTAATGATTAGGTATGACCAGAAAAGGCCAGTATAAATAATAATATCAGCAGCAGAATACCGCAGTGGTTGGTCAATTGGTTGGTCACATGTTTATCGACGAGTCTATAAGTAGAAGTAGGCATTTACCACACGCCTTATATCCCAAAATCTCCAACGGTTTTCCGTTCTGCAGGGTATCTAGCCACCCTTCTCACCAGACAAAATCCGTGGGATTACCAGTTTAGTCGCCAAGGATCCGACTATGAAACAGGTAGTACTTGGTTATGTAGTGATTGTCTCCCCTTGTTTAATTGCGGTTAAAATTGGCAAGAGGTTATCTTTCCTTGCTTTTTTGCCGAGAGTTTTTCGCCAGTCCGTGAAGGTGATCTCTTCGAGATAAATTTGCATACTGAACGTATCCTGGTAGATTTTGCAGTCACAGGGTGAAGATGAAAGAATAGAAGTTTACATTTCAAATTGTCAATTGATGATTTTACTTACTTAAGGTCAAACTCGGCTGACATTGATTTTTTTACTCCACGCCCCAGGCAATATGTTTCAAAATCTATTTTTACATCGCCCGGAAGGTGTTTTTTTTATTTTGTACTAGCTATAAATAAGAAAATGTTGTGGTCAGGTGTTCTAAGACATCATTGCGGTATATAATTA
>CM042158.1:78320245-78330245 GCA_023376005.1 Doryteuthis pealeii
AAAAGGAGAGGAGATCCATGAACCACGGCACAAAGGGAGGGTGGATTGCAGTGAGTGAATGAGAATTAGGTTTTATTCCCTTGTCACGACGATTATCCATTATCATGAATTATTATAATATACTTGCTTGCGGGATCGCGTCTTGTTAAGGGCGTCTTGCTGTAGAGCAAGAGGTTAGCGAGTTCGCGTGGTGGATTCCAGCAAGTACTTATAGTCAGATCCAACTTCAGTGGATAAACGGGTGTATTACCTGTCTGTATCGACTGATATAAACGTGGCCATTTTAACCATTCATTATTCGATTGGATCAATTCTTACGAGGACTCTTTATTTTTGGATGTGCGTGATGTAGTGGTTAGAGTCATAGAAATGGACTCGGCGACTCGAGCTCAAATCCTGGAACGAAGTTAGCAGTTCACGAGTGGCGAATGTATGTCCGGGGGAAACTTATGAAAATAAAACCACACGAACAAAGTAAATATATATACACATTCACGTATCGCCAAGATCTTGTTTTTGAGCATAATGTAGATTTGATTCATATGAAAATAAATTAGATTGATTTTATGAAAATAAAACAACGACTAAGTAAATATATATACCACATTCACTAATCCAAGATGCTTGTTTTTTGGAGCAAAAATATGTAGATTTGATTTATATTGAAAATAAATGTTAGATTTGATTTATATGAAAATAAAACAACGACTAAGTAAATATATATACACATTCACTATCCCAAGATCTTGCTGTTTGAGCAAAAAATAATGTAGATTTGATTTATATGAAAATACAACAAAGACAAGTAAATAATATACACATTCACTATCGCCAATCTTGCTCTTTTTGAGCAATAAATAATGTAGATTTGCATTTTATATTAAAGTAAACAAGACTAAGTAAATAAATATACACGTTCACTATCCCAAGATCTTGCTGTTTGAACCAAAATAATAGAGATTTGATTTATATTTGTGAAGATAATTAAAAAAAATAACATTTAAAAATGTAGCAGCAAATGGATTCTTTTTGCCCTTTAATATTCTAAATAGGAGACATATTTTTTTTCTTTTCAGATATTCTGTGCACTTTGTTTTTCTGAACGTCCATCAGGCTGGATTCAGTGATAAGGGACTCATACAACAGACACACACACACACACACACACACACACACACACACACACACACACACACACAACACACACACACAACAGATAGATACACAGACACACAGCAGCAGATGGACAAGGTCTTTTTTACTTGGGGGATTTTAATGAGGCATCTTATGAGGATCCAGCTCGTAATCCAGTAATAATAATTTCTCTGCGAGAGTAACTTTCCACTCTACCCAGACGATGCCGGGTAGTATGCTTCTAGTCTTTGATGAATTACTATGCCACTGCAACGGAAAGGTTAAACAGTCAATAAGACATTATGTATACTAGCAAATATATGCACCCTCCGGGTGCAAGTATTTAAGTTTTAATGTAATAAAATATTGTATTAAATTAGAAAGGCTAATGAAACTAATTAAGAATACAGATAAAAAGATTTGAAACAGAGGGAGTATAATAAAAGATTTGAAACAGAGGATTATAATAAAAAATGGAACAACTGAAACTTACTCTTCCATCACTCTCGTCTTTCATTGTTATTTTTTCTAATTTAAGTATTTAGTTATAAGAGGAAGTAAAAATAAAATGACAGTTATTTTTATCTTGTTAATGGATTTCATTTAAGATTCATTGAAGAGATTTTTGCTTATATTCATTAAAATAAAACTAAACAGTTAGAAATCAATAATACTATGCACATATTTATTAAATTCGATTTTTTAATATTAATATGCAAATTAGCCTTCCCGTTCACATTGTAAAAGCGCTATTTTGTTGTATATATAAATATAATTGCATGTTGTTCGTTATTGTGACATAGTTAACAGTATTAATAATGTAAGACAAATTTATTAATAATTGAGGTTTAGATAAAAATAAAATCATGGAAAATGTGATGTCAATAACTAAGAGAATTGTGACTTGAGCAGGAATATAGTTTCGGTTACAGACAGGAAAAACCCACAATCTCCATTATATAAGATGAAAAAGAATTAACAAAAAAACGACGCCACAAGAAATCAATAAGAAACCGTTGATCATAAATTAACAATGAAAAGATAATAAAGAATGAAAAGGGTTAAATCGAACTTAACGGACAAAAATTCCACCATCGTATGTCACGCCCGCCGATAGAAAAAAATACCAAAAATCAGGGAATTAACCGAATTCAATGAAATTTTCAGTGTTGATATATTAATGAATAAAACGTTATAATGCACCAGTTATTTTATTAACAAAAAATTGTACCTTTTTCAGGTCAGTTAACTTAATACCATGTATCTTTGAGAATCTGTGTTACGCCTCAAAGATACGCGTTTCAAAGTTAACTGACCTGAAAAAGGTAATTAAAAAAATAGTGGCATTATATCTTTTATTTATTATTATATCACACAGAAAATTTCATTAAAATTCGGTGAATTCCCTGATTTTTGGTATTTATTTCTTTCGGCGTGTCGACATACGATGGTGGATTTTAGGTTCGTTAAGTTCGATTAACCGACAAAAAGATTGTGGGGAATGGTATCATTACGAACTAAATACGTTTTTAGGTGGGTGATGGCCCTTAAAACTAGACAACGAGGCAGCAGCAACAGCAACAGCAGCAGTAGTAGTAGCCAGCCATTGTGTCTCCCGTTTGAACATCTAAGGCTTTTTAATCAGCAAGGATAAAGTGTCCATTCCACTGGACACTATTACATCCTATTCGAGTTCTTTTATATTCATTTATTTGCATTTCGCTAAAACTACACTGGTCATTCAAAACAGGACCGAAATAGACTCGATGAAAAATCCTAGACAAAGACTATTTGCATTTCACGTACCACTAATACGCTTGGGAAGGTAAGCATCCAACTATTCCATTCTCAGCTCTGGGTAACTAATAGAGCAGGCTGGGCTTTTTAAACTTGGATAAACTACCCAGTCAAGATGGAAAACTCTGAAATTCAAACTGTTAAAACTCACTTATGAATTGATATGTCACAAACCAGCTTGTGGGGATGGGTTCGTGAATATATATATAAATAATCATGTTACTGTCAAGAAAACAATATGAGAACGATTTTAGAAGTATGAGACGAACGATTGCCATCATTATTTCAGATTGGTTGGTTGGTGAATTTTACGGCATGCAACCCCTTTTGGGTTATTTTATGCCGTAGACATTTTATTCTATTCATTTTTTGATGGGTACCCCCCCCAAAAAAAAAGGTAAAAAGTCTATGAAGTGGATATTTGCCTCATACCCCACTTGTATGGGCTGGGCACAAGGCCTCGTTTTAATGTGGGCCCACCCACAAGCCGAAGCTCATGGGTGGGAAAGAACAAAAATTTCGTCGATCCCTTCGGCATTCCCCCTCAAGGGGGCACCTCAGGCGCTGAGCAATAAACCCAGCCCTGCCCCTTTAAGTCAAGGGGCTGGTATTGCCTGGGAGGAAAGCCCTCTGGGATCGACACTATTTTAATTCAACACACTGATCCAGTGGCCTAAGCACACCGGACCCCCGTCCCGAAGGACGGGTTGGAAATGTCTATAAAAAGTCTATGAAGTGGCTGCTAGATCATTGAAGTTAAGTAGCGATGAGCGAGTTATTTGAATATTTTGATATGTGACCATTTAAGCAACAGCAGGTACTGTAACCAACCTGATATCAAAAGTGACTTGAATCGCCATTAAATTATCCATAATGATTGATATGATAGATAAAAATAATGGTATTTAGTGTTGCTATCTATTTTTCTCGCTTCTTCAAATGTTTATAAATCATCTTAGTTATGTCTGTTATTTCCGGTCACGTGCTGCATTAGTTGGTTGGTTGGTTGGCTGGTTGGTTATTACAGCACGTCAACCCTTGTTGGGTTATTTTATGCCGAAGACGTTTTTTTATTTTATTCCTACTTGATGAATATTCAATATTTTCTTAAAACTCAACTTTTAAAATAAATACCATAGATGGGACTTAAACAGACACTACCTCCTCACTGGGTCAGAGTGGACCTGGGAGTAATGGTGATGTAGGCTTACTCTTCAATGATCTTATAATTATACCCGTTATTTCATTAAATGATCCGAAAAGGGTTAATAAGGCGAATAGAAGTATTGGCATTTTGTGTAGCTATTTTTGTCTTTATTCATTCTTCCTCATATCTATCTATATCTATCTATCTATCTATCTATATATATATATATATATATATATATATATATATATATATATATATATTATATATATTATTTTTTTAAATAATAACAGCGTCCGTTAAACTAAACCGACGTTATTTACAATCCTAAATGTGACATTGAGTAAAGAACTCCAACAAACACCATAGGATCTTGCTCCTCAGCCTGATGATTGCTTTTAGCATGAAACCGTCGTTGATAATGAACATTGATCTATGAAAACATTGTAAAATAAATAAATAAATATTAGCTCTTACAAACTGTGATTGAGCACTGTATTTTCTTTGTTTCATCGCAAAAAAAATTTTGTTTTTACATATACCTATATATATATATATATATATATATATATATATATATATATCAATCAATCAATCAATCAATCTATCTATCTATCAGTCTATTCATGTCTATCTATTTATCTATCTATCACAGTCGGTTCCTATCTATTTATCAATCTAACTATCTATCTATCTACATATCAATCTATCTATCTATTAGTCTGTTTACATCTATCTATCTATATATCTATCTATTACTCAATCAATCTATTTATCTATCTACCAGTCTATTCATATCTATCTATTCATCTATCTATCACAGTCAGTTCCTATCTATTTATCAATCTATCTATCTATATATCTATCTAAAAAGGTTTATTCAGGATATTGTCTTCACTCTCTCGCACGTGTCTAATACAATAGCCTACGAAATATGTTTTGTCCGTTTCTGTAAGTGTTTCTTCATCGTCTTAATTATGCCCACCACTTCCGGTCAAAGGCTGCATTAGTTGGTTGGTAGGTTGGATATTACGGCACGTCCAACCCTTGTTGTGTTATTTCATGCCGAAGACGTTTATTTTATTCCTACGTAATGGATATTCAACATTTTTTAAAACTCAAATTTTAAAAAACTAAATACCATAGATGGAAACCTAACAGGCACTACCACTCCAACAACTGGATCAGAGTCGACCTGGTAGTAATGGTGATGAAGTGGTACGCCACATTATTCTTCAGAGCTGATATCAAGAATGATTTGATTCGTCATTAAATGACCCGAAAAGAGTTGATATGACGAATAAAAAATACTGGTATTTAGCGTTTGCTGTTTATTTTGTCAAGTTCCTCAATCATCTCACAATTATTCGCGTTGTTTCCGGTCACGTGCTGCATTATTAGTGTTTATGAAATGTGAACGCTTCAATAAAAAATAAATCTGTCTTTGATTGGTGTCGGCCTGATGATGCCATTTTGAGAATTCCATGTTTAAAACAGAGAGCTCGACTCTGATTGTGATCAGCATAAGGTTACGTTTAATCAGATCTAATATGCTAAAAGTTACGGGCAGATTAATTTCGTCAAAGTAGAATTTAAAAAAAAAAACCCCAAAAAACAAAACAAACTTGATTACAAAGAAAGAAAAGAAAGTGTAAAATTAACATAAATTCAAGCTACGAAATTGTGTGGTCAATTTTCGGAGGATTTGCAGGGAATGACATCTTTCCAGTTGAACGAACAATCTCCAGAAAGTTATCTCGGAAGGGAAGGCTATCAGGATTTCTAACACTATTTTCCAATAAGAATTGGCGTCTTCATAATATTTCCGACGGTATGTTCTCCGCCTTCCTCAGGTTTAGAACACCAGTAGATATTAAATGTGTAAAGTGAACTAGAGTAGTTACAAGTGTTGATGGGCTGTAAAATATTTATAAATAATAATAGAACATTTTTGTCAAAGATGCAGTGCCACATCGGAATATTGATCTTGCTAGGAAAAAAATCAGAAATCATCAATAACTTAAAATTAGTTGACTTTAAAAACATTTTGATATCATTTTTTGGTTCCTTGGGTAAAAATGCGTTTAGTAATTAATTTTTAGTTGTATGGAAGCTCTAAAACTAATTTTACAGACAGAAATAGAATAGAAAAAGTCGCCATTTTTCGCCAATTCCACCGAATTTTGAGAGTTAAAATCAGGATTGGAATTGAAAGCTTAATTTTTTGAGATTGGCTAATGTTAATATAATTACACACAGACACACACACACATACATACATACACACACACACACACACACACACACACACACACATACACATATATAGAGATAGATAGATAGATAGATAGATATTTTTCTAGTATTGGAGAATGGAAAATAAAGTGCTCAATTACAGTTGTAAGAGCTATATTTATTTATTCATTATAGTTTACAATAGATTTAAGGTGCGATTTTCACCATTGTTTCCAATATATATATATATATATATATATATATATATATATATATATATATATATATAAATTTATAATTTCTTTATAAAAATGATTTTTTTTTAGAAACATTCCTGTAAGAACAAAATTAGTTATACTTGACTTTTCGAAGCATGAAATAAATATATATATATATATAAATATTAAGAAAAGGAAAATTCAAAGCAAAGTAAGATTACATATATATATATATATATATTATATATATATATCTTATTATAATGGAGATTGTGTGTTTTTCTGTCTGTAACCGAAACTATATTTCTACTCAAGTCACAATTCTCTTAGTCATTGACATCACATTCTCCATGATTTTATTTTTTATTTAACCTCAATTATTAATAAAATTGTCTTACATTATTAATACTGTTAACTATGTCTACATACTGACAACATGCAATTATATTTTATATATACAACAAAATAGCGGTTTACAGTGTGAACAGGAAGACTAATTTGCATATTAATATTAAAAAATCGAATTTAATAAATATGTGCTTAGTATTATTGATTTCTAACTGTTTGGTTTTATTTTAATGAATATAAGCAAAAGTCTCTTCAATGAATCTTAAATTAAATCCATTAACAAGATAAAATAACTGTCATGTTATTCTTTACTTCCTCTTTTAACTAAATACTTAAATTAGAAAAAATAAAAGACGAGAGTGATGGAAGAGTAAGTTTCAGTTATTCCATTTTTTATTATACTCCCTCTTTTTCAAATCTGTTATTATACTCCCTCTGTTTCAAATCTTTTTATCTGTATTCTTATTTAGTTTCATTAGCCTTTCTAATTTAATACAATATTTTATTACATTAAAACTTAAATACTTGCACCCGGAGGGTGCATATATTTGCTAGTATATGTATATATATATATATATATATATATATATATATATATATATATATATGTGTGTGTGTGTGTGTGTGTGTGTGTGTGTTATGTTTTTTAAAAAGTTGGGCGTTATTACGAAGCATCTAAAAATAAATGAATGAACTTGATGTTATGATGGATAATTTGAGTTGGCGAGCAAATATTTTGATGAAATCAATGTTTGAAAATCAATGTAATCCAATCGTTGATACAGGATCCTCTGATTGATTTAAGGCCAGGAGTTTTAGTGTTAGCAAATGGCTTAAAGAATTCACCTGCAGTTGATACCCTAGTAGAGATAGTGTTAATTATTTTTGGGATGAAATAGTTTTGAATGAATAAAAGGAAAGGTCTTCCGCATGAAATAACCCAACAAGGGTTGACATGCCGTAACATTTAACCAACCATCCAACCAACCAACCAACCAACCTGTTGAGATTTTTGTGGATATATTTACCAACCCCTCCGCACGAGCAGGATGCGACACAAGGTCAATTTCTTAAGCGGAGTTCAAAAGGTTTGAATTCAGAGTTTTCCTTCTCCTAGACCAGTTGCCTAACCAAGGTTAAGGAGCCCAGTCTGTCCTACTATTTACCCATAGCTGGAGGGAGAGTAGGATTCATACCTTTCCCAAGGGTATTAGCGCAAAGTGAAATGCAATGACCACATCCAGGATTTTTGTGGATATAAGGTGTGTGCTAGTTGCCTGCTCCTACTTATAGACTAGGCGAGATTATGTGATCTATCTCTTGGCCAATCACTGGCAGTACTCTGAGGTTTATATACTACTTAACCCCGACCTTACTGGTCATAATTACATTGGCATTCTTTGACGGTGGACATAGGATTAAAACACTGGACCTTTACCAATACGCAGGATAGGACTTATACGCTCACCAAAGGATTCCATAACACAGGACTTTTTTAAAGCCCTTTTCAACTGGCCAAGGATGGCATTTAAAAACTTTACAGGTTATGGGCCCAGCACCCTTCCACTGCGCTACAGGGACCAATAGCTTAAATAAGACCTTAGGGTTGACATGCCGTAGTTTTCAACCAACCAACCAACCAACCAATAGCTTAAATAAGACCTTATTCATAAACCTTTAGTTTCTTTATTATTTGATTCTTTTCCATTCATTCTTATTTTATGTTGCTTTTTTTTCTGCTGGAAAATCCGTTCCCGTTTGGCTGCTCTATGGAAAATCCTTTTATCCATTTGACAAAAGATAGTTACTCTTTTTTTTTTCTTTTTCATTAGACGACCAAATATCGACATTTATTTACGCCCACGCTGGTCACAATTTGACATATGGTCAGTTCTTAATGATGTCGACTAAGACATGATTTTCAGACATTCTTGCAAATAAGATGGTTTTCTATAATACCAACACAATGCATTGATTTCCGTCTAGGAGTGTCTGGTGTTTGTTTTCTTTTGGATATTCTACGTTTCTTAAAATCAATACATCTATTAAAAGCAACACTATCATATCTAAGATCGATACAAGATAGATTCGACATCTCATAACAACGCCCATTTCTCATTCATATTTTAAGAATTCTTTGATTTATTTATTTTTTTGGTTTATTGTTTTTGGTTTTTGGTTTTCTTTTTCGATGCTTTTAGTCGAAGACATTGATGTAGCGAGTGTGGCGCTAAAACCGAAAGAAGAAGAAGAAATAAACATTTTTAAAGTCGACAATGCACTGAATTGCAGACAGGGGAGGAATTTGAAATATATCTCCTTTTCTTATCTAATATTCATTTCTTTCCTTTTCGCGTTACGCTTGGGTTATCTCAGTGCTTGAAACCAGTTCTACAGAGAGGGAGAAATAGTAGATAATTTGTTGCTTATATCCAGTCTGAAAATTATAATCTTTCCGATTTTATCATTTTAATTCCATTAGAAAAATAAAAATAAACAGAAACAATATCTTATCTCTCTGATAAGATAAAGCAAAAATTCTTTGAAGCCGTAACTGTATCAGTGCTACTGTATGACTGCACTACTTGGACAGAGGTGCGGAAGGGTTGATTAGCTCAGTCGGTAGATCGTTCGGCTAGAAACCACAAGGTTTCTAGTTCGATACCGGCCCTCGCCAACTCAGCGTATGAGTAGCACAAGGATCTGTGCGGTAAAGTAAGGAGCTGATGGTAGGTGTGGCGCTCCACCTTAGATGCTAAAACAATCTCCTTGGTCTAGCGCTATTGAAAAGGGGATAGAATCCCTCGCTGATTGGCTGATACCGACATTAGGCCACTTCGACGACTTTACTTTTTTACTTATATATATATATATATATATATATATATATATATGTGTGTGTGTGTGTGTGTTGTGGAGTTCACATATGGTTCTTTTTTGTATATCTGATGAGTGTAATTTTCTGTGTAAATATTCTATTCTACATTAGGTGGTCTCCAGATTAACTCTACAAGAACTATTTCTTTAAGTTGTTCGTCCTGTTTTGTATCTATATTTCATGTTACATGTGCTCAGACAATAGAGTCTGCATTGTTGTTATATGTACCTCTTGTTGGATTTC
>CM042158.1:78335245-78342745 GCA_023376005.1 Doryteuthis pealeii
ATTGGCTAAGACACTGTAAGTTTTTAAATGTATCTTCCACTTAACATTATTATTTTGGATCGGTATCAACGGCTGTAAATCCTATGAGATGAAAACTTACAGATAATTACTTCAGATCTTATTTTACGACATGCCAGCTTTTCTGTAGACTTTTATTTTTCATTATGGTTAACGGAATGAGAACAGTCAACTCCCGGTGGATTGAATAAAGGTTCGTGAAGCCTCCGATTACGACATGAAGGCTCCCGAGTTCGGCAGGAAGGTTCCGGAATTCGAAAAGAAGGTTTCTGAGTTCGACAAGAAACACTTAATGAAGGTCGGAGAGCATATCAGCCAAAACGTTGAGTATATAACAATAAAGATTAGGACAATATTGAGAATGTTTCAAATACTACAAATTATGAAACCTGATCTTTAAAATTCAGAGAAACATTATTTGAAGATACAAATTTCTCTTGTTATTCAGGATCAAGGGAAGACAACTCTTGTGAAGGTACCACGCTGGTTTTTGAGGTCATAGGACGTTCAAGACCATATACGACAGAGTACTGAGTATAAAGGTGTTGTAAACAAATATCTTTGGCAAGAAAGGCACTTCAGACACATATGAGCAATCTAAAATCCCATATACAGATCTGAAACTAACCATAAACAAATTTATATTAGACAAATGGCAGAAATCATGGGACAATCTGACTCAAAACAAGCTCCATGAAATACAAGAAGTTATTGGAGAGTGGCCGACGGGCCACAGAAGTATTAGAGAGAAGAAGTAATACTCGCCAGATTGCGTATTGGGCACACCCACATTACCCATTCGTACCTGTTAAAAGGGGAGGGTGCCCCAGTGTGCCCAACATGCAAAGTACAACTTACAACCAAGCATATCCTTCTAAATTGTAACAGACTTAAACATATCCCGCGCAAATTACTATCAAGCAAGAAACCTGAAAGACATCTTCAAGAATACAAACCCTGAAAACATTTTAAATTTTATTAAAAAAAGCAACCTTTCAAAAAATATAACAGAACATAACCAATTATCTCCATAGAACCACTACTTTATAGACTGAAATCCAAAATAACCTTTTTGGCATTAAATGACCCACAGAGGTTGATATGCCGTTAAAGAAAACTCAAACTCAAACTCAAACTCAAATATCTTTGTTACAATCCCCTTCAATTCCAAGGACATGGTGGAAATTTCTAAAAACTAGAATAGTAAAAAAATAATTTGTTGAGTTATTTTAATATATAAGGTGTATGCTAGATCCTCGTCCATACTTATAGATATGCGAGATCATGTGATCTATTTCTTGCCATCACTAGCAGTACTCTGAGGTTGATACAATACTTAACCACCCCTGCTGGTCATAATTACTGCAGCGTTCTTTGAGGATGGACATAGGATTAAATCACTGGACCCTTACCAATACGCAGGATAGGACTTACCAAAGGATCACAAAAGGATCCCATAACATAGGACTTTCTTTAAGCCCTATTTCAACTGGCAAAGAATGACCCTTAAAAACTTTACATAAATAAATGTTTTTTGAAAAGTAATCATATTTGTATATAAACTACTGCAACTAAATTATAATAAATCTCACTGGGATTTTTGCATGATTCCTTGGGTTTTTTTTCTATTTCTAAAAAACTATCTTCCAGGGTTTCACAAATCGTTATTGTTGTACCGGTCGTTCCTACAGTGGAGAATATACACCGTTCTCACTATAAATAGTGAGACACCGAGTGAAAAGGTTGTACTGTTACCGTTTAGCGGCAAGCTAGCCGTTCTTGTACCTTATTGTAAATACACTTCTCATTTTACCCTACCTCGACTTGACTTCTTTTTTACTGTTGAATTAACATCACAACAGTTATCATACTGATTAAGATTTACCCATTAGGTTTTCTGAGTATTCTTTTTTTTCCTTCCACTTTTTAATGTGCACTGAATTTAATGTCTTTGTTCACTGTCATTCAGTCTTATTTCATTTCCGCTAACACATTTTATTCCTTCTTCAAATTTCTCCTTTGTAGACAAATTATTTAGCTAAAATATAATGTTAGATACATTTTGGATGAATTGTTTCAGACAAATTCTACAGGAATTTATTTGAATTGTTATAGATAATTCACTTGAGGAATTGTGATTATTCAGAACTTTAAATATTAAACAAATATTTAAACTGTTTACTAGTATGTTATCAAGAAATTTGTTTTGGAAACAACAGAACCAAAACTAAGAATAAGAATTACCGAACTATTCGTTAAATTACACCGAGAGAATCATTAAGCGCAGGCCTAATAACAGATCAATATGACCGGTCGAAAAGATATGATGTTGCAAAACCCGAAATCTGTAAGGATACCTGGGTAACATCACTGATGACGTATTTTAGTGAATTTTGTCAAGACTAACGAACCGTCGCTGAGTTGTAAATGGTAGACGAATTTCTTCTGTCTGCAGAGCTCTGGTTGGGCGATGTTAGGTATATTGCCTCTACGTATTCTGAACGTCCATGAACTACACTCTTGTTCTAACTAGGATTTCAAGAAATACAACTGGATTCTCTGCTACAAGGACTTACACTCTTGTTCTAACTAGGATTTCAAGTGTAACACTGTTGTGTTTATGGGTTGATTGGCAATCTATTAATTAATTACCAATTAATTAAAACTACCCTAATTATTAATTATGGTGGTTTGTTAAAATTAAAAGTAAAAATAATAAAAAAACAATAATAATTATAATAATAATAATGTTTATATTGGAGGTATATATTTATCTAAACGAAAAATCCTCACGTAAGCATAAATTCTTTAGATTATGGAATTTAATATATATCATCGGAATTTTAAATTTCACAAAATAAATGATAAATTTAATAAATAAGATTCCAGTTTTTGAAAAGTTCGTCAACAATATCAAAACTTAGATGAATAAAACAATGGTTGGCCTTGACTCCAAATGGAAAGATACAAGCTAGGCTGGCACAAGACCATTTAGACATTGAAGCAATGTATCGAGTGGCTGGCCAATCAGAGACATGTGTTAAGGGTGGGGAGGTCTGGATCCATAAATAACAGACCGCCAGCCAGAAGAGCGAGAGAAGAGGAAGAGACCGGAGACAGACGAGAAGAAGAGAGAGGCGGAGTAGGACACTCCGGGACCGGGGATCTCGCCATGGCTCGGGGCCCTTGATACAACTTTACTGATACACTCTGATGTCTTGCCACTCGGTACGAAATTGATAACTTAGACAAAAACTAGCTGTATATCGCCAGTCAGCTGACAAATAAATCACCTCGCTCCTTTGTAAAATAAATGTATATATTTTGTACATAAGCATAAAAAAGCGTTGTGTTCAATTGTTTTGTTGATCCGTTGACAGCTTTTGGTTATTAAATCCTATTTCAGCCGAGTTGGTAAAGGAACGAAACCATCTCTTTTTCAGCCTTCCTGTAAATCAACAGACAACATAAGAACGGGAGGTTGGAACGGGCAGTTTCGACGACTGTAATACTGAGCCGGAGCATCGTTCTCATACATAACATACATACATTGAGACGTGCCCCAGGACATAGTATGATACAAGGAATACAACATTCTTGAGTTCTCTATCCTGTCCTTCTTCCTGTGGTAATCCACTGATGAGACTCATGTTAAAACAAAAGTTTTGTTAAGGACGAATCCGCTTATGATTGCAATTCTAAAGTTGTGTACCTGCAAAAATCATATTTGCTTAAAAGTGCAATCCGGGTTGATGAATTACTTCTGTTTTGGAGATACTAAATCTGATTGCCTTGCTCGTATGAAAGTAATGGTGAATATGTTTCTGCGTTCTTCACATAATGGAGCAACATTAGATGTGCAATCTGCAGATATGCTTGTTTTAACGTGGGTTTTAACATATTTGGCAGAAACATACACATTACTTTCATACGAGCAAGGCAATCAGATTTAGTATCTCCAAAACAGAAGTAATTCATCACCCGGATTGCACTTTTAAGCAAAATATGATTTTGCAGGGTACACAACTTTAGAATTGCAATCATAGCGGATTCGTCCTTAACAAAAACTTTTTTTTAACATGAGTCTCATCAGTGGATTACACAGGAAAGAAGGACCAGGATAGAGAACTCAAGAATGTGTATTCCTTGTATCATACTATGTCCTGGGGCACGTCTCAATGTATGTATGTTATGTATGAGAACGATGCTCCGGCTCAGTATTACAGTCGTCGAAACTGCCCGTTCCAACCTCCCGTTCTTATGTTGTCTGTTGATTTACAGGAAGGCTGAAAAAGAGATGGTTTCGTTCCTTTACCAACTCGGCTGAAATAGGATTTAATAACCAAAAGCTGTCAACGGATCAACAAAACAATTGAACACAACGCTTTTTTATGCTTATGTACAAAATATATACATTTATTTTACAAAGGAGCGAGGTGATTTATTTGTCAGCTGACTGGCGATCTACAGCTAGTTTTTGTCTAAGTTATCAATTTCGTACCGAGTGGCAGACATCAGAGTGTATCAGTAAAGTTGTATAAAGGGCCCGAGCCATGGCGAGATCCCGTCCCGGAGTGTCCTACTCCGCCTCTCTCTTCTTCTCGTCTGTCCCGGTCTCTTCTCTTCTCTCGCTCTTCTGGCGGCGTCTGTTATTTATGGATCCAGACCTCCCCACCTTAACACATGTCTCTGATTGCCAGCCACTCGATACATTGCTTCAATGTCTAAATGGTCTTGTGCCAGCCTAGCTTGTATCTTTCCATTTGGAGTCAAGGCCAACCATTGTTTTATTCATCTAAGTTTTGATATTGTTGACGAACTTTTCAAAAACTGGAATCTTATTTTATTAAATTTATCATTTTATTTTGTGAAATTTAAAATTCCGATGATATATATTAAATTCCATAATCTAAAGAATTTTGCTTACGTGAGGATTTTTCGTTTAGATAAATATATACCTCCAATATAAACATTATTATTATTATAATTATTATTGTTTTCTTATTATTTTTACTTTTAATTTTAAACAAACCACCATAATAATAATTAGGGTAGTTTTAATTAATTGGTAATTAATTAATAGATTGCCAATCAACCCATAACAAACAGTGTTACACTTGAAATCCTAGTTAGAACAAGAGTGTAAGTCCTTGTAGCAGAGAATCCAGTTGTATTCCTTGAAATCCTAGTTAGAACAAGAAGTGTAGTTCATGGACGTTCAAAATACGTAGAGGCAATATACCTACATCGCCAAACCAGAGCTCTGCAGACAGAAGAAATTCGTCTACCATTTACAACTCAGCGAACGGTTCGTTAGTCTTGACAAAATTCACTAAAATAACGTCATCAGTGATGTTACCCAGGTATCCTTACAGATTTCGGGTTTTGCAACATCATATCTTTTTCGACCGGTCATATTGATCTGTTATTAGGCCTGCGCTTAATGATTCTCTCGGTGTAATTTAACGAATAGTTCGGTAATTCTTATTCTTTAGTTTTGGTTCTGTTGTTTCCAAAACAAATTTCTTGATAACATACTAGTAAACAGTTTAAATATTGTTTAATATTTAAAGTTCTGAATTAATCACAATTCTCAAGTGAATTATCTATAACAATTCCAATAAATTCCTGTAGAATTTGTCTGAAACAATTCATCAAAATGTATCTAACATTATATTTAGCTAAAATAATTTGTCTACAAAGGGAAATTTGAAGAAGGAATAAAATGTGTTAGCGGAAATGAAATAAGACTGAATGACAGTGAACAAAGACATAAATTCAGTGCACATTAAAAAGTGGAAGGAAAAAAAAGATACTCAGAAAACCTAATGGGTAATCTTAATCAGTATGATAACTGTTGTGATGTTAATTCAACAGTAAAAAAGAAGTCAAGTCGAGGTAGGTAAAATGAGAAGTGTATTTACAATAAGGTAACAAGAACGGCTAGCTGCGCTAAACGGTAACAGTACAACCTTTTCACTCGTGTCTCAACTATTTATAAGTGAGAACCGGTGTATATTCTCACACTGTAGGAACGACCGTACAACAATAACGATTTGTGAAACCCTGGAAGATAGTTTTTTTAGAAATAGAAAATAAACCCAAGAATCATGCAAAAATCCCTGAGATTTATTATAAATTTAGTTGCAGTAGTTTATATACAAATATGATTACTTTTCAAAAAAATTTATTTATGTAAAGTTTTTAAGGGTCCATTCTTTGCCAGTTGAAATAGGGCTTAAAGAAAGTCCTATGTTATGGATCCTTTTGTGATCCTTTGGTAAAGTCCTATCCTGCGTATTGGTAAGGGTCCAGTGGATTTAATCCTATGTCCATCCTCAAAGAACGCTGCAGTAATTATGACCAGCAGGGTGGTTAAGTATTGTATCAACCTCAGAGTACTGCTAGTGATTGGCAAGAATAGATCACATGATCTCGCATAAGTCTATAAGTATGGACGAGGATCTAGCATACACCTTATATATTAAAAATAACTCACAAATTATGTTTTACTATTTCTAGTTTTTAGAAATTTCACCATGTCCTTGGAATTGAAGGGGATTGTAACAAAGATATTTGAGTTTGAGTTTGAGTTTTGAGTTTTCTTTAACGGCATATCAACCTCTGTGGGTCATTTAATGCCAAAAAGGTTATTTTGGATTTCAGTCTATAAAGTAGTGGTTCTATGGAGATAATTGGTTATGTTCTGTTATATTTTGTTGAAAAGGTTGCTTTTTTTTAATAAAATTTAAAATGTTTTCAGGGTTTGTATCTTGAAGATGTCTTTCAGGTTTCTTGCTTGATAGTAATTTGCGCGATATGTTTAAGTCTGTTACAATTTAGAAGGATATGCTTGGTTGTAAGTTGTACTTTGCATGTTGGGCACACTGGGGCACCCTCCCCTTTTAACAGGTACGAATGGGTAATGTGGGTGTGCCCATACGCAATCTGGCGAGTATTACTTCTTCTCTTCTAATACTTCGTGGCCCGTCGCCACTCTCCAATAACTTCTTGTATTTCATGGAGCTTGTTTTGAGTCAGATTGTCCCATGATTTCTGCCATTTGTCTAATATAATTTGTTTATGGTTAGTTTCAGATCTGTATATGGGATTTTAGATTTGCTCATATGTGTCTGAAGTGCCTTTCTTGCCAAAGATATTTGTTTACAACACCTTTATACTCAGTACTCTGTCGTATATGGTCTTGAACGTCCTATTGACCTCAAAACCAGCGTGGTACCTTTCACAAGAGTTGTCTTCCCTTGATCCTGATAAACAGAGAAATTGTATCTTCAAATAATGTTTCTCTGAATTTTTAAAGATCAGGTTTTTCATAATTTGTAGTATTTGAACATTCTCAATATTGTCCTAATCTTTATTGTTATTACTCAACGTTTTGGCTGATATGCCTCTCCGACCTTCATTAAGTGTTTCTTGTCGAACTCAGAAACCTTCTTTTCGAATTCCGGAACCTTCCTGCGA
>CM042158.1:78347745-78372745 GCA_023376005.1 Doryteuthis pealeii
GGCCTCATTGAAGTCTCTAATGTAGGTGAAGATATACAAAGAAATCCAACAAGAGGTACATATAACAACAATGCAGACTCTATTGTCTGAGCACATGTAACATGAAATATAGATACAAAACAGGACGAACAACTTAAAGAAAATAGTTCTTGTAGAGTTAATCTGGAGACCACCTAATGTAGAATAGAATATTTACACAGAAAATTACACTCATCAGATATACAAAAAAGAACCATATGTGAACTCCACAACACACACACACACACACAATATATATATATATATATATATATATAAATATATAAGTAAAAAAGTAAGTCGTCGAAGTGGCCTAATGTCGGTATCAGCCAATCAGCGAGGGATTCTATCCCCTTTTCAATAGCGCTAGACCAAGGAGATTGTTTTAGCATCTAAGGTGGAGCGCCACACCTACCATCAGCTCCTTACTTTACCGCACAGATCCTTGTGCTACTCATACGCTGAGTTGGCGAGGGCCGGTATCGAACTAGAAACCTTGTGGTTTCTAGCCGAACGATCTACCGACTGAGCTAATCAACCCTTCCGCACCTCTGTCCAAGTAGTGCAGTCATACAGTAGCACTGATACAGTTACGGCTTCAAAGAATTTTTGCTTTATCTTATCAGAGAGATAAGATATTGTTTCTGTTTTTTTTTATTTTTCTAATGGAATTAAAATGATAAAATCGGAAAGATTATAATTTCAGACTGGATATAAGCAACAAATTATCTACTATTTCTCCCTCTCTGTAGAACTGGTTTTCAAGCACTGAGATAACCCAAGCGTAACGCGAAAGGAAAGAAATGAATATTAGATAAGAAAAGGAGATATATTCAAATTCCTCCCTGTCTGCAATTCAGTGCATTGTCGACTTTAAAAATGTTTATTTCTTCTTCTTCTTTCGGTTTTTAGCGCCACACTCGCTACATCAATGTCTTCGACTAAAAGCATCGAAAAAGAAAAACCAAAAACCAAAAACAATAACCAAAAAAATAAATAAATCAAAGAATTCTTAAAATATGAATGAGAAATGGGCGTTGTTATGAGATGTCGAATCTATCTTGTATCGATCTTAGATATGATAGTGTTGCTTTTAATAGATGTATTGATTTTAAGAAACGTAGAATATCCAAAAGAAAACAAACACCAGACACTCCTAGACGGAAATCAATGCATTGTGTTGGTATTATAGAAAACCATCTTATTTGCAAGAATGTCTGAAAATCATGTCTTAGTCGACATCATTAAGAACTGACCATATGTCAAATTGTGACCAGCGTGGGCGTAAATAAATGTCGATATTGGTCGTCTAATGAAAAAGAAAAAAAAAAGAGTAACTATCTTTTGTCAAATGGATAAAAGGATTTTCCATAGAGCAGCCAAACGGGAACGGATTTTCCAGCAGAAAAAAAAAGCACAATAAAATAAGAATGAATGGAAAAGAATCAAATAATAAAGAAACTAAAGGTTTATGAATAAGGTCTTATTTAAGCTATTGGTTGGTTGGTTGGTTGGTTGAAAACTACGGCATGTCAACCCTAAGGTCTTATTTAAGCTATTGGTCCCTGTAGCGCAGTGGAAGGGTGCTGGGCCCATAACCTGTAAGTTTTTAAAATGCCATCCTTGGCCAGTTGAAAAGGGCTTTAAAAAAGTCCTGTGTTATGGAATCCTTTGGTGAGCGTATAAGTCCTATCCTGCGTATTGGTAAAGGTCCAGTGTTTTAATCCTATGTCCACGTCAAAGAATGCCAATGTAATTATGACCAGTAAGGTCGGGTTAAGTAGTATATAAACCTCAGAGTACTGCCAGTGATTGGCCAAGAGATAGATCACATAATCTCGCCTAGTCTATAAGTAGGAGCAGGCAACTAGCACACACCTTATATCCACAAAATCCTGGATGTGGTCATTGCATTTCACTTTGCGCTAATACCCTTGGGAAAGGTATGAATCCTACTCTCCCTCCAGCTATGGGTAAATAGTAGGACAGACTGGGCTCCTTAACCTTGGTTAGGCAACTGGTCTAGGAGAAGGAAAACTCTGAATTCAAACCTTTTGAACTCCGCTTAAGAAATTGACCTTGTGTCGCATCCTGCTCGTGCGGAGGGGTTGGTAAATATATCCCACAAAATCTCAACAGGTTGGTTGGTTGGTTGGTTGGATGGTTGGTTAAATGTTACGGCATGTCAACCCTTGTTGGGTTATTTCATGCGGAAGACCTTTCCTTTTATTCATTCAAAACTATTTCATCCCAAAAATAATTAACACTATCTCTACTAGGGTATCAACTGCAGGTGAATTCTTTAAGCCATTTGCTAACACTAAAACTCCTGGCCTTAAATCAATCAGAGGATCCTGTATCAACGATTGGATTACATTGATTTTCAAACATTGATTTCATCAAAATATTTGCTCGCCAACTCAAATTATCCATCATAACATCAAGTTCATTCATTTATTTTTAGATGCTTCGTAATAACGCCCAACTTTTTAAAAAACATAACACACACACACACACACACACACACACATATATATATATATATATAATATATATATATATATATATATATATATATACATACTAGCAAATATATGCACCCTCCGGTGCAAGTATTTAAGTTTTAATGTAATAAAATATTGTATTAAATTAGAAAGGCTAATGAAACTAAATAAGAATACAGATAAAAAGATTTGAAACAGAGGGAGTATAATAACAGATTTGAAAAAGAGGGAGTATAATAAAAAATGGAATAACTGAAACTTACTCTTCCATCACTCTCGTCTTTTATTTTTTCTAATTTAAGTATTTAGTTAAAAGAGGAAGTAAAGAATAACATGACAGTTATTTTATCTTGTTAATGGATTTAATTTAAGATTCATTGAAGAGACTTTTGCTTATATTCATTAAAATAAAACCAAACAGTTAGAAATCAATAATACTAAGCACATATTTATTAAATTCGATTTTTTAATATTAATATGCAAATTAGTCTTCCTGTTCACACTGTAAACCGCTATTTTGTTGTATATATAAATATAATTGCATGTTGTCAGTATGTAGACATAGTTAACAGTATTAATAATGTAAGACAATTTTATTAATAATTGAGGTTAAATAAAAAATAAAATCATGGAGAATGTGATGTCAATGACTAAGAGAATTGTGACTTGAGTAGAAATATAGTTTCGGTTACAGACAGAAAAACACACAATCTCCATTATAATAAGATATATATATATATATATATATATATATATATGTAATCTTACTTTGCTTTGAATTTTCCTTTTCTTAATATTTATATATATATATATATTTATTTCATGCTTCGAAAAGTCAAGTATAACTAATTTGTTTCTTACAGGAATGTTTCTAAAAAAAAATCATTTTTATAAAGAAATTTATAAATTTTATATATATATATATATATATATATATATATATATATATATATATATATATTATTGGAAACAATGGTGAAAATCGCACCTTAAATCTATTGTAAACTATAATGAATAAATAAATATAGCTCTTACAACTGTAATTGAGCACTTTATTTTCCATTCTCCAATACTAGAAAAAATATCTATCTATCTATCTATCTATCTCTATATATGTGTATGTGTGTGTGTGTGTGTGTGTGTGTGTGTGTGTATGTATGTATGTGTGTGTGTGTCTGTGTGTAATTATATTAACATTAGCCAATCTCAAAAAATTAAGCTTTCAATTCCAATCCTGATTTTAACTCTCAAAATTCGGTGGAATTGGCGAAAAATGGCGACTTTTTCTATTCTATTTCTGTCTGTAAAATTAGTTTTAGAGCTTCCATACAACTAAAAATTAATTACTAAACGCATTTTTACCCAAGGAACCAAAAAATGATATCAAAATGTTTTTAAAGTCAACTAATTTTAAGTTATTGATGATTTCTGATTTTTTTCCTAGCAAGATCAATATTCCGATGTGGCACTGCATCTTTGACAAAAATGTTCTATTATTATTTATAATATATTTACAGCCCATCAACACTTGTAACTACTCTAGTTCACTTTACACATTTAATATCTACTGGTGTTCTAAACCTGAGGAAGGGCGGAGAACATACCGTCGGAAATATTATGAAGACGCCAATTCTTATTGGAAAATAGTGTTAGAAATCCTGATAGCCTTCCCTTTCCGAGATAACTTTCTGGAGATTGTTCGTTCAACTGGAAAGATGTCATTTCCCTGCAAATCCTCCGAAAATTGACCACACAATTTCGTAGCTTGAATTTATGTTAATTTTACACTTTTCTTTTCTTTCTTTTTGTAATCAAGTTTGTTTTGTTTTTTGGGGTTTTTTTTTTAAATTCTACTTTGACGAAATTAATCTGCCCGTAACTTTTAGCATATTAGATCTGATTAAACGTAACCTTATGCTGATCACAATCAGAGTCGAGCTCTCTGTTTTAAACATGGAATTCTCAAAATGGCATCATCAGGCCGACACCAATCAAAGACAGATTTATTTTTTTATTGAAGCGTTCACATTTCATAAACACTAATAATGCAGCACGTGACCGGAAACAACGCGAATAATTGTGAGATGATTGAGGAACTTGACAAAATAAACAGCAAACGCTAAATACCAGTATTTTTTATTCGTCATATCAACTCTTTTCGGGTCATTTAATGACGAATCAAATCATTCTTGATATCAGCTCTGAAGAATGTGGCGTACCACTTCATCACCATTACTACCAGGTCGACTCTGATCCAGTTGTTGGAGTGGTAGTGCCTGTTAGGTTTCCATCTATGGTATTTAGTTTTTAAAATTTGAGTTTTAAAAAATGTTGAATATCCATTACGTAGGAATAAAATAAACGTCTTCGGCATGAAATAACACAACAAGGGTTGACGTGCCGTAATATCCAACCTACCAACCAACTAATGCAGCCTTTGACCGGAAGTGGTGGGCATAATTAAGACGATTGAAGAAACACTTACAGAAACGGACAAAACATATTTTCGTAGGCTATTGTATTAGACACGTGCGAGAGAGTGAAGACAATATCCTGAATAAACCTTTTTAGATAGATATATAGATAGATAGATTGATAAATAGATAGGAACTGACTGTGATAGATAGATGAATAGATAGATATGAATAGACTGGTAGATAGATAAATAGATTGATTGAGTAATAGATAGATATATAGATAGATAGATGTAAACAGACTAATAGATAGATAGATTGATATGTAGATAGATAGATAGTTAGATTGATAAATAGATAGGAACCGACTGTGATAGATAGATAAATAGATAGACATGAATAGACTGATAGATAGATAGATTGATTGATTGATTGATTGATATATATATATATATATATATATATATATATATATATAGGTATATGTAAAAACAAAATTTTTTTTGCGATGAAACAAAGAAAATACAGTGCTCAATCACAGTTTGTAAGAGCTAATATTTATTTATTTATTTTACAATGTTTTCATAGATCAATGTTCATTATCAACGACCGCGGTTTCATGCTAAAAGCAATCATCAGGCTGAGGAGCAAGATCCTATGGTGTTTGTTGGAGTTCTTTACTCAATGTCACATTTAGGATTGTAAATAACGTCGGTTAGTTTAACGGACGCTGTTATTATTTAAAAAAATAATATATATATATATATATATATATATATATATATATATATATATATATATATAGATAGATAGATAGATAGATAGATAGATAGATATGAGGAAGAATGAATAAAGACAAAAATAGCTACACAAAATGCCAATACTTCTATTCGCCTTATTAACCCTTTTCGGATCATTTAATGAAATAACGGGTATAATTATAAGATCATTGAAGAGTAAGCCTACATCACCATTACTCCCAGGTCCACTCTGACCCAGTGAGGAGAGTGGTAGTGTCTGTTTAAGTCCCATCTATGGTATTTAGTTTTTAAAAGTTGAGTTTTAAGAAAATATTGAATATTCATCAAGTAGGAATAAAATAAAAAAAACGTCTTCGGCATAAAATAACCCAACAAGGGTTGACGTGCTGTAATAACCAACCAGCCAACCAACCAACCAACTAATGCAGCACGTGACCGGAAATAACAGACATAACTAAGATGATTTATAAACATTTGAAGAAGCGAGAAAAATAGATAGCAACACTAAATACCATTATTTTTATCTATCATATCAATCATTATGGATAATTTAATGGCGATTCAAGTCACTTTTGATATCAGGTTGGTTACAGTACCTGCTGTTGCTTAAATGGTCACATATCAAAATATTCAAATAACTCGCTCATCGCTACTTAACTTCAATGATCTAGCAGCCACTTCATAGACTTTTTATAGACATTTCCAACCCGTCCTTCGGGACGGGGGTCCGGTGTGCTTAGGCCACTGGATCAGTGTGTTGAATTAATAGTGTCGATCCCAGAGGGCTTTCCTCCCAGGCAATACCAGCCCCCTTGACTTAAAGGGGCAGGGCTGGGTTTATTGCTCAGCGCCTGAGGTGCCCCCTTGAGGGGGAATGCCGAAGGGATCGACGAAATTTTTGTTCTTTCCCACCCATGAGCTTCGGCTTGTGGGTGGGCCCACATTAAAACGAGGCCTTGTGCCCAGCCCATACAAGTGGGGTATGAGGCAAATATCCACTTCATAGACTTTTTACCTTTTTTTTTGGGGGGGGGGTACCCATCAAAAATGAATAGAATAAAATGTCTACGGCATAAAATAACCCAAAAGGGGTTGGCATGCCGTAAAATTCCACCAACCAACCAATCTGAAATAATGATGGCAATCGTTCGTCTTCATACTTCTAAAATCGTTTCTCATATTGTTTTCTTGACAGTAACATGATTATTTTATATATATATTCACGAACCCATCCCCACAAGCTGGTTGTGACATATCAATTTCATAAGTGAGTTTTAACAGTTTGAATTCAGAGTTTTCCATCTTGACTGGGTAGTTTATCCAAGTTTAAAAAGCCCAGCCTGCTCTATTAGTTACCCAGAGCTGAGAATGGAATAGTTGGATGCTTACCTTCCCAAGCGTATTAGTGGTACGTGAAATGCAAATAGTCTTTGTCTAGGATTTTTCATCGAGTCTATTTCGGTCCTGTTTTGAATGACCAGTGTAGTTTTAGCGAAATGCAAATAAATGAATATAAAAGAACTCGAATAGGATGTAATAGTGTCCAGTGGAATGGACACTTTATCCTTGCTGATTAAAAAGCCTTAGATGTTCAAACGGGAGACACAATGGCTGGCTACTACTACTGCTGCTGTTGCTGTTGCTGCTGCCTCGTTGTCTAGTTTTAAGGGCCATCACCCACCTAAAAACGTATTTAGTTCGTAATGATACCATTCCCCACATCTTTTTGTCGGTTAAATCGAACTTAACGAACCTAAAATCCACCATCGTATGTCGACACGCCGAAAGAAATAAAATACCAAAAATCAGGGAATTCACCGAATTTAATGAAATTTTCTGTGTTGATATAATAATAAATAAAAGATATAATGCACTATTTTTTTTAATTACCTTTTTTCAGGTCAGTTAACTTTGAAACGCGTATCTTTGAGGCGTAACACAGATTCTCAAAGATACATGGTATAAAGTTAACTGACCTGAAAAAGGTACAATTTTTTGTTAATAAAATAACTGGTGCATTATACGTTTTATTCATTAATATATCAACACTGAAAATTTCATTGAATTCGGTTAATTCCCTGATTTTTGGTATTTTTTTCTATCGGCGGGGTGACATACGATGGTGGAATTTTTGTCCGTTAAGTTCGATTTAACCCTTTTCATTCTTTATTATCTTTTCATTGTTAATTATTGATCAACGGTTTCTTATTGATTTCTTGTGGCGTCGTTTTTTGTTAATTCTTTTCATCTTATTATAATGGAGATTGTGGGTTTTTCTGTCTGTAACCGAAACTATATTCCTGCTCAAGTCACAATTCTCTTAGTTATTGACATCACATTTTCCATGATTTTATTTTTATCTAAACCTCAATTATTAATAAATTTGTCTTACATTATTAATACTGTTAACTATGTCACAATACGAACAACATGCAATTATATTTATATATACAACAAAATAGCGCTTTACAATGTGAACGGGAAGGCTAATTTGCATATTAATATTAAAAAATCGAATTTAATAAATATGTGCATAGTATTATTGATTTCTAACTGTTTAGTTTTATTTTAATGAATATAAGCAAAAATCTCTTCAATGAATCTTAAATGAAATCCATTAACAAGATAAAATAACTGTCATTTTATTCTTTACTTCCTCTTATAACTAAATACTTAAATTAGAAAAAATAACAATGAAAGACGAGAGTGATGGAAGAGTAAGTTTCAGTTGTTCCATTTTTTATTATAATCCCTCTGTTTCAAATCTTTTATTATACTCCCTCTGTTTCAAATCTTTTTATCTGTATTCTTAATTAGTTTCATTAGCCTTTCTAATTTAATACAATATTTTATTACATTAAAACTTAAATACTTGCACCCGGAGGGTGCATATATTTGCTAGTATACATAATGTCTTATTGACTGTTTAACCTTTCCGTTGCAGTGGCATTAGTAATTCATCAAAGACTAGAAGCATCTACCCGGCATCGTCTGGGTAGAGTGGAAAGTTACTCTCGCAGAAATTATTATTACTGGATTACGAGCTGGATCCTCATAAGATGCCTCATTAAAATCCCCAAGTAAAAAAGACCTTGTCCATCTGCTGTGTGTGTCTGTGTATCTATCTGTTGTGTGTGTGTGTGTGTGTGTGTGTGTGTGTGTGTGTGTGTGTGTGTGTGTGTGTGTGTCTGTTGTATGAGTCCCTTATCACTGAATCCAGCCTGATGGGACGTCAGAAAACAAAGTGCACAGAATATCTGAAAAGAAAAAAATTAATGTCTCCTATTTAGAATATTAAAGGCAAAAGAATCCATGCTGCTACATTTTAAATGTTATTTTTTTAATTATCTTCACAAATATAAATCAAATCTCTATTATTTTGGTTCAAACAGCAAGATCTTGGGATAGTGAACGTGTATATTTATTTACTTAGTCGTTGTTTTACTTTAATATAAATCAAATCTACATTATTTATTGCTCAAAGAGCAAGATCTTGGGATAGTGAATGTGTATATATATTTACTTTGTCTTTGTTGTATTTTCATATAAATCAAATCTACATTATTTTTTGCTCAAACAGCAAGATCTTGGGATAGTGAATGTGTATATATATTTACTTAGTCGTTGTTTTATTTTCATATAAATCAAATCTACATTTATTTTCATATGAATCAAATCTACATTATTTTTGCTCCAAAAACAAGATCTTGGGATAGTGAATGTGTATATATATTTACTTAGTCGTTGTTTTATTTTCATATAAATCAAATCTACATTTATTTTCATATGAATCAAATCTACATTATTTTTGCTCCAAAAACAAGATCTTGGGATAGTGAATGTGTATATATATTTACTTTGTCGTGGTTTTATTTTCATAGTTTTCCCCGGACATACATTCGCACTGTGAACTGTAACTTCGTCCAGGATTTGAGCTCGAGTCGCCGAGTCCATTTCCTATGACTCTAACCACTACATCACGCACATCCAAAAATAAAGAGTTACCTCGTAAGAATTGATCCAATTCGAATAATGAATGGTTTAAAAATGCCACGTTTATATCAGTCGATACAGACAGGGTAATACACCCGTTTAATCCACTGAAGTTGGATCTGACTGTAAGTACTTGCTGGATCCACCACGCGAACTCGCTAACCTCTTGCTCTACAGCAGACGCCCTAACAAGACGGATCCCGGCAAAGCAATATATTATTACATAATTCATGAAATAATGGATAATCCGTTCGTGACAAGGAATAAACCTAATCTCATTCACTCTACTTTGCAATCCACCCCTCCCTTTGTGCCGTGGTTCATGGGGAATTTATTTAAGCCTCGTTTTAAAATGACAACAATGGCGTTTGATATTTGCGCATTTAACTGCGTGTGTCATAGAAAAAGCCAAGTAAACAAACATTTTCCCTTTTCTGATAAGCGCAGTGTTTACTTTCTTTCAACTACCATAAATTTGACTGTAGAAAAGCTTAAATAACATGAGCCACCATCAAAGGGATGTTGGGGTTTCCTGCGGTATTATTTGACAATCAACATACGTCGTGATCACTCATTAAGAAATACTGAATTAGATTTTTATAGACAGTGTTTTCTTTGTGATATATCCGGGTTGAGGGATATATTATGAAGTTGGTATTTGGTATATTATCGCAGTAGTAGCTGGTACGTCAAATAGCAACGTCTTCCGAGCAGTCGTGGGGGTAGTCTGGCGAGTAAGTTTAGGCTGGTAGGCTTAGGGGTATCTACATGTGTCCCACTTTCACACGATATGGCACAGGGCCGTTTTATGTGGGCACAACCCACAAGCCGAGACTCATGGGTGGTAGGTAGAAAAATTGCGTCGATCCGTCGGCATTCCCCCTCAAGGGGCGCGCCTCAGGCGCTGGGCAATAAACCCAGCCCTGCCCCTCTAAATCGAGGGGGCAGGTATTGCCTGGGGGGACGGCCCCCTGGGATCGACGCTATCAACCAACTCAGCTGGTCCAGTGGTCGAAACACACTGGGCTTGTAGGCTTAGGTGCTTGTACCACCACAGTGTCGACTATTTATACATGACACTGTCCAATCAGATTATAGTGAGGGGTACCAAGGTATTTACATATTCATTACATCACTTTGTATGGAAAATCTGTGATTGATCCTTAGAATTGCTACGTTGAACAAAGAAGAGTAAAAAAGCAGTATCTCAGTTTTTTTTTAAAAGAGAAAATAAGTTGTTACATAATTATTATTTACCTAATATTTATGTGCAATAGTGTAGAAATAAAAATGTCTGTTATAAGTTACAGCCCACGGCCTTGAAGGATGAGTGACAAGGCTTGACCTCAGTTCTAACCTTCCGGTGGATTACCGTGAGAATCGGTGGAGGAGACCCTCTTCCGGTTTAGATTAGAAATATATTTTAGTCAGTCGGCGAGAAACCACGACGGTGATGAGTCGTGTTTACACGCTCCGGTTCGATCTGCGCAGGTAGTCTGGTGGGGGATTTCGAGAATAAACTATGATCAAAGTAAATCGAAGTCTTGTGTTATTATCTAAAAACTAACAATGACACAGGGCTTCTGATAAAGAGAAATCCCCAAATGGAAGACCAGACACGAAGTCCCCAAGACGAAGTCCAGACGTTAGAAGAGACCTAGAAGAACTTAAGATTTCAGAAGAACAAAAGAAGAATATAAGTAAGAAGTAAGTAATGAGAAGGGTATGCAACAAAGTTTTCGCTCAGCGACTGACATTTACGTTTTTATATTGAAAATTTTAGGGCCGGTTTGGTTGATACCGACCCTCGTCAAATCAATGTATAAGTGGCACAGGATCTGTGCGGTAAAGTGAGGAGCTGATGGTAGGTGTTGCGCTCCACCCCAAACGCTAAAACAATCTCCTTGGTCTAGTGCTAGTGAAAAGGGGCAGACTCCCTCGCTGATTGGCTGATACCGACATTAGGCCGTCCCGACGACTTTACTTTTTACTTTTGTAAAAATTGTTAAAAAAATAAAACATGATTAACTGAATTCAAATCGTGAACGAGGCTGTTTGCATTTCACATAATACTACTAACCTTCGGAAAGGTATGAACCCAATTATTCTTTCTCCATCTATGCGGGAATAATCCTATAAATGACAACAATTTAAATATCTACGTAAAACTGCGACTGGGATTCGAACACGCTTAACTACACAGACACAGACCAGCACGTAATACACTACGCCACGGTATTTCCCTGAAATATTTGTTTAATGCCCATATTCAATAACACCACGAATTTCAGATTTAGACTTTAAAGGTTTAGAGTCTGAAATCAATAAAACATCTACGTAAAAGTGTGTATGGAGATCGAACTCGCTTACTACAATGATGCAGTCCAGCATGCGATTCACTAAGCCACGGGCATCCCCTGAAATATTGGGATTAATACGATATTAACATCGTATTAAGCCCATATTTCAGGGATGCCCTGAATATTGAATCAGGTTTGGATCTGCACGCGACTCACTAAGTTACGGGCATCCCCTGAAATATTGGGCTTAATACGATGACGTAGTTCAGCACGCTACCCTCTAAGCCACGGGCATCCCCTGAAATATTGGCTTAATGTAAATAGTTAAAAACACCTCGAATATCAGATTTAAACGACTACAGTGTGAAACTAACCAAATATATACTTAAAACTGCGACTAGAATTCGAACTCGCTTACTACGATGTCACAGACCAGCACGTTATACACTACCCCGTGGAATTCCTCTGTAATATTCTGCTTAATGTCCATAGTCAATTAAACCACGAATTTCACATTTAGACTTTAAACGTCTAGAGTCTGAAACCAATTAAATATCTTCGTAAAAGGGCGACTGGGGTTCGAACTCGCTTACTACGATGATACAGTCCAGCACGCTACTCACTGAGCCACGGGATTAATGCCCATTGTCAATAACACCACAAATATAAGATTTAGACTTTAAGCGACTACAATTTGAAACCAATTAAATATCAACAATAGATAATTAAAATGCTTCATAGACGATTTATCGTAAAATGATTTTTTTTTATACGGATTCAACATTAGCAGATTAAAAGAGTTCAGCAATTCTTTGACTATTGTCATGTTTTATTTTATTTGAAACAATTATTCTCTGAAATATTTGAATATTCTTTTATTGTGTCGACCAAGAACAAATTTAGAGAAATTACATTAATTGAAATAGGAAAAAAATGTCTTGTTTTTCGTTGGCTTTTAATAACGACAAACACTCGAAATGAATGACGAAAAAGCAAGCGATGAGTGTATCTCGTTGTGAATATCTAATTTTCATGCTCTTTCATCTCTCCACCAAAATGTATTTAGTAAGAAATATGGTGCAATTCGTATTTGTGCGTCCTGATCTGCTGTCCATGAAAATGCTAAGCGGTGCCTGCTCAAAATGTGAATGATGCAGGTTATGAACCACATAGAAGTTTGAAAGATGTTCTTACAGACAAGTTAATGCGATATGAAAGCAAAAATTCCCCCTCTCTCTCTCTCTCTCTCTCTCTCTCTCTCTCTCTCTCTCTCTCTCTCTCTCTCTCTCTCTCTCTATCTATCTATCTATCTATCTATCTATCTATCTCTATCTCTATCTCTCGCTCGCCCTCGAAACCGTATTTCGACGTTTCACGTCTCCTCAGGATAACTTTGCAGGTTACCTCCAGCCAGGATCCAAACCTGACTGATTCCTCATCAATCAGTCTTAACCACTGGACCGTCATTAGTCATCCACAGACACCGTGTTTCGACTTTACGTCTGCCTGATCCGTTAAGCTCTAGGCCATCACCAGCTGCCACTGACGAGCGGTGTTTTATCTGTTTTAAATACATAAATACGTATTAAAAAAACACACACACTTTACGATCACGAGAGAGATCAAATCTTTAAACAGATGATCATTGCGTTATGCTGGCGGTGAGAGTTTATTAAAGTCGTTCCTAAAGAGCTCTACCGGGTTATTGGAGCATATATATATATATATATATATATATATATATATATATATATATATATATATATATATATATATGAAGAAAGGAACTGAATCCGACGGTATGTAGTATATTAAGAAAAATGAAAAAAAAACACAGGTTTAAATGGGTTAAGTGGCGAGTTTATTGGCCGACGCTGCAGAGTTTTGATATATTAATTAGATCATCTTCAGGAATTTGTTGGTATATGGAAGGTAATAAGAATCTTTTTATCACAGAATAACGAAAAAAGCGAGTGGTAATCCTTGTTATTCAGTCTGTTTAAAAAAATGTTTGAGGTTTGAAAAAAGGAGACGGCTTGAAATATGACGTCAAATATTCATTTTTTTTCATTTTTCTTAATATATATATATATATATATATATATATATATGTGTGTGCGTTGACCAAGTTTCAAAATAAAATTCCTCTTTAGAATTTATCACACTCTACGTCTTTCGCTTTTGTCCAGTATTTGCAATTATGATATCAATCTACAATGTTTAAATCTTTAGTCTGAATGGCCATAAAAAAAGGAAAAATAAATATGTTAACGGGTCAATAATTTTCAAGAATGACTATTGGGCCGGTCTGATATAAAGCAATTTATTTCTAAGTATTTTCCTTTTTAATGTAAAAAGTTTTATATAAATATACGTGTTGTAATTTATGCTTCCAATATATTTTTGCTAAAAACTATAATGAATTATTGTAAAGAAATGCGAATATTATAAACTGCTTCCTTTGAATTTTTCCCATTATATTTTGTTTATCATATCCAGCAGATTTTATAAAGTCCGACCTTATTCAGCTTCTTATCGTATTCCGTAAGACACGCATACACACACTATTTAATAAACTCCAAACTCTATGAAGAAGTTTTAACAGAGTAAGGTGTTTGACATGTTACACATCGTGTAATAATAATAATAATGATAATAATAATAAAATTAATAATGATAATGGTATATGCATAAACCAGAATCTGTTCTTGAGAACGAAACGCACAAAATTCTCTGGGACTTTGAGATAAAACGGATCACCTTATCCCAGCAAGAAGGCCAGACCTAATGTTGATAAACAAAAAAGAAAGAACTTGTCAACTGGTGGATTTTGCAGTGCCAGCAGATCACAGGGTGAAGCTAAAGGAAAATGAAAAAATGGACAAATATCTGGACCTTGCCAGAGAACTGAAAAAGTTATGGAATATGAAAGTGAAAGTGATACCATTTGTGGTTGGTGCACTTGGAACAGTCCCAAAGTGATTGGAAAAGGGTTTGGAAAGTTTGGATATCAGAGGAAGGATTGAAACCATTCAGAACACTGCACTGCTGTAATCTGTCAGAATACTCAGAAGAGTCCTGGAGACCTGAGGAGACTTGCTGTCACTCAGACCCCAGTGAAAGACCATCAGCTAACACTGATGTGAAAACTCAAAAGAAGTAAATAATAATATAATAATAATAATAATAATAATAATAATAATAATAATAATATTTCGCTCAATCATATACTTAAAAAATGTACAGGGGGATACAAATTCACTAACTCACAAAAAAAGTTAAACCACCTTATGTACATGGATGGCATACACAATTTTGCAAAAAATGAAAAAGAATTAGATAACCTAATACAAACTATTAGAATATATAGCCAGGATATAGGGATGGAATTTGGAATTGAAAAATGTGCTATGCTAGTAATAAAACGGGGTGAAAGAAAACTAATGATGGAATACAACTGCCAAATCAGGAAACTATAAAATCTCTTGATGAAAATGAAGCTACAAATACTAGGAATTTTAGAAGCGGACAATATCATGCAAGCAGAAATGAAAGGAAAAGTTAAAAAAAGAATATCTCAGGAGAACTAGAAAACTTCTAGAAACAAAACTCAACAGCAGAAATCTGATTAAAGGAATCAATACCTGGGCTGTCCCCATTATAAGATACTCAGGACCATTCTTAAAATGGACAAAAGAAGAACTCAGACAGATTGACCAAAGGACGAGAAAATTAATGACCATGCACAAGGCTCTCCATCCTAGAGATGATAGAGATATATTATATGTGTCAAGAAAGGAAGGGGGAAGAGGTCTTGCCAACATAGAGGAATGCGTAGAAACCACAATCCAACAACTTGAAGATTACACAAGAAAGAGCAAATACAAACTACTTGTGGCGGCCAACAATAGTAGAAGTGACAGATGGACAAACAGAAAAACAACAAAGACTAGAAAACAAAAATGGGAAGAAAAACAATTATATGGACACTTCAAATGACAAATCGAAGAGGTTGCACATGGAAAGACTTGGATATGGTTAAGAAAAGGAAACCTCAAAAGAGAAAAACAGAATCATTAATAATTGCTGCACAAAATAATGCCATAAGGACAAACTATATCAAAGCGAAAATTGATAAGACCCAACAAAATAGTAAATGTAGACTTTGTGGTAATATAGATGAGACAGTAGACCATATACTCTGCGAATGTAACAAACTAGCACAACAAGAATACGAAACTAGACACGACTGGGTTGGAAATGTGATCCACTGGGAATTATGCAAAAAATTTAATATTGTTCATACAACAAAATGGTATATGCATAAACCAGAATCTGTTCTTGAGAACGAAACACATAAAATTCTCTGGGACTTTGAAATAAAAACGGATCACCTTATCCCAGAAAGAAGACCAGACCTAGTGTTGATAAACAAAAAAGAAAGAACTTGTCAACTGGTGGATTTTGCAGTGCCAGCAGATCACAGGGTGAAGCTAAAGGAAAATGCAAAAAATGGACAAATATCTGGACCTTGTCAGAGAACTGAAAAAGTTACGGAATATGAAAGTGAAAGTGATACCAATTGTAGTTGGTGCACTTGGAATAGTCCCAAAAGGATTGGAAAGGGTTTGGAAAGTTTGGAAATCAGAGGAAGGGTTGAAACCATTCAGAACACTGCACTGCTGCAATCTGCCAGAATACTCAGAAGAGTCCAGGAGAACTGGGGAGACTTGCTGTAACTCAGACTCCAGTGAAAAACCATCAGCGACAATAACAGTAGCACAACGAGCGCCTCTGTAAATATAGTTATTTAATAATGTATGATTAACATTTGCTCAAGGTGACAGTTATGCTGCATCGGTAAGGATCGTATTGGCTACTAATATGTTATCTGTAAGACAAAATCGCTTACATCTTTTCCTCGGCGAGGTGAATAATTATTGAAAACATACATAGCAAATTAGATTTCTTTGAGCAGCGGTACCATACAGAGAAATTGGTTTCATCTTTCATGATTCCCGAAGTTCGCAGTTCGAGGATTTTCATTATTTTACGAAAAATTATTTACAAACAAGAAATAGTCCCATAACCTTCTTCTAATTGATAATAAAAAAAAGAATCCCGTTCTGTTTTGATAATCGTCTGTCGTAAAATTTTGTTTTACAGCAGATGATAATCAAAACAAAATGGTTTTGACACTCCCCAAAAGAAAAACTGTAAATATTTGAATTAAATTTAATTTAACTATTAGAAAATAATTTTATTAGAAAGGGTGGTAATTTATGAGGAAGTGCGTCCCGGTCTCCTGCCTCAAAAATTGCTACCCGGTGACTATTAAAATAACTCGATTCTTATCTCATTTTTGTTGCTTTCCTAAATCATCGGAACAAATATTTTTGACATTCAATATGTTCTTTGAATTATTTTATTCACCATTCTTTTTTAGATGAAATTTATTTAAATGAAATATTGACTGTACCATTTTTTTTAATTTATTTATTTATTCTTTTATTCTTTTATTGTTGTGTTCTGAAATTATTTTGGTAAAATAGTTCCAATCGTCCAGATATCTTTCTTTATTTTTCTTTTTTTGATTCATTTTATTCTATCTAAATAAATTGTTGACTATACACTCCTAATTTATTTATTTATTTTGTGTTCTGAAATTATTTTGATATACCATTTCCATTCGTTCATATAACATTCTGTTACAATCTGTTTTGCCATCCTGTGGAATTGGTTTGGTTTGGTTTGGTTTGTTTTGTTTTACGGCATATCAACCTCAGTGGGTCATTTAATGCCGATAAAGTTTTGAAATAAATCAATTCTTAAAGGATAATACAATTTGGTTTATCAACTCATGTTTTTCTATTTAACCCATAGATGGGACCCTAACAGGTAATACCACTTCGGGTCAGGTGGACCAGGGAGCAATGGTGATGAAGGGGTGCTCCACATTCCCCAAACCTCCAGAACTGGAACCTCTCCATCAGATAGAGTTTAACGTCATTCCCAGGACATGTAGACCCGCAGCCACTGCCTTCTAGCACCCATATGATAAAAAGAGGTTGGGGCTTGCCATAAGAAAAATAGGGTTGGGAAAATCATATAGGTGCTAGGGCTCCGACCGCCCGTCTAGCCAAAGATAGGGCCAAAGTGGAGTATTGCATGTCATGAACTGCTCATCCACCTGGGCTCTATCCTTAAGCATCACGGGTCGCCACCCACGGCAAACAGGTGGCCCCATTGGGGGATTCTTACCCCTCTGCAGAGGTGCAGTCGGTGCATTCTAACGCCCCAGTCGACAGGGTGGTGTGGACTTAGATCCTTGGTAATGAGTCCTGAGTATTGGTGATCGTCCGGTAGTGTAAGTCTCTCCTCAATGAGTGCAATTGGAATTATGGCCAGTGTGGGGTTTAAGTAGTGTCTCAGCCACGCGGTGTGGTTGGTGATTGGCAAAGTAATAAACCACCTGACTTAGGCTAGTCTATAAATCCAGGTGGGGAATTAGAGCACACCTTGTATACAAAAAACTCCAACACATTCTGTTGGAATTTTTGGTATATATGGCATGAGGCAAATGGTCACTTCTACTTATAGACTCGTCGACTACCAATGTGACCAGCCTTCTTATCCAATCACTGGCAGTGCTGCTGCTGCTGTTGGTGTATTTATACTGGCCGATTCTAATCTTAGCTCATTGATACTTGAATCTTCTTGGACGTCGGACCTAAAGGATACTCTATCACAGGACTTATTGACTTACCAAAGGAAACTATACCACAGTATTTATTAAGATAAATTGTTGACTGTACCATTTTATTTATTTATTCATTGTTTGGTTCTGAAATTATTTTGAGCAACGGGTGCCGCTGCTCAAAATAATTTTTCAACTTTTCATGAAAGTACAGAATGCGAACACACAATCTCTCACAATCACAAAAACATCAACGCGTAGAATGATTCCAACACAACAAAAAAAACAGAGAAGCAGCCGCAAAAAACACACAACAAACGGGCATAAAAAAAGAAGCTAAGAGGTCACTAGAAGCGGCCGTCCCCATACCACCCAAGGAGCTCAACGGATAATACCACTAATATCAACGAAAGAGTATTTATAGATGCGAAAAAGGAAAGATCAGCCATTCTATTCGTTCTGAAGAAGAGGAATAACATTCCCGAAATATTTACGAAATAAAACGAAACTTAACATTCAAAAACTGAGTTTCTTATATTTCACCCCTAATGCTTCATACTAAATCCAAATAATATATATTATAGATATATATATCTAAACATACATATATATATATATCATCCACAGACACGTGTTTCGACTTATCAAGTCTCTTCAGTGTGGCTAGACATTTTGTAGCTACCTACAACCGTACTCCGTTCGGTTGGGTGTCAGTCCGGCACCTTAACCATTAGGCTGTCTTCACTTACAGAATGGGAAGGGGATTTTAACTGTTTTAATACACACATCGCTTTGTTTGTAAAGGCTGTCACAAGTGCTCCATTCCTTATAGAGAAGAGCGTTGCGTTTACTTATCTTACTAATTATGTACTAAGGAAAACTGCTAAATGCTTTAGAAATATTTTATCTTAAATGATAATCTATATATTGATCTGCTGTTCTTAAATTGTACAACCGTTATCATCTTGCAACACCCTCTGGTTAAAAATGAGATCGTCCAAATTGTGCAAGATGACACGCAGAAATGGGAATGCAAAAATGTAAATTATAAAATGAGTGTCGTCCCCGGATAAAAATGGACCATTCCGTTTTTATTATGAAGAAAGAAAGGGAAGAAAAAAAAAGGAAATGTTACACACAAAATATATAATAAAAAGAGAGTAGGGAAAAGATAGAGAGGGTGGTTGAGCGAGTGGAAGCGATAACGCTTATCTGTTTTAATCGAATATAATCAAAAAATTAAAAGAAGGAACGAAATTGTGAGGTGCCGAAAGGTGGTTGGATTTTGTATTTCTTGTATATTGAGAAGGGTTACTTGCGTCGTGTTTTGTACTATAACGATTAAATTCTTTGTGGTATTAAAACTTTGAACGTCTTATTAAGGTTCTGTTGATTATTTAATCGATGTTTTTGTGGCGATTTGTTATCGAAAGGTTTTCTATTTTTCCAATAACAACAGGTTCATTATCGACTGAACCTTTGGATTCAATTACATTTTCCTTCATCGGTTCGGTCGAATTCGTCAAATGAACGCAGAGAAGAATCTCAATTACAAATAAAACAAAGATGGCGTCCTTTCTTTTCGGTGCCAAGCTCGTTTCTTTTTTTTTTCTTTTTTTTTTCTTTTTTCTTTCTTTTTCCTTTGTTTAGCAGTAAATAACTCTGGTACGAACATTTTCTACGTAAAGATAGACTCGCTTTAGATCGCTATATGATTGCTATATTCCACACAAATCCAAGGAAAATACGAGCAATTCATTGAATTTATTCAGTGTTAGATTTTCTGTAACACATTTACTCGGGCGACGCCATTGAACTACAATTTCACCCACGCATGCGCAAAACGCGCTAAAAACGAACTACCTTAATCTTCGTTTTAAAAGGACTTTGTTATCGAAGCGAAGAAACGATCGACAAATATTCACAGTTTATTCCAATTTACACACCAATCCTGTTCGTAAAATGGCTGTTAACTTTCGGAATTGGCGAAACTATTTCACTTCATTCACAAAATAGAAATTATTTGGAATATAAATTATAGCACCAAAATCATTTCGCCGAATATTCTTACATTACAGCACCAATCAACAAGTATGTTATATGGTCATCTTTATGGGTTTTTTTAATATATATTTTTATATTTCTCTTTGTCTTTTTGCCGGAAGCTTCGTCTTTCACTACCAAGCATATATAAGCAATGATCGTATGCTCGCAGACTAGATCTCTCTGTGATCGTAAAATATGTAAACACACCTATGTATTTAATAGTTTAAACACCAGCCCCGATATTTCGCTTCTAGCCAGGGATAGTTGTTGCGTCTAGCCACACTGAAGAGGCGTGAAACGCCAAAACACATGTCTGTGGATGACTTATTAATATATATATATATATATATTATATATATAAAGTCATCCACAGACACAGTGTTTCGACGTTTCACGTCTCAGCAGTGTGGCTAGACACACCAACTAACTCCGACCAGAAGCAAAACCCGACTGACTTTAGGTCTGTCCAATACCTTAACCTCTAGACCATTGCAAGCTGCCATTAAGGAGCAGTGTTTTAACTGTTTTAAACACATACATCTGTGTATATACTTTACGATCACCAGAGAGATCAAATCTGTAAACAGATGATCATTGTGTTATGCTGGCGGTGAAAGTTTATTAAATCGCTCCTAAAAAGCTCTACCGGGTTACGGGAGCATATAACAAGTCATCCACAGACACCGTGTTTCGACGTTTCACGTCTCATTAGTGTGGATAGACACAGCCATATATATATATATATATATATATATATATATATATATATATATATATATAATACAACGCAGGCCCTAACGAAACGCCCAAGCTAAATTGGAGCTGCACAAGAATGCTACAAGCGATCTTTAAAAAATCGTGGAAACAACAGCTCACAAGAAAATAGCTGAATGGTTACTTGCTCCCTATTACACAAACCATCGCGTGAGATGACCAAGGACACTGCTGGAGAAGCAAGGACGGACTGATAATCGACGTTCTCCTGTGGAAGCCAACACATGGGAACGCTAGTGTAGGCAGTCCTACAAAGACTTATATTAACCAGCTTTGGGCGGATTCTGGATGTTGCGCAGATGATCTGCTTGAGGCAATTAATGATAGTGACGGTTGGCGAGAGATAATCATAGTTATATGTGCTGCTAGCACGATTTGATGATAATGGTTTGTACAAATTATTTGCATTACATACGAATAGTATATATCATATAACATATATAGAAGTGCACTCGTGTTGTGTAACGATTAGCAAAGTAGATTAGCAGACCATTGTTTGTGAGTTCGATTCTCACTGGGTGTCCCATACTCCTATTCTGCGTTGTTCAATGTTTACGATCTTGTGCAATTTCCAGTGGGTCACCTTTCCCGCCGAGTCGGGTCTTATCTTGTGCTCTCTTTGTGCTAGTTTGCTGTCATTATCAATTCAGTCTCGAAAGACTATGATCAAGTTTTTATGTGCCCCTGAAGTTGCAGCGCCTCCTGTGACTATGAAGTCCGATGTTTGAGAAACATTCTCGACCACAGATTTTGCATTTATAGGTTGTCCCTGTAGATGATGATGTTCCGATGCTTTGTTGCCGTTGCTTTCTTATGGGCCTCTTAGCTTCATGATGTTGTATCAGGGGGACTTCTGACATGTACAGTCCTCTATGGAGATTCTGCCGCCACCGAGGGCGGTCTTGAGCCAAATTTTCCCAGCTGGAAGGGACAATGCCAAAGCACCTGAGATCATTTTTGCAGACATCCTTGAACCGCAGCAGAGGGCGACCAATCAGTCTTTTGTTTTTGTCTTAGTTTGCTGTATTCGCTTATTATATGATTAACCGTTTCTTCTCTGTCTCCAAACATTCTGCACTTTCGATTCCGCTGTGTCATAGCAATTTTTGCCTTTATATAGTTTGTTCTTATGGCATTGTCTTGTGTAGCGATTATAAGAAATTCAGTTTGTCTTTTAAGGTTTCCTCTTCTTAGCCATGTCCATGTCTTCCGATGTCATATCTCTTTATTATTATTTCACTCGGTTCGAGTTTTTCCAACCTGCAGAAGCCGGTGGTTCACTGGAGGCTGAGTGACAGTAAGTCTCCTCAGGTCTCCAGGACTCTTCTGAGTATTTCAGCCGATGTCAATGATGCTGTAGTCAGGAGGGTCTCGATTCTTCCTCCGATTTTTAATTCATCCAGACTCCTTTCTAATCCCTTTGGGATTGTTCCAAGGGCCCCAATCACAATCGGCACGACCTTAACCCTCATGTTCCACAGTTTTCTCAGTTCTCTGGCAAGGTCCAAGTATTTGTCGATCTTATCGTTTTCTATCATTTTCACTCTGTGATCGGCGGACACGGCAAAGTCCACGAGATGACTAGTCTGTCTCTTCTTGTCAACCAAGACAACATCTGGTCTCCTGGCCGGGATTAGGTGATCCGTCTGTACCTCACAGTCCCAGAGAATTTTGTGTGTCTGATTCTCCAGGACAGATTCAGGTTTGTGCATATACCATTTAGTTGAATTGTGAAAATTGAATTTCTTGCACAGTTCCCAGTGAATCACCTTTCCCACCCAGTCGTGTCTAGTCTTGTACTCTCTTTGTGCGAGTTTACTGCATTCAGTTATTATGTGATTGACAGTGTTGTCTCTTTCCCCACACATTCTACATTTGCTGTTCCGTTGTGTCTTATCTATTTCTGCTTTTTGGTAATTTGTCCTTATGGCATTATGTGCTGCAATTATCAGAGATTCAGTTTCTCTTTTGAGGTTTCCCCTTCTTAACCATGTCCATGTCTTCTGGTGAGCGATCTCTCCTGTGTTTCACTTATTATTATTATTATTATTATTATTATTATTATTATTATTATTATTATTATCAAATATATGCACCCTCCGGGTGCAAGTATTTAAGTTTTAATGTAATAAAATATATTTAAATTGGAAGGGCTAATGAAACTAAATAAGAATGCAGATAAAAGATTTCAAACTTACTCTTCCATCACTCCCGTCTCTCATGACTAATTTTTCCTAATTTAACTATTTAGTTAAGATAGGAAGTAAGAATAAAATTACAGTTATTTCTTCTTGTTAAAGGATTTCTTTTAAGATTTCTTGAAGAGATTTTTGCTCATATTCATTGAGAAAAAGGACAAACAATTAGAAATCAATAATACCAAGCACATATTTATTAAAATCAAATTTTTAATATCAATATACAAATTAGCCTTCCCGTTGACACTGTACACCGCTATTTTGTTGTATATATAAATACAATTGCATGTTATTAGTATGTATATGTGGCTAACAGAGACACCTCAGGTTGTGTAATGGTTAGCAAAGAAGGCTGGCAAACCATGACTAGAGTTCAAGCCTCACTGGGTGCCTCTTACATTCGGCCTTGTGCCATATCTAAGCGAAGCTTAGTAAATAACTATATGTGGCTAACAGTATTAATAATGTAAAACAATTTTATTAATAATTGAGGTTTAAATAAAAAATCAAATCATGGAGAATGTGATGCAAATAACTAAGGGAATTGTGACTTTAGTAATAATATAGTTTCGGTTACAGACAGAAAAACACACAATCTCCATTATAATAAGATTATTATTATTATTTCGAAATATATCTGAAAACACTGTTCCATTGGTTCCAATGGAGGAACCAAAGTGTAAAGAGAGGAACAAGAGAATCGATTCTTTCCCTGAGAGAATCACCAACAAACAAGCAATAAAAATGTATTTGGTTGACTTTGAACATTATCTCTTGGGAAAAGGTGAAACATTTCGATCAGATCGATACAGAGTTGATTTCGTCAAAATGTTCGATCGGTTCAAATCTGATGACGAACAGAAATGGGAAACAATTTTTGAAAAGATTGCAACGTACATAGATATAGTTTTAAGTTATAACTTTAATAACATTTCAGTTCGCAGATTTACTTATTATATATATATATATATATATATATATATATATATATATATATATGAAAAGAGAATATTTTAAAAATATAACAAACACAGGATGTTGTGATCAGGGGAAACAATTTTATGTGTCAATACGTAAGTATTTCGGTATTAAACCATCCTCAGGACACTGTCAAGGAATCTTTTTCTGATGATGGTTTAATACCGAATACTTAAATATTGCCACGACACATAGAATTGTTTCCCCTGATCATAACATCCTGTGTTTGTTATATTTTAAAATATTTTCTTCTCATATTGTCGGATTAATTTCCTCACCATATTTCCTTATATTATATATATATATATATATATATA
>CM042158.1:78375245-78378892 GCA_023376005.1 Doryteuthis pealeii
ACGAGGAGCTGCAGCCATCTTGCAAACCTTGAGGCAGAGAGATGACAGACAAATGGAATGACGACTGTTCATGTTACTTGATTTGGTCTTGTTTCGAGAAAGTTTTTCTCTGCCAATGTGTGTCTTTTCAAGTTGGACAATGAATTGCAGACTTTACTGGAAATAATGTGTGTGGTTTCACTTCGCCTCAAGGGAAGTGTGTGTCCTGTTCACATCTCTCATGACAATTCAATATCCAGCTTTACAGAGACGAATACGACCACAATATATATATATATATATATATATATATATATATATATAATATATTATTATATATATGTATATTATATATATATATATAAACATATAATATATATATATATATTATATATATTATATATATATGTATATTATATATATATATATTATATATTATATATAATATATATATATTATATCTTATTATAATGGAGATTGTGAGTTTGTCTGTCTGTAACCGAAACTATATTACTTTACAAGTCACAATTCCCTTTAGTTATTTACATCACATTCTCCATGATTTTATTTTTATTTAAACATCAATTATTAATAAAATTGTTTTACATTACTTACACTGTTGACCATATCTACATACTAATAACATGCAATTGTGTTTATATATACAACAAAATAGAGGTTTACAGTATGAATGGGAAGGCTAATTTGCATATTGATCTTAAAAAATTGATTTTAATAAATATATGCTTAGTATTATTGATTTCTAATTGTTTGGTTTTATCTTATTGAATATGAGCAAAAATCTCTTCAATAAATCTTAAAAGAAATCCCTTAAGAAATAACTGTAATATTATACTTTACTTCCTATTTTAACTAAACAGTTTAATTAGGAAAATTTACTAATGAAAGACGGGAGTAACGGAAAATGATGGAAGAGTTAGTTTCAAAGTTGTTCTATTTTTCAATCATACCCCCTCTGTTTCAAATATTTTTGTCTACATTCTTATTCAGTTTCATTAGCCTTTCTAATTTAATATGATATTTTATTATAAAATTTAACTAAAATACTTGCACCCGGAGGGTGCATATATTTGCTAGTATATATAATATATATATAATATATTTTACTCATTTGGACTATTTTACTCATTAGGGGACGGGTTAGCTCAGTCGGTAGAGCGTTCGGCTAGAAACCACAAGGTTGCTAGTTCGATACCGGTCCTCACCAACTCAGCGTATGAGTAGCACAGAGATCTGTGCGGTAAAGTAAGGAGCTGATGGTAGGTGTGGCGCTTTCCCTCAGACGCCAAAACAATCTCCTTGGTCTAGCGCTATTGAAAAGGGAAAGACTCCCTCACTGATTGGCTGATACCGACTTTAGACCACCCCGACGACTTTACTTATATATATATATATATATATTATATATATATATAAGGGTATGAAAATACATCATGCTGTTCAAATGAAAATATTTCACATAATATTCATACCTAATATTGAACAATATTTCGATTTATAAAAATTATCATCAGAGCTTGTTTTTAATCCGGACTCATCGAGAGAGAGCAGAAATTAATTTAAATTCAAAACGGAAGCATCGTTGTTCCAAAACGCGTGCAAGCCATACGATCGTTTCGTCTTTTTGGAACAACAATTCTGCCGTTTTGAATTTAAATTATTTTCTGCTTCTCTCACGATGAGTCCGGATTAAAAACAAGCTATGATGATGATTCTTATAAATCGAAATATTGTTCAATATTAGCTATGAATATGATATAAAATATTTTCATTTGAACAGCATTGTGTGTTTTCATACCCTTTTATCTATACTTATACCGTCGGATTCATTTCCTTATTCTTAACTTATATATATATATATATATATATATATATATATATATATATATATATATGATGGACTCTCCCGTCGATTTCGATGTATGAGGTTCAGACAACTTCTTTCATCTAACCTTGTGTTTTAATACATAGAGCTTCAATCTTGATACTTTTATGACACAAATTGACTATAGGATTATATATACAAGATTATATATATATATATATATATATATATATATATATATATATATATATATATATATATATTATAATGTAGTAATTTGAAAGCAATTACAATGCAAGTAAAAATAAAAACAAAAAGATGTTATTTTTTGTGTCCTATCGATTTCAAAGTAAAACTTTATCTTCAGAGACGATTTTCGGAAATATATATATATATATATATATATATATATATATGATTGGAACGAAAGTCTAGCGCGATACAAAGTCACTTTTATTCGGTTTTATGGTATTAGCTCATCCACTGTACTCAGCAGACCTTCTGAGTATTACCCGTTGTATCTTATGAAAGACTCACTTCGTTAGAAAACGTATTAGTCCGCTGATGCATATCCTTGCACAGAATATGAAATGCAATGAGCCTCATTTGGGATTTAACTCAGGTCGACGATTCCATTTCTTTCTATGCTAACCATTACAACACGTGCATATATATATATATATATATTATATATATATACATATCTTATTATAATGGAGATTGTGTGTTTTTCTGACTATAACCGAAACTAAATCACTACTCAAGTCACAATTCCCTTAGTAATTGACGTCACATTCACTATGAATTTATCCTTATTTTAACCTCAATTATTGATAAAATTGTTTTACATTATTTATACTGTTAACCATATCAACATACTAATAACATGCAATTGTATTTATATATACAACAAAATAGCGGTTTACAGTGTGAACGGGAAGGCTAATTTGCATATTGATATTAGAAATGTAATTTTAATAAATATATGCTTAGTATTATTGATTTCTAATTGTTTGGTTTTATTTTAATGAATATAAGCAAAAATCTCTTCAATGAATCTTAAATGAAATTTATTTACAAGAAGAAATAACTGTCATTTTATTCTTTACTTCCTCTTTTAACTAAATAGTTAAATTAAAAAAAAATAACAATGAAAGACGAGAGTGATGGAAGAGTAAATTTCAGTTGTTCTATTTTTCGATTATAACCCCTCTGTTTCAAATCTTTTTATCTGCATTCTTATTTAGTTTCATTAGCCTTTCTAATTTAATACGATATTTCATTACATTAAAACTTAAATACTTGCACCCGGAGGGTGCATATATTTGCTAGTATATATAAAGATAATCTGATGAGTCAGACGAACTTACTATTAGTTTCGCATAAAGCTCTTCAGGGCTAAAATCAGTCAGATTTTAGCCCTGAAGAGCTTTATGCGAAACTAATAGTAGGTTCGTCTGACTCATTAGATTATCTTTATTATTGGCTCTACTTAGGTATCGAGCACTTTTTACTTATTAGCTTTCTCCTAGCGGTTTTATGAATATATATATATATCTTATATCCATATATATACATATAAATTGTTTTTTCTTTTGGCCAAATACTGTACCAATAGATTATTTTTTGTTGGTACGATTATCTTGGTCTTTTCTTTTTTCAAAAATTTTTTTCTCCCCGGTTGATGTTTGGTAGTATATTTTTACAATCAAACTATTTGCTGGTTTTTTTCTCACCGCAAGGATTTACCAGTCAGCGAGGGAGTCTATCCCCTTTTCAATAGCGCTAGACCAAGGAGATTGTTTTAGAATCTGAGGTGGAG
>CM042158.1:78378992-78381492 GCA_023376005.1 Doryteuthis pealeii
AAAAAAAAAAAAGAGAGAGATTGGATTCATTTCCTTTCTCTTCAATTATATCTATATATATATATATATATAATGTGTTTGTAATATCTCATCGACAGAAAGCGATGTTAATACACGTAGAGGAAAGGCATGGGCGGCCACAATCAGTAATATAGAAATCCGATCTCACTGATAAGCTAAAGCGACAATTCTTCCAGGCTGTGGTTATATCAGTACTGCTGTATGGCTGCACCACCTGGACCCTAACAAAGCGCCTTGAGAATAAGCTAGATGGGACCTGCACAAGAATGTTGCGTGCAGTCCTGAACAAGTCATGGAAGCAGCACCCCACAACTATATGGTCACCTGCCCCCCATCTCACAAACCACCCGGGCGAGACGGACTAAGCATGCAGGACACTGCTGGAGAAGCGGGGACGAGCTCATAAGTGACGTTCTCCTGTGGAAGCCAACACATGCTAACGTAGAACGCCCACTAAGGACCTACATTGACCAACTATGCGTGGATTCTGGATGCTGCGCAGAGGACCTCCCAGGGGCAATGAGTGATAGGGAAGTTTGGCGAGAGATTGTCAAGGATATCCGTGCTGCTTGCGTGACATGATGATGATGATAATGTCTCTGATTGTATGTGTGTGTGTGTGTGTGTGTGTGCGTGTGTTTTTATGAGTTAAATATGGAAATGAATTCGCGAATATGTAGAAAATAGAAAAACATAATTCCGAAAAGAGAGATGAACTGATTTTTTATTTGAAGTCAACGTTTAAAAGTTTCGGTTTATATTAAACCTTCGTCAGGTCAATACATAAGAATGGAAAAGTTAGTTTTTCTATTTTCTACAGATACACTACACACACACACACACACACACAAACACACACACACACACACACATTATTTTACAGAAGATCTGAAACTCGTGTCGCTAAATTAAAATAATAATACAAAATTTCTTTAAAAAGCATAATCCATTCTGCGAACTTTTTTTTTTAATAAATATATCTAATTTTTTCCTGTTGTACTCATACCAAACCTTATATATATATATATATATATTATATATATATAATATATATATATATATATATTCCATAAGTTCTGGATGTTTAAAAGTCTTTATTCTTTCCGATTTATTGTCTAGCGATTGTGGCATTGTAATTCATTTTCCATTGCAATTCCCGATTAAATAATACCTTGCAAAAAAACATTTATAGAATTTCAGTCACAAAGGTCTCTCTCTCTCTCTCTCTCTCTCTCTCTCTCTCTCTCTCTCTCTCTCTCTCTCACTCTCTCTCTCTCGTAAATGATTTAAAAGAATTTCGCTTACATAAACAACAAAACAATGACAAGAACTTGAGCACCCAAACATTAATCTACTTAACTTTTAATTCCACCGTTATGTTTAACGAAGCATATTGTAAGATTCTTTAGAAAAAGAAAAAGCCGAATCGATTTTACAATTTCAACTCAGCAGTCTGTCGCCTCTCATTTAGTTTTGTTTTTCATTTTCTTATTGTTCTCTTTTGTCATCGATGTAAGATAAGTTGTTCGTTTTTCTTCTAATTAAATAAGTTGTGGCATTTAAAAAACGAAATAGCACCTGCTAATCATGGATGTTCACAATACAAAATGGACATTGTCTCCTTGTTTGAAAATCGGTATATGTCTTTTCGAATTTCCCAGAAGAGAAAGTGGATTAAAATTACTGATCGAATGCAATTTAAAAGTTTTTTTTTTCTTTCTCTCTTCATTGAATGTTTGAATAGAAAAACAGAAAACTAAAGTTTTCCTGTTGATACATTAAGAAAGTGTAGGTTACTTTGTTGTTTTTTAGGGGAGGGATTTTTTTTTTATTTATTTTTTTTGGGGGGGGGGGTTGTAATCCTATATACGTATCGACCTTCATAACTAGAGAATACAAAAATGTAGACAATGAGACAGAGAGAAAGAAAAAAGATTTCAGAGGACAAAGGAGAAATTAGTATATGTTAATTTGGTTCGTTTTTTTAGGGAAGGGATTTTTTTTTGTTTTTGTTTGTTTGTTATTTTTTGGAATATTACATACGTCTCGAAATTAGTGTTATATACTCCAATTGTTAGGTACATACACAATGAAAGTTCTTTTGATAGAGAGAGGAGAGAGGTAGACAGACAGAGATGCATAATTTCCTTTCTTTCTTCTTCGCTTGTTTGGCGATTCGATCGTCTAACTTCTCTTGTTGGTTGTTCATCTTGATTCATTTTCTTTCTTGGCCGGTCTTCTAACTAAAGCATTCATCAACCAACAACACCATACTGTTCTTTTAAAACTTTTATTTATTTAACAATTTTTTTTTACTAATTAACACACCCCACACCACACACACACACATATATATATATATATATATATATATATATATATATATATATATGTGTGTGTGTGTGTGTGTGTGTGTGTGTGTATGTAGCTAAATCACGAGCTTATTGAAATAATCATAAGGCGAATCTTTTTTTCACAG
>CM042158.1:78386492-78388992 GCA_023376005.1 Doryteuthis pealeii
AAAAATTTTTTCTTCCTGGTTGATGTTTGGTAGTATATTTTTACAATCAAACTTTCTGCCGGGTTTTTTTCTCTCCGCAAGGATCTACCAACACGCTTGGTATATATATATATATATATATATATATATATATATATATATATATATATATATATATATATATATATATATATTTCTCTAAAAGATCAAAAGATTTTTAAAACGGCAGAATATATAACAAGATATCGTCGGTTGTAAATGATAATTGCAACTTGCATCTATTCATGAATGTTCTCAGTCTGCCTCTGCCTATCATATATATATATATATATATATATATATATATATATATATATATATATATATATATCCATAGTATACCAGGCAACAATTAAGACAAACAATACAAACCAATCGGAAACCAGCGAAAACTACATAGGGATGGTGCAGGGTAGCTTTAAACAACGCTACTATAACCATTTAACATCCTTCAAACACGAAAATAAGAGGAACGTGACAGCACTATCCAACAAAGTATGGCAGTATAAAAAACAAGAAAAATATTTTAAATTAGAATGGAAAATACGAGACCAATCGAATCCATACATAAATGGTTAAAAAAAAATGCTCATTATGCACAACAGAAAAATTACGTATTCTTCAAGGAATAAACTCCGAAGAAAATTTCCTAAACAACAAAACAGAAATTTTTCGAGGATGCCCACACAGGAAAAAATTCTTAATATGGAATTGGACTAACCAAAACATCAGACCGCCATAATTAAGAATTCATATATAAATAAACACACATAAAATAAAATAAATATAAAAACGAAAAAAAGATTTAAAATCACCATAAGAACAATGACGACAAATAATGATGCCGTTGAATGACGAAAGCGAAATGCAGGAGCTATTAACGGATCGCGTGGACACGTGCCGGGAGTTTAAAAACTGTCCTTTTTTTTTTCAAAAGGCAAACGCCTCTGAAGACGAATAACACCGAAAATTGTTATTCAGAAAACCAATGGTAGGACCGACTTTATAATTATAAATAAATAAGTAAATAAATATATATATATATATATATATATATATATATATATATATATATATATATATATAACGTACACGTGAATAAACTCCTGACAGAAACACGTGTAAGTTAAATTAATTAAAATAATCCTTTTTTATCCATTCAGTACTTTCTTTCCTTTATTTCTCTTTTCAACATATATATATATATATATATATATATGTGTGTGTGTGTGTGTGTGTGTGTGTGTGTGTTTTAAATATTAACCTATCCATGTATATATACGCGCATGTGTTTGAGAGACAGAGACAGAGATAGTGGGAGAGAGAGACAGAGAGAAAGAGAGAGAGAGAGAGAGAGAGAGAGTTCACGCATACACGGCATGTGATCACAAACTATCGTGACTGAAACTTTAATTGTTTTAGTTTCAAGATTTTAAATTTAGATATAGACATGAACACTGCTGAGTTTCTTATGCAATAAAGTCACGAGATATAGATCCCTCAGCTGGAGTAGATCATCTGCCTAAGAATCGTAAGGTTCACAGATTGGATGTTCTTATCTATGCAGAGCTGGCGATAGGTGTGGCGCTCCATATCAGCAATAAATCTTCCTGTTCTAGCGCTAATGAAAAGAGGGCAGACTCCGTTGCTGTTGGGCAGATACCGACAATAGGATACTCCGCCAACAACGACATATAAAAATTGTCTCGATACTTTTTAAACGAAATATTTTGCGGGAGAGTAGGATTCATACCTTTCCCAAGGGTATTAGTGCTAAGTGAAATGCAATTATCACATCCAGCATTTGAACTCGGGGCGGTGAGTTGATTTCCCATGAACGAAATATTTTGAGTGAAACGCTATTGTGCAAATGCGTATCTGGGAAACATTTTTTACTAAGCTTAGTTTAGGTGTGGCACAAGGCTAGAAGTATGGAGTACCATATGTAAATCGAACTCACTAACAATGGACTGACAAATTAAGCCACAGTTAGCGCCCACTATAAGTGATGACCCGGAAGGAATTGAAGTTATAAAACGGCTGAATCAGATCATTTTAAATCATTAAAAAAGTTTCAGAGGTGCTTCGAGCAATCAAAAACTCGATGGAATAAACAAGAAAATACAAAGGCGGCTATTACGAATACAATTTACACTTCATTCATTATTTATATTAATAATATACATACATATATATATACATATGCATATATATATATATATATATATATATATATACCAACCCTTCCGCACGAGCAGTATGTGACACAAGGTCAATTTCTTAAGCGGAGTTCGAATTCAGAGATTTCCTTCTCCTAAACCGGTTGCCTAACCAAGGTTAAAAATTCCAGTCTGTCCTAATATCTATCCATAGCTGGAGGGAGAGTAGGATTCATACCTTTCCCAAAGGTATTCGCGCTAAGTGAAATGCAGTTATCACATCCAGGATTTGAACTCTGGGCGACGAGTCCATTTCCCATGAC
>CM042158.1:78393992-78404095 GCA_023376005.1 Doryteuthis pealeii
TTAAGGATAGAGCCCAGGTGGATGAGCAGTTCATGACATGCAATACTCCACTTTGGCCCTATCTTGGGCTAGACGGGCGGTCGGAGAGGCCCCCTCCGATCAATCGGCTGGTCACGTCAAGCCCTAGCACTTATATGATTTTTCCCAATCCTATTGCTTTTATGGCAAGCCCCAACCCCTTTTTATCATATGGGTGCTAGAAGGCGGTGGCTGCGGATCTACATGTCCTGGGAATGACGTTAAACTCTCCTGATGGTGAGGTTCCAGTTCTGGAGGTTTGGGGAATGTGGAGAACCCCTTCATCACCATTGCTCCCTGGTCCACTCTGACCTGGAGTGGTAGTACCTGTTAGAGTCACATCTATGGGTTAAATAGCAAAACATGAGTTGATAAACAAAATTGTATTATCCATTAAGAATTGATTTATTTCAAAACTTTATCGGCATTAAATGACCCACTGAGGTTGATATGCCGTAAAACAAAACAAAACCAAACCAAAGAGTTAAATTTACCGCAAAACTACCCATGTTATTAATGCATTTAAAATCGTGAAATATGTGTTATATATCACTATGAAATAAAGATTTATATTATATATGGTATGAATAATGATTTTAACAAAAATGGGTTGGATAAATAATTATTTGTTCTTACTGATTTTTAATACTATCATGATATTCTAAAATGAATTAGAAGTAATCCTATATTTATAGAAATCAATCAAAATGATATTAGAATAATGTAGAATAATCAGGCTCAGATCCAATTACCGTCGAATTGGTAAGACACGGCAATAAGCAGGCGTAACTTAATACGATCCTGGCTTGTTGCAACTCTACTGCAGAATGACAGGGTATTTATGAAACTCCACAACATCATAGAAACCAAGCAGCCAATCAGAACTCAAGGAATGGAATCACCCAAATACACCGTACTATCAAGAGCAACATCAAGGTTTTCGTTTTGAATTCATATCACTTTCGTCTCCGCTCTTGATAGTACGGAGTATAAACAAGCTCTGAAGGTGTTTTTACAAAATCGAAATATTGTTCAATATTAGCTATGATTATGTTAAAATTGTTTTCTCTTTAACAGCATTGTGTGGTGTTTTCATTCCATCTTGTTCATTCTCATATATATATATATATATATATATATATATATATATATATATATATATATATATATATATATATACATATATGTATATTATATATATATATATATATATGTATATATATATACATATATGATATATATATATATATATATAGAGATAGATAGATAGATAGATAGACTTTGAAACATACGTCAACTATATTTATTGTTATTTGCTGGTACCGGGTGAATTTGGAGAAATTGCCATTGGAAGGAGATCAATTTCTTGCTGACGGCCGTCGCAAATATCCGTCGAAATGAGCATCTTCGAACCACTCCAATTAGCCTCATCAGTCGACAAGACAAAAGTCAGCGTCATAATCCTGCTGACATATTTGATGTGGCCATTAATTTGACCTCGGGTCACTTAACAGGCAGATGGATGTTTATCGTCTCTGCGCATGTCTCGTGATGCCTTCGTTTCTCCTGGCTATGTAAACATGAAAGAAAGTAATTAAAATTGTTTACCTATTAGAAAATGTCCATACCGATGATTAAGTGCCTGGTTTAGAGGGTTTAATTATTATCCAGTAGCGAACGTCGGTTTTCGAGCTCAGGCGAAAGCGACGATTTGTCAAACGCTGATTTTCAAAGCTGGTCAGAATAAAATTGCATTTATTTAACAACCCAAATCACGAAAATAATTATTTTACTTAGCAATTAAACACGATTTCAATTCCTGGGCGGAGCTGTTTGAATTTCACATGGCGCTAATACCCTTTGGAAAGGTATGAATCCAATTCTCCCTCCAACTATGGATAAATAGCAGGACAGACTGGACCATTTAACCATGGTTAGGTAACCAGTCTAGGAGAAAGAAAACTTAGAATTCAAATCTGTTAAAATCTGCTAAAGAAATTGACCTTGTGTCGCATCCTGCTCGGGGTTGGTAAATATATATATATATATAAAATAATAAAATTCGAAGGCAATACAATGCGTAAAAAATAAAGACAAAAAGATGTTTTATATGTCTGATCGATTTCAAAGCAAAGCTTTATCATCAGAGTTTTATTCAGAAATAAAATTATTTTATTTTCTGAATAAAATTATTTTATTTTCTGAATAAAATTATTTTATTTTCTGAATAAAACTCTGATGATAAAGCTTTGCTTTGAAATCGATTATTTTCTGAATAAAATTATTTTATTTTCTGAATAAAACTCTGATGATAAAGCTTTGCTTTGAAATCGATTAGACATATAAAACATCTTTTTGTCTTTATTTTTTACGCATTGTATTGCCTTCGAATTTTATTATTTTATAACATACTTAACAATGCTTCAAGCAAATTACCAATTACTTTATATATATATATATATATATATATATATATATATAATATATATATATATATATGTTGGTGCTAGGGCTTGACGTGACCAGCCACTTGATCGGGAGAGGGAAGGGGGGCTCTTAGCGCATGTATCGTGATGCCTTTATCTCTAAATGAAAACATAATGCTGATTTTCAAGGCAAGTCAGAAGACCATTACATCTTATTATAATGGAGATTCGGTGTCCGTCTGTCTGTCTGTAACTGAAACTACGCAACTGCTCACGTCACAATACCCTCAGCAATTGCGTACGTTTATCACTGATTATTTAATTTATAGTCAAAATCATTAATACATAGAATAAAGGTGTTTTATGAATCATGTCTCAATTAAAATCTAAGTTAGATTTGGATCAAATCAGCCCATGTCATTAGTGTGTTTAAAATCCCGCAATGTATCTTATGTGTCAGTAAGAAATACAGGTTCACATAACATATTGCGTGGTTAATTTGCATAAAGGTTTTACCAAAGCCGGGGTTAATAAATAATTACTTGGTGTTATTGATCTCTAATATTATTGTTTTATTCTCCAACGTGTTAAAATCAATCCTATGAATGATTTTATATAGAAACCAATTAAAATATGTTTAAAATAATTGTAATCTTTTTATATGGGTTCTTATTTTATTTCGTTAGTCTTTTTAATTTAATATATTTCTTTATATTAAAATTTACATTCTTACGCCCAGAGTGTGACTAATCTTAATAGTCTAAGTTGAAATATATTCACAGTGTTGCAGATGTATGTTCCATTAGTGTAGGAGTTGTGTTAAAAAAATTATCAATACTGAAATGGTATTTTTCTAAGACAAGTATGAACAAGTAATGAAAAAGGTACTTTTTTTCTCGAAAAGAACTTTCTTAATCCAGTGAGTATTTCATTTCTCAAAGAACTTCTGAAATTCCTCTTTTGATATTGGTGTGAAACTTCGCAGTTATATTTCTTTTAATGTCTTCCCTATACACAAACCTCGAGATGTAATTTTCAGCTTAGAAAACAAGAAAAAATCGCACATAGCAGGATTTATTGAGTGCAAAGGATTCTCTATTCCCCCCCCCCCCACACACACACACCAAAAAAAAACCCTTTAAATTTATTACTACTTTTTTATCTTATTATAATGGAGATTGGGTGTTTTTCTATTTGTAACCGAAACTATATTACTACTCAAATCACAATTTCTTTAGTTATTTACCTCAAATTCTCCATAATTCTATTTTTATTTAAACCCCAATTCTTACTAAAATTGTTTTGCATTATTGATACTGTTGACCATATCTACAGATATTTGCCTCTCATTCCACTTATGAGGGCGTGACACAAGGACATTTTTATGTGGGTCTACCCACAAGCCGAAACTCATGGGTGGCGGGTGAAAAAAATTGCGCCGATCTCGTCGGCATTCCCCTCAAGAGGGCGCCTCAGGCGCTTGGGCAATATACCCAGCCCTGTCCCTTTAAATCGAGGGGGCGGGTGTTGTCTGGGGGATGGCCTCCTGAGATCGACGCAGTTAATTATAGCAATCCCCACCCGAGGGGCGGGTCTGCATACTGTATTTACCTCGTACCCCACTTTCACGGGTTAGGCACAAGGCCCTATTAACGTGGGACCACCCACAAACCGAAACTCATGGGTGGCAGGTGAAAACTTGCGTCGATCCCGTCGGCATTCCCCTCAAGGGGGCGCCTCAGGCGCTTGGGCAATAAACCCAGCCCTGCCCCTTTAAATCGAGGGGGCAGGTGTTGCCTGGAGGGATGGCCCCCTGGGATCGACGCAGTTAATTATAGCAATCCCCACACGAGGGGCGGGTCTGCATACTACTAACATGTAATTGTATTAATGTATACAACAAAATAGCCGTTTACAGTGTGAACGGGAATGCTAATTTGAATATTGATATTAAAAATTTGATTTTAAAAATATGTGCCTCGTATTATTGATTCCTAATTGTTTGGTTTTATCTTAATGAAAATGAGCAAAAATCTCGGGGATAAATCTTAAAGAAATCCATTAACAAGAAGAAATAACTGCATTTTTTATTCTTTACTAACTAATTGAACTAAGTAGTTAGATTAGGAAAATTTAGAAATGAAAGACGGGAGTGATGGAAGAGTAATTTTCAGTTGTTCTATGTTTCGATTATACCCGCCCAACTGTTTCAAATCTTTTTATCTGCATTCTTATTTAGTTTCATTAGCCTTTCTAATTTAAAATATTTTATTACATCAAAATTTAAATACTTGCAGCCGGAAGGTACATATATTTGCTAGTAACTGTAAAATTTTTAAATGCCATCCTTGGCCAGTTGAAAAGGGCTTAAAGTAAGTATGTCCTGAGTTATGGAATCCTTTGGTAAGCGAGTAAGTCCTATCCTGCGTATCGTTAAAGGTCCAGTGATTTAATCCTATGTCCGTCGTCCACGAAAATCAAGGTAGTTATGGCTAGTACTGTCGGTTTAAGTATTGTATCAGCAGCAGAGTACTGCCAGTGATTGACCAAGAGATATCACATGGTTCTGGCTGAGTCTATAAATAGGAGTGGGCTTTTAACACACACCTTATATACTCAAAAAAACGCGCGTGGTGTAATGGTTAAAGTCATGGGAAATGGACTCGTCGCCCCAAGTTCAAATCCTGGACGTGGTAATTGCATTTCACTTAGCGCTAATACCCTTGGGAAAGGTATGAATCCTACTCTCCCTCCAGCTATGGATAAATAGTAGGGCAGACTGGGCTCTTTAACCTTGGTTAGGCAACTGGTTTAGGAGAAGGAAAACTCTGAATTCAAACCTGTTGAACCCCGCTTAAGAAATTGACCTTGTGTCGCATCCTGCTCGTGCGGAGGGGTTGGTAAATAAATATATACTCAAGAAATCTCAACCGGAAGGTACATATTAACAATAACCGAGGACCAATCACCAGAGATAAGGTTCTTCTGCTTAAAAAGAAGAGAAAAAGATTATTGTTCTTCAAATGGTAGTGGACGTTTTTAAATAAGAATGAATAGGAAAAGATTACATTAATTGGTTTCTATAAAAAAATCATTCATAGGATTGATTTTGATAAGTTGAAAAATAAAAACAAAATATAAGAGATCAATTTAAAAACGTCCATCATGCTTTGAACAACAATAAATATTTTTCACTTCTTTTTAATATATTGTCCTGAAGAAGGTTTTACATAAACCGAAATGTTTAAACATTGACATAAACTTTATAATAAATTCATCTTTTTTTGGAACACTTTGTTTTTCCTATTCCTATTTATTGTTGGATTTATTTCCTTATTTTACCCCTAATTCTGTTATATAATATCCAAGATGTTTAAAAAAAATTGATATCATTTTATAACAACTCAAAATTCTATGTATTATTTGGATTATTCAGACTATTGTCCTCATCTTTATTGTTATATACACTATAGTCTGAATAATACAAATTATCAAGCCTCATCTAAAAAATTCAGAGATATCTTATTATAATGGAGATTGTGTGCTTTTTTGTCTGTAACCGAAACTATATCACTAAAGTTACAATTCCCTTAGTTATTGACATCACATACTCAATGATTTTATTTTTATTTTAACCTCTATTATTAATAAAATTGTTTTACATTATTAACACTGTTAACCATATGTACATACAAACAACATACAATTATGTTTATATATACAACAAAATGGCGGTTTACAGTGTGAAGGGAAGGCTAATTTGCATATTGATATAAAAAACTGAATTTAATAAATATGCGCTTAGTATTATTGATTTCTAACTGTTTGGTTTTATTTTAATGAATATAAGCAAAAATCTCGTCAATGAATCTTAAATGAAATCCATTAACAAGAAAAAATAATTGTCATTTTATTCTTTACTTCCTCTTTTAACTAAATACTTAAATTAGAAAAATAACAATGAAAGACGAGAGTGATGGAAGAGTAAGTTTCAGTTGTTCTATATTTCGATTATACCCCCCTCTGTTTCAAATATTTTTATCTGCATTCTTATTTAGTTTCATTGGTCTTTCTTATATAATATTTTATTACATTAAAACTTAAATACTTGCACCCGGCGAGGGTGCATATATTTGCTAGTTGTATTAAAATTCTGTGTTTAATGTTTAAATTAGGGCTGTAGAGTCATAACCATAGAACAGGCCAAAGCAACTTGAACATTAACTTACAAGAATCACATTCCAGATTTGATGAATTCGTAGATGAGGTTTCGTGCACGTGCAGAGTAGTTGATGAATATATATGTCTTGAATACCCATAATCATTCATTAAGAAATAGGATGGGTTTAAAAGGGTTCTCTTTATTATCAGTTACCTTAAGCAATGTCATTTGGTTACTTATCAGGAAAGGGTTAAGATAAAAGGGGTCATTGGTGTCATACATGCTAATAAACGTTGAGATAGATACGGACCTTGATAGAGGAATAGATGTTTATAAACAAAATGAAATAGATAGATAGGCTGATTGATATAAACTTGCTAAAATAGATAGATATTACTGAGACAGATAGATAGATAAATAGATAATAGATAGATATTAACATACTGCAATATATATATATATATATATATATATAATATATATATATATATATATATCTAGCAAATAATGCACCCTCTGGGTGCAAGTATTTAATTTTAATGTAAAAAATTGTATTAAATTAGAAAGGCTTATGAAACTAAATAAGAATACAGATAAAAGATTTGAAACAGAGGAGTATAATAAAAATATTTGAAACAGAGGGAGTTAATAAAAATGAACAACTGAAACTTACTCTTCCATCATCTCGTCTTTCATTTTATTTTTTCTAATTTAAGTATTTAGTTAAAGAGGATAAAGAATAAAATGAGTTTTTTATCTTGTTAATGGATTTCATTAAGATTCATTGAATAGATTTCTGCTTATATTCATAAAATAAAACCAAACAGTTTAGAAATCAATATACTAAGCACATATTTATTAAAATGTTTTTAATATTAATATGCAAATTAGCCTCCCTTCTTGTAAAGTGCTATTTTTTGTATATATAAATATAATTGCATGTTGTCATATGTAGACATATTACAGTATTAATAATGTAAGACATTTTATTAATAATTAGTTTAGATGAAAATAAAATCATGGAGAATGTGATGTCAATATAAGAGAATTGTGACTTAGTAGGAATATATTTCGGTTACAGACAGAAAAACACACAATCTCCATATAATAAGATATATATATATATAAATATATATATATTATATAAAATAGAGAGAGAGAGGGGGGCGAGAGAGAGAGAGGTAGAGAGATATGAACTTTCTGAAATAGATAGATAGATAGATAGATTGTTTGATAGATATAAACATACTGAAAGAGATATATATGCATATATAGATAGATAGAACAATTGGTACAAACTTTCTGAAATATATAGATAGATAGATTGATAGATATAAACATGCTGAAATAGATAGATAGATAGATAGATAATATGAACATTCTGATAGATAGATAGATAGATAGATTAATTTATTGATAGAAACATACTGAAATAGATAATAAATAGATATCAATGTACTGAAATAGATACATATTCATGCATGTATGTTCGTATGTATGTGTGTAAATGTGTTTGTGTGTGTGTGTGTGTGTGTAGGTGGTGTATGTCATTGTATGTAAGTCTTTGGACCGTGGACAGTGGAGAAGAGCTGTGCAGGAGGGCACGGAAAGGTTTGAGACCGGCCGTATACAGCATGAGCAGTTGAAGAGAGATATTCGCAAGAATAAAGAAGTAGACAATCAAGGGCTTCAAATCGGTCTACTATATGACCAGTGTGGAAGGCTATGTATGAGCAAAGCTGGCCTGATCAGTCACCAATCTGTGCATCGGCGGGATGGACTAATAAATACTCTGTGCTCCCTGGAAATACCTGTAATTGTGGGAAGGTGTGCAAGACTTTGGCAGGACTAAAGAGCCACTTTCGTGCAGCTCATTGTTGAACTCTTTTGAAGCTCACCATTATATTGTTTGAACTATTGAGCTTTTTTTTTTTGCTTTTTTTTTGTTATTGTTACTATATCAAGCAATGGCAATACTTGAATACGAGTTTGCTGCCATCATGTCATTGTATGTGTGTGTGTGTGTAGCAACAAGTTCCTGGTTGTTAGAAATCTTCAACCTGAGAGAGCAATGTAGAAAATATTTCACATTTAGCAATGACATGCTTCCAAGTTTCGTTTGGTGGGAAAAATTCTTCCTTTTCAGATCTGATTAGACCTAAACGCGCCCACCCCACCGAACATAACGAAACTCAGAAATCACATTGTTAGTACAATGGAATTCTTTATCAAGTCAGGTGTGAAATCAACACATCTATTCCGGGTAGATTTATGGGTAATGAGGGAAGAAGGGGTGGGGAGTTATTCAATCAGTGCGAGAGAAATTCAGTTATATGAACGACGCCTCTCTCTCTCTCTCTCTCTCTCTCTCTCTCTCTCTCTCTCTCTCTCTCTCTCTCTCTCTCGCACACTCTCTTATCGCTGATATTTGCACAGTTACATGACCCTCTCTTTAGCCCTCTTTCTCTCTCTCTTTCTCTCTCGTCTCTCTCTCTCTCTCTCTCTCTCTCTCTCTCACTCTCTTATCGCTGATATTTGCACAGTTACATGACCCTCTCTTTAGCCCCCCCCTTGTGTTTATTTAGAGCTATTGCATAATAGTTCGATATGTAAAAGTATAATAATCTTGATTTAACTATCTCCCCCCTCTCTCTCTCTCTCTCTCTTTCTCTCTCTCTCTCTCTCTTATCGCTGATATTACACAGTTACATGACCCCTCTCTTTAGCCTCTCTCTCTCTCTCTCTCTCTTATCGCTGATATTACACAGTTAGTGACCCCTCTCTTAGCCTCTCTTCTCTCTCTCTCTCTCTCTCTCTCTTCCCGCTGATATTTACACAGTTACGTAACCCTCTCTTAGCCTCTCTCTCTCTCAACCTCTCTATCTCCCCCCTCTCTCTCTCTCTCTCTGTGTTGTGTGTGTTGTTTTTCTATTTGTTTCCCCCACTTTCACTCTGTCTGTCTCTGTCTGTCTGTCTCTCATCTATCTATCTATCTATCTCTCTATCTCTCTCTATCTCTCTGAGCACCGATATTTGCACAGTAACATGAATTCCCCGTCTCCCAATTGTTCTCTCTCCTCTCTCTCTCTCTCTCTCTCTCTCTCTCTCCCTCTATCTCTCTATCTATCTATAATATTTTATCTTCACTGTCTCTATCTATCTACTCTCTTTCCATTCTCTCTCTCTTTATGTGTGTGTCTCGTCTTTCTGTCTCTCTCACAATTACCGTTAATATTTTCAATGACCCCACCTCTCTCTCTTCCTTAACCGCTCCCCCCTTCTCTCTCTCTCTCTCTCTCTCTCTCTCTCTCTCTCTCTCTCTCTCTCTCTCTCTTACTGCTGTTATTTGCACAGGTCACTTGACCCCCTCTCTCTTCCCCTTCTCTCTCTCTCCACTGACTCTTTAATCTCTTCCCTTTTCTACCTTCTCTCTCTATCTCTGTCTTTCTCTATCTCTCTCTTCTCTTCTTTCTCTCTCTCGTCTCTCTCTCTCTCTC
>CM042158.1:78409195-78421695 GCA_023376005.1 Doryteuthis pealeii
GATTGGTTAAATAGTTTTGCTGCCCATTATGTCCGGAGGAAACTTCCAAAAATAAAACAATTAACGACAGAATAAATATATATACACATTAAATATCACCAAGGCTTGGTTTTTGAACAAAAATAATAGAGATTTGATTTATATTCGTGAAGATAATTAAAAAATAAAATTTAAATGATAACAGCAGGGATTTTTTTTTTCATTTAATATTTTAGATAGTAGACATTAACATTTCTTTTCAGAGTAGCTGGATCAATACAAGGTTTATTTTTTTACATAGGGATTTAAATGGGGCATCCCACGAGGATTCAACTCGCGATTCAGTAATAATGGATCTGTGTGACTAACTTTTTAAAAATCCCTCTCTACCCAGGCGACGCCAGGTAGCCGCTGTTAGTATTTGTATACGTGGGTGTCCGTGATTAAATTAACCAATTCGTGACAAAATGTTCGACAATCAAACATTTTCCTGATCGATCTATTTTCCCTCCATCTTTGAGACGATAAGCAAACATTTTCCTTAATCAGATTTGGCTGGGTACCAACACGTCTAATTTTGGCAGGATTCTTTCTGGGATGTGACTACCCATCACGGACAACGAACCGGGTGGACGAATTATTTTAAAAAAAAATTGAAATAGACCACTAAGTAGGCCTGGGCCTATTCTAGCAGTGACCAGGTTTGAATTCAGTTTTTCCTTCTCCTAGACTGGTTGCCTAAACAAGGTTAAAGAGCCCAGTCTGCCCTACTATTTACCCATAGCTGGAGGGAGAATAGTTTGATTCACACCTTTCCCATGGGTATTAGCGTTATGTGAACTGTGGCTTCGTCCTGGAATTGAACTCGGATCGACGAGTCCAATATGCTAGTTAGTTGATTGTATTTTACGGCATGTCAACTCTTGTTGGATTATTTTATGACGAAGAAGTTTTGTTTTATTCATTCTTGATGGTTGGTTGGTTGGTTGGTTGGATTTTACGGCATGTCAACCCTTGTTGGATTATTTCATGTCGAAGATGTTTTGTTTTATTCATTCTTGATGGATATTCGATTTTTTTAAACTGATTTTTTAAACAATCTTTAAAACTTATTTTTTTATTTAATCCATTGAAGGAAGAATAAATTTCACTTGTTCTATTTTTCGATTATACCCCCTCTGTTTCAAATCTTTTTATCTGCATTCTTATTTAGTTTCATTAGCCTTTCTGATTTAATACGATATTCTATTACATTAAAACTTAAATACTTGCACCCGGAGGGTGCATATATTTGCTCGTATATATATATATATATATATATATAAATATATATATATATATATAAAACTCATTCTGTAATAAATTTATTTCGACTAAAATTTAAATGACTTTTAGAAATTTAAATAAATTTTTAAAATTCCCCCAAAGAATTTTTAGCCTCATCAGACAGAACACTACAAAAAAAAATGAATTATGAACCTTGTTTTTTTACCCAGAATCCACAAGTGTGTTAGAAGCAAATATCACCTTGACATAGAAATATCAGCATGACATATTAAATGTATCTATTTAAAGAGGAAATAATTGGCTTGTATATGTCAGGTAAAAAAAAAAAACAAGGCCAGCCATATTATGTATGTACCGAATGCAGGATGTGGTAGTATTAACATCTATTTAGTCAAATTTAATTCAAATATAACTAATAAAAATTTTTTTTTTGAAATTCGATAAGGAAACCAGACAAAGGGATAATAATAATGATAATATGTATGTGTATATATATATATATATACCAATTCCTACGCACAAGTAGGAAGTAACACAAGGTCATATCTTAATCAGATTTCAAATAGCTCAAATTTTCCTTTTTCGCGACTGATTGCCTAACCAAATTTAAAGAGCCCAATCTGCTTTATTATTTACCCATAGCTGGTCGGAGAATAGGTGGATGCACACCATTTTCCTAAGGTATTAGCGCTATGGGAAATTCAAACAAACCTCGGCCAGGACTTACCCATAGCTGGTGGGAGAGAAGGTGGATGCACACCATTTCCCAAGGGTATTAGCGCTATGGGAAATTCAAACAACATCAGCCAGGACTTACCCATAGCTGGTGGGAGAGAAGGTGGATGCACACCATTTCCCAAGGGTATTAGCGCTATGGGAAATTCAACAAATCTCGCCCAGGATTATAACTGAGATTGACGAGTCCATTTACTACGACTCTAAACATTACACCACACGCCTCCACGGGAGGGGGCGCCTCAGACACTGGGCAATGAACCCAGCAGTATTTAAAACATATATGGGATCCATGTAGGTACTGCCACTCCCGGTCAGAGTGGACGTGAGAATAATGGCGATGAAGGGGTACACCACTGATCTCCAAAATTCACCATTAGATGCTGTTTAACATCATACCCATTTCATTAATATATATATATATATATATATATATATATATATACTAGCTAAAGTACCCGGTCCATGACCGGACTAAAAAATTAAAAAAAATAGGCAAAAAAAATCTGCCTATTTATTTATCATTAGAATTATGATAAATTAAAGAACAAATTTTCTCATTCAAGTTACGTACATTAGAATCATGTTTATTTTATGTTTAAGGTAAGATTTTTATTGACATTTAAAATCTTATTTAAAAAAAATGTAACCGTAAACTTGTGTTTTGAAACAATTTTCATTTTTCTACAATTTTTTGTGCATGACAACAATTTAATTTAAGTGAGTGTACATTGTACAATAAAGTTAGTTTTCAAAAACATACGATAAATATAAATAAATATTTAGAAAGATTATTAAAAAAAAACGAATTTATTTTTACGTTAAAATTTAGTCATAGTTCAAGTTTGTCGCTAACATTTTCATTCTTTCTTTCTTTCTTTCTTTCTTTCTGCTGCGAAAATGTTAGCGACTCGCCTGACTGTTTTAGTCAGGCGAGTCGCTAACATTTTCGTTGTTTCTTTCTTTCTTTCTTTCTTTCTTTCTGCTGGTAAAACAGTCAGCTGAGCTCCTGCTGATATACCAAGCATTAGCAGCAGCAGCAGCTATGCTATGGCTTTCGAAAAATTGTTTGATTTTTGTTTGATTAATTAATTATATCCCTTAATCAGTAAAAATCAATAACCAAATTTGGAGTGTTTCTTAGTTAGAACGATATCAATGTGTATGCAAGATTTTAAATCTGAGTGACCTCCCGTTTTTGAGTTATACGTCGACACGTACATACCAAAATCTCTCCTTTATATATTAGATGTGCGTGTGCGTGTGTGTGCGTGCGTCTGTGTGTGTATGTGTGTGTGTGTGTGTGTGTGTGTGTGTGTGTAAAAGAGAGATATATGGGGTTTATTTGAATTAGCCTTTTCTACCCTTGAAAAATCATCTTATTGCAGCCGTAGATTTGTCTTGCACCTGAGTTCGGAAACCTATCACCGGTCAAGTTAGGAAATGCGAAACCCAAATGGGCGCTAAGCAAAAAGTCAATCCGGATCAAGGGGGCTCGAACATTGCCCTCCAGATCCTGCTAAACATTCTATCGGAAGTGTAGGGGGAAAAGTGGTTTCCTTCCAAGTAACTTTATCTCTGAACTTCTTTATTCAAAGAGAAACATCTGGTGTTGAAAAGCTAACCATCTGTAGTTGACATCATTCGTTATCTTCTGCTATGGTGTCTAGCGAGAATTGACTTTTACAACAAGACCACGAAATCTTATATGTAACGTTATATCTTATTATAATGGAGATTGTGGATTTTTCTGTCTGTAACCGAAACTATATTACTATACAAGTCACAATTCCCTTTGTTATTTATACCACATTCTCCATGATTTTATTTTCTATTTAAACCTCAATTATTAGTAAAATTGTTTTACATCATTAATACTGTTAAACATATCTACATACTAATAACATGCAATTGTATTTATATATACAACAAAATAGCGGTTCACAGTGTGAATGGGAAGGCTAATTTGCATATTGATCTTAAACAATTGATTTTAATAAATATATGTTTAGTATTATTGATTTCTAATTGTTTGGTTTTATCTTATTGAATATGAGCAAAAATCTCGGGGATAAATCTTAAAAGAAATCCATTAACAAGAAGAAATATCTTTAATATTATTCTTTACTTCCTACTTTAACTAAATAGTTTAAATTAGGAAAATTTACCACTGAAGACGGGAGTAATGGAAAATGATTAGAAGAGTTAGTTTCAAAGTTGTTCTATTTTTCGCTTATACCCCCTCTGTTCGAAATATTTTTATCTGAATTCTTATTCAGTTTCATTAGCCTTTCTAATTAATATGATATTTTTATTATATTAAAACTTAAATACTTGCACCCGGAGGGTGCATATATTTGCTAGTATATATAATATATATATATATATATATATATATATATATATATATAACATTTATATATATATATATATATATATATATATATATATATGTCTTATACATATATATATATATATATATATATATGTGGGGGGGTGTCTGTGTGAATAGCAGGGCAGAATGGGATCTTTTACCTTGGTTAGACAACCAGCCAAGCGAAGGAAATCTCTGAATTCAAAAGCTCCGATTTAGAAATTTGACCCTGCGTAACATCTTACTCGTTCTGACGGGTTGGCATACTCTCTTTTTTCTCTCTCTCTCTCTCTCTCTCTCTCTCTCTCTCTCTCTCTCTCTCTCTCACACACACACACACACACACACACACACACACACATGTATATATATATATATAAGATATATAAGATATATATATGTGGTTTCTGGATAAGATTCAACCAAATCTGAGAACTGAAATGTTCATTTAAAGAACTGATTTTTCCAAGAAGCCCACAAAATGATATATGTAACGTTATATATATATATATATATATATATATATATATATATATATATATATATTATATACACACATATATATTAGAACGAGTAGGATGCTACACAAGGTAAATTTCTTAAACGGAGTTTAACCTGGTTTGAATTCAGAGTGTTCCTTCTCTTGATTGGTTGCCTAAAGATCCCAGTGTGTCCTGATATTTACACACACACACAAACACACACACACACACACACACATATATATATATATTATATATATATATATATATATATAATAAAGGTGTGGGAGAATAAGTGCTTAATTGAAGTCAACCGAAAATGTAGTATATATCATTTCACAAAGAAACGAGAAATTTGGGGAAAAACAGCTTGTGTAATGGTTAGAATCCCTGCCTGTCAGCCTGGCAGTCAGGGTTCGAATCACACACACAGAGGTCTCCGGTCTATAACTCTGCTGATGAGGCATAACATGCAGAAATGTACATACAGAGATCGACTTTTTTTTCGATTCGTTTACGCCTTTACATTTGAACAGATATGCTCGCCTAATTCATTAATTATCTACTAATTAATTTTCAATTAGGTGTGAATTCAATTAAGCACTTATTATCCCAAATTGTCGCCTATCGCCGTGTCAAACAGACTATAAGCCTGTTTGTTTACTTTCATATATAAGGTGTGTCAAAAAAAAGTATTGAGATAGAAGGTACTTTTAGACACACGTTGTATTCTGAAATAACACACCATGTATATAAATACAGAGAGAGACAGGGACAGAGAGAGAGAGGGAGAGAGAGGAGAAAGGGTTATATTTATAATTAAATATAGCTTGCGCAATTTCGTTGAGAGAGCATTGATAAAGGTACGATATAGTTATTTACTAAGCTAAGCTTAGATATGACACAAGGCCAGAAGTATGGGGCGCCCAATGAGAATCGAACTCACTAACAATTGCCAACAGATCTAGCTTGCTAACCATTACACCACGTGAGGTACGATATGAAAAAACTTCTAATAACCCTACACTGGTTGATATTCCAATAAATCAGTATCTCTATATAAAGTTGATGACGTAGACTAAGTGATAGATTTTATATATTTGTCCTTTAAGGAAACAATTGGAAAATCAAAATTCAAAATAAAACAATCAAGTCTGTCTAGCCTCTTAAAACTCAGCCAACAGTGATATCGTTTGATTACCGTCTACAAAGCATCTTTTAATTTGAAAAGCATCAAGTGCGCCAGACTCCTCTTGAAGCATGTCATCCTAATCTTATTGAGTCTCTTGACGTATTCAATTGCGTCCCGTGTTGCCTTTGTAGAAACGTGATTATTCTCAAGAAAGTAATTCTGTATTGTTAATAGATTAATGTTCTTTGAGATTTAGTTCTTACTAGTCGAGGGGAAGGTACGGTCTATCAAAGACAGATTATCAGTCATATGGAAATTCGATCTTACTGAAAAGTGACAGCAACAATTCTTTCAAGCCACAGTTGCATCAGTACTACTGTACGGCTGCACAAGCCGAACCCCTGCTACATAGCCTGGAGAAGGCTGTAGGGAATATCGGCCTCTGAACTAAGTTCATTTGTTTTAAAAAGTAAAGAGGCATCTTCACACTCGATGATAAGCCTTTAGAGCCAGTGGAACAATTCACATAACTAGGTAGTAATATCTCATCCACCGAAAGTGATGTTAATGCAGTCACGATTTTGGGTAATGTGACGTAAGCAGTGACGTAGTTTTTGTTACAAACAAAAACCAGAGGCGAATCTCCTATATCAATAGATATTAGAAATGCTAATCTGAATTTGAATTACATATGTAAGCAGTGTTTGTGTCTTCGGAAAAACAAACAAGATGGATGCAGTAACCCGAGTAAACAAAAAGTTGCATAGTATACACCAAATGGATTGTTAATCATTGCACCACGACCGAACGCCATACACCATAAAGACAAGGATAGAAGTCTATAAATTGGTGCTAAAAGTACCCGTTAGGGTTCCATATATGTATTAAATCGATCAAAAAGATTGAGTTTAAAAATGAGTTTTTAAAAAATTGAATACCCAACAAGATGGAAATGTTGGAGTTATCTTGATATAAAATGTATTCTAATTGCCCACTTAGATTTATAGACTAGCCATGGTCACGTCATTAACTCTTGTAACCAATCACTAGCAATACTGTTACATAATCTATGCGGTTGCATAAGATTATTGTCAATCCCCTGTAATTCTGAGGGGATGACCCTTTTCATATCATGGCCGGGTCCTTCCATGGAAAATTACAGAAGCCAGCCAAAAATGTGAAGTCACGTGGGACCTTTTTGAGTCACCAGTTTGCAGTTGGACGTCAGGCAGAGCGGTCGGCCATGTTATGCTCTGTCTAAACTGGAACTCACACGCGCTATGTTAGTTAGAAGATTATGTATAGTTAAGGAAATAAAAGTTTGTATAAGTAATATGTTCTTGTGGTTGATGAATGTCTTGGTAACAAGACTAAGAAATGAATCCAGGACGACCAGCCAGCAGGAACATAGCAATAGAAAACCAGACCTTAGGAGATCCGAGACGATAGACCAGACCAAGTCAAGATGCTAGGAGATATACCAAAGACGATCCGAAGAAAAAACGACCAGAAATAGAAGAAAGAGGTATGCAACAATACTACTGGTGTTACGTAGCCATTCGCCACGGTACCAAATGGATATACGTTGTATACTTCTTACTCTGGTCTATTCTTCCGGCCGTCTTCTGTCTTCTATCTTCTATATTCTAATGGTCTCGTCTGGTCTTTCTTATCTGGGGATTCCGTGTCTGGTTCTGCTGGCGATCATTTCTTATCAGAAGCCTTGTGTCATTGTTAGCTTTTAGTAATAACAACAAGACTTCGATTTACCTTTGATGTTATTTTATTCCGGATCCCCAGGCCAGACAACTGCGCAGTCAGCTCACATCTTGCTAGCTTCTAACTCTGCAACTGACTAACTCTAACTGACTACTGCAACTGACTTACTGAGTTGCCCACCTTAAACCGGAAGGGGCTTTCTATCGGGGTTCCGTTCTCACGATTCTATCCCCAGAAAGCAAGGTGAGAGTGAGGTCAAGCATTGTCACTCACTCTCAAGGCCATCAGCTGTACTGATCGCCATAAGGATTTCTATACTACCTTAAAAAGTAATAGGGATCCAATTAATATGTAACATCGGCCTGATAGAATATTTAAACCCCCCACATTGGTCATGATTAAACTGCACTCTTTGAGGACAGACACACATAAATACCTATCGATTTCATATTTATTAAGAACATCTCATTTCCTCTCTCCACACACACATACACTCACCCACACACATATATGCATTCAAAGGCAAACCATACATATATATATATATGTGCGTATGTGTTAGTATGTTTGAATGGGTGATTGTTTTTTCAATTCGTGTGTGTTTGTCTATGTGTTTGTATGAAATCCTCATGAGTTGTATAATTCTGGTTTAAATGAATCGCATAACTTGTTGTAAAGGTTTTGAACATACAGATACTCACACAGAATCATACACACGTGTCAATATACAGATATACATATAATTCTGGTTCCTTTTATAATTTCATTGTGTTTATATATATATTATATATATATATATATATATATATATATATATATATTACAACATTGTATGATTAACACTATCTCACTTGATGAGACAGTAGTAAGCCAATACATACAGTATTATTAGGATGTACTCAATATCTCTGATAGTGCAATATTAATAATAAATAATTATATATTATTTGTTGTATACAATTAATTTTATATTTGTTGTATACAATTAATTAATACTCAGGAAGGATTTATACCAGTAACTGAGAACACTTTAGTAACCAAAAGGATTCACATTATCGACGGACTCTTTATCAAGGATCCAATTCCACCAAATAAGCGCTTCTGTTTTAAGGCCAAAGAATGACCCTTAAAAAATATAACAGTTAAAAACAAAAAACACCTTACGCATAATATAACTCAAGGGTTGACATGATGAAAAATCCAAGGAAGTAACCAATCAACTAACCAGCCTAGCAAGTGCGTTATGGGGGGGGGGGAGTAAAAGAATTTGGATCGATTTTGTTTGCATAGCCCTTCTTTACGGCCCTAAATATGTATATGTTATATACCTTTCTTACTCTGTCGTCTATTCTTCCCTGGCCGGCTTTGCATCTGATCGTCTATCATCTATCTTGGTCTGGTATATCTTCTAAGGTCTCGTCTGGTCTTCTATTGAGGATTCCGGGTCTGGTCTCTGTTGGGGTTTCTCGTTATCAGAAGCTCTGTGCTATTGTTTGTTTTTGGTAATAAACACAAGACTTCGGTTTTTCTTTTGATGTTACTTTATTCATAAACCCCAGACCAGACAATGCGCGCGGATCCTTACATCTTGCTAGCTTGGCTTCTAACTTCTAACTGACTAACTGAGTTGCTTACTCCTTAAACCGGAAGGGGCTTCTATTGGGGTTCCGTTTCTCACGGTTTATCCCCAGAACGCAAGGTGAGATCGAGGTCAAGCGCCGTCACTCACCCTCAACGCCATCAGCTGCACTAATATGATTTCTACACTATTGTCATAATCATTAGGTATCTAATGATTATGTAACAATTTTCCAAAATAATAATCTCAATTGTTCAACATAACCAATTATCTAATCAATAATAAAAAATTAAAAAAAGAGAAAGATAAATTTACAGTTTGTAATAAAGTTCGATTTTTCTAATAATCGATAAGCATTTCTGAAAACATTTTCAATAATTATCCATTGATCGTTTTTCAATTGATTGATAAATTACTTTCTCATCAATCATGTTGTCCTTCATGGAATACATATTTTCAAGGAAAGACAACCCTTTTACAGGAATTAAGTATAATTATCTCCCTTCTTTATCCTTCGTGGACACACGCAACCACCTCCACACAGACGCGGGAATATCTTATGTTTAATCAAGCTTGATTATAGAATTAAAAGCTGTTTTCTGTTCTTATTTTATGAATTAGGATAGTTATGGGAGAGTGGTTCGGAATTAGAAATTGGCCAATCTACTTACTTCTTGAATCAGAACTGGGCACGCATAGGCGTATGGTGTTGCAAAAGCATCACATTTTATCATCGGATCCATCCGATCCAGTAGGAAGGACGTCCTCTCTATGTCATATTTGCATCAAACATTGTGCATCTGCTGCGTGATTGGTGCGTCATTTGAGGGCTCATGAGAGGAAAGGTTCTAGTGGTGGGGTTGTAGGATTGTGAGAGATGGCTGTGATCTGTAACGATTATGCTATTGCATTGTATCCATATATATATATATATATTATATATATATATATATATATATATATAGCTAAGCCTGCAAATCGGTCGGAAAATTAGGGTGACCAAGAAAAAAACAGAACCCACAAGTATCTGTTAATTTTAACTAGGAGGTTTAGGGTTAGGGTGTAGGGTTAGGGTTGGTGTTGGGGTCAGTTTAATGGGAAAATAAACAAATACTTTGGGTTCTATTTTTTCTGGGTCACCCTGTAATATGTTTTAATTTTCCGACCGATTTGCAAGTCTAGCCATATATATATATATATTTACCAACCCCTCCGTACGAGCAGGATGTGACAAAAGTCAATTTCTTAAGCGGAGTTCAACAGGTTTGAATTCAGAGTTTTCCTTCTCCTAGACCGGTTGTCTAAACAAGGTTAATGAGCCCAGTCTGCCCTACTATTTATCCATAGCTGGAGGGAGAGTAGGATTTATACCTTTCCTAGTTCGATACAGGTCTCCATCAACTCAGCGTATAAAGTAGCACATATTGGGTAATCTTATCTGTACGGTAAAGTGAGGTGCTGACGGTAGGCGTGACACTCCTAATATACCACTCCGCCAACTTTACTTACTTATATGTATCGATTTTTTCTCTCTTCTTCCTTCTTGCTTTACTCTCTTTCAAAAGTGTATCATCATCATCATCTTCATCATCATCATCATCATCTCTCTCTCTCTCTCTCTCTCTCTCTCTCTCTCTCTCTCTCTCTCTCTCTCTCTCTCTCTCTCTTTCTCTCTCCTCTCGAGATGGGGAAAATTCTAATCAAGACGGAAAATGTAAAAATACATAATCAACGTAACTATTTCAACAGATTTAAAATTTCCATATTTTAGAAACATAGAAATAACGAAGTAACGTACTTTACTAAAATAATTATTAATATATTATTAAACTAATTACGTTTCTTAGTAATTCTTCGAGATGAAGATGGAGAATAATTGCAGACGCTTATTGATTAGTTCTGACAAAATCAAACGATTACAAACTTTTACAAACTTTTACATCTATTAATTGTAGGCGAATAAAATACATTTTCAAAAAAACTAGAGATATTCTTACGACCACATAAAATATTGCCCATGAATAAGTACACCTCTATCTCCAGTTAAACACATGATGCAACGGATAGAGGGGTTGAGTTAATACAGTTCTTCAGAGACAGTTGTTGTATTCTCTCTTTCCTTTTTACTTTCTTACTTCTATTCTTCTAGCGTCTCTTCTAGCGTCTGGACTTCGTCTTGGGGACTTCGTGTCTGGTGTTCCATTGGGGATTTCGCTTTATCAGAAGCTCTGGGTCATTGGTAATTTTTAGATAATAAGACAAGACTTTAACTTATATCATATTTTATTCGGAAATTCCCTCCAGAGTACCTGCGCAGATTGAGTCGGCAGCGTGCATAACACGACTTACCACCGTCGTGGCTTTGGCCGATCTGATCTAAAACATCTCTTTTTAATCTAAATCGGAAGAGGGTCTTCTCCACCGATTCTCACGGTATCCACTGGAAGGATCAGGATGAGGTCAAGCCTTGTCATTCAATCCTTCAAGGCCGTGGGCTGCAACTTATAACAGCTTTCTACACTACTGTATATAAATATTAGGAATCTAATAATTATGTAACACAATCATCTACTCGGTCATGGTCAGCAGAATGATATCAGTTAACCCCGGTGGATTGAAAAAAGGGTTCGATTCGAAGGTCCGTGAAGCCACCGACTACGATATGAATTCCAAATCATTTCCAAACTATATAAAGATAAATCACTTCCATACGCCTATACTTTTTCTATTTCCTTTTCTCTAAAGCTAAAAACTTTCTCTAGTTTATATAAATTATATTTGACTATTTAATTCATTTATCTTGCCGTCATCGTAAACGTCGGCTTCGCCCCACTAAAACAATAGTTTTAATTTCCCTCTAAAAACATGAAACAACAATTCTCATACTATACATACATACATACATAACTACGAAATGAAAAAAATTAACCACAAAATAAATATATATACACATTCACTATCACCTGATCTCGTTGTTTTTTTTTTTGTTTGTTTTTTTGTGTTTTTTGTGTTTTTTTTTTTTTGTTTTTTTGGTAGGCGCGCTTTAATATTTTAAATAGGAGGCATTAATATTTATTTTTAATATCTGTGCACTTTATTATTCGACGGTCCACCAGGCCACAAGGTCTTTTTGATGGGACATTTTGCGAGGATCCAATTAGCAATTTAGTAATAATGGATCTGCGAGATTAACTTTTTCCTCTATTCAGGCGA
>CM042158.1:78434195-78511695 GCA_023376005.1 Doryteuthis pealeii
CTTTCCGAAAATAAGAACATGCCAGAGGGGGAAGGAACACACTCCACCCCCAGCCCGAAGTTTGCATGTATCCCTTTGCATCTGCCTGTATGGATGTTTCTGTGTGTGTGTGTGTGTGTATGTGTGTGTGTGTGTGTGTGTGTGTGTGTCTCTGTCTGTCTGTCTGTCTGTCTGTGTGTTTGTATGTGTGTTTGTGTATGTGTGTGTAATTTGCAGAAGAATGTGTGATGTGCACGGAGAAACATGTTTTAGCCAAAAAAATATTTACAAATGAGCTAAACATGGTTTGCTGCTTCGAGTCTGAAGTAGAAACACATTCAATTTGGAAAACTGGCGCATCACAGTCTTCTTTCTGTGTGTTATAGCTGCCATCGTATCTAGGAGCATTCAATTTGGCTGTCTGCATTTGTAGAATACATTGTCTACATCCTTTGCAGAGATGTACGTATTTAAAAAACCCATTTGCCACTGGTCGGATCTGTGCCGTTGCGTGGATAGCTGATGGTAGGTATGGCGCTTCACCTCAGAGGCAAAAGGGATATCCCTGTATTGTACAAGGCAAAGTATCGTAACTCTCTTTAACATTCCTTCATGTTTTTATTGGATACATATCTTCAACCAGAGAATATTTAACAAGAAAAAAAAAAAGATTTGGAATCCGGATTTTCAAGGCAAGCGGGTCTCTCTAACTTAGGAAATAGTTGGTGAGCAGGTTTGATTTGAACTGGTCGTCCTATGATTAATAGGGTATTATTTTAAAGCCGGTTTAGCTCATTCGATAGAACGTCCGACCAAGAATCATAAGGTTTCGGGTTCGGGTTCGATACCAGCCATCGCCAACTCAGCGTTTGAGTAGCTCAGGGATCTGTGCTATAAAGTGAAGAGCTGATGGTAGGTGTGGCACACTGTCTCAGACGTCAAAACAAATTCCTTGGTCTAGCGCTAGTGAAAAAGGGATACACTCCCTCGCTACCAACTTAGGCCACCCGACGACTTTACTTTTAGATACTCATAGATTTTGGTATGTAGTGTAAGGATATCTAAATTCAAAATGTAACATTTAATCCTGGTCCAAGATTCATGGAAAGAGAAATACGACACGCAGCTTTTGAGTGTGATATATTCTCATTGGTCTAGTATGTCACGTGACTGGCATCGGAGTGAATATTGTTGAGTTGAACCAAGGTGCTCGTTGGAACAGGGTACTCAAAACTAAGTCCTCTGGATTCTTCCCAGCGTCCGTATAAGAGTTTGGAGATACTGACATCAAAAACAACATCCGAAGTCTTCGTGTTATTTTTATTAAGAATACTAGCAAATATATGCACCCTCCGGGTGCAAGTATTTAAGTTTTGATATAATAAAATATCATATTAAATTAGAAAGGCTAATGAAACTGAATAAGAATGCAGATAAAAATATTTGGAACAGAGGGGGTATGATTGAAAAATAGAACAATTTTGAAACTAACTCTTCTATCATTTTCCCTTACTCCCGTCTTTCATTGGTAAATTTTCCTAATTTAACTATTTAGTTAAAATAGGAAGTAAAGAATAAAATTACAATTATGTCTTCTTGTCAATGAATTTCTTTTAAGATGTATCCACAAGACTTTTGCTCATATTCATTAACTTAAAACCAAATAATTAGAAATCAATAATACTAAACACATATTTATTAAAATCAATTTTTAAATATCAATATGCAAATTAGCCTTCCTGTTCACACTGTAAACCGCTATTTTGTTGTATATATAAATACAATTGCATGTTATTCATATGTAGATATGACCAATAGTATTAATAATGCAAAACAATTTTATTGATAATTGGGGTTTAGATAAAAATACAATCATGGAGAATGTGATGTAAATAACTAAGGGAATTGTGACTTGAGTAGTGATAGAGTTTCGGTTACAGACAGACAAACACACAATCTCCATTATAATAAGATAATGAACGCAAAGAGATTAATCACCCGAGACAACCCGAAAGACAGACAGATAAAGAAATACCAATAAGAAGAAGAGAGAGTTCAAACTGACCACTGAAAAAGATCGACAGAAATAGAAGATATACATATTTATCAAGCGCTCTGAACGAGTAGGATGTGACACAAGGTCAATTTCACAAGCGGAGTTTTAACAGGTTTGAATTCAGAGTTTTCTTTCTCCTATACTGGTTACCTAAACAAAGGTAAGGAGAATATTTGGATTCATACCTTTCCCAAGTGTATTAGCGCTATCTGAAATGTAAACAGCCTCGTCCAGGATTCACCCTATCCAATTCCTACGATCATAACCATTACACCACGCGAAATAGACATAGCCAAATGATTTAATGATAATAGAGGTGTCTATTGTACTACTGCATCTAATGCTGGGGTTCTATTTCTGCAGCTATGAGGAGTGTTGAGTTCCCTTTCACGGCTATTACTACCAGGTTGAATTAAATTTTTTTAAATTGAATACACATCAAGAATGAATAAACAAAATTTCTTCGGCATAAAATAACCCAAAAGGTTTGACATGCCGTAAAAACCAACCAATCAACCAACTCATGAACTAAAATAAACTAACCCTATTAAATAAAGGGTCACCACGTATTCAAAGGGTTAGGTTTCGAATAACACAGGGAAAAACATGTTTATGCCAACGATGGCCGAGGGTGTTAATGTCCTTGGTAAGACATTAAAGTCTGTTTGATGGTGAAATTACTATTCTGGAACTCTGGGGATGTGGAGTACTCCTTCATCACCATTACTCCCGGGCCCACTCTTACCCGTAGTGGCAATACCGGTTAGGGTTACATCTATGAGTTTAATAGAACGAAATGTGTTTTAAAATTGAGTTTAAAGAATATTGAGTATCGATCAAGATTGAATGAAGCAAAGCATCTTCGGCATAAAATGACCCAACATGGGTTGACATGTCGTAAAATCCAACCAACCCCCCAGCCAACCAACACTTGCACTAAACTAAACTAAACCTATTAAATAAAGGGTACACCAGGTATTCAAAGGGTTAGGTTTCAAAAATGTGTTTTAAAAATTGATTTAAAAGAATATTGAGTATCGATCAAGATTGAATAAAGGAAGGCATCTTCGGCATAAAATGACCCAACATGGGTTGATATGTCGTAAAATCCAACCACCCACCCAGCCACCCAGCCAAACAACACTTGTATTAAACTAAGCTAATAAGAATAAGAATAAGAAATAAGAAATTTATTAATCAATAGTAGTACAAATTATTAAAAAAAAATATATAAGTAAAAGAAAAACTTTATTGGTTTAAACTACTATTGAAGGGAGGCCATGCCTAATAGCGTGAAGCTAATCCCATGGACATGACCACCCTTGGACGCTCACAGGAAACGATACATGAAACACACAACGTAAACATATACATATATATCATGAGACAAATTAGCCGTGTGAGAATCTAAATGCAAATCTGTTGTTTATAAGAGGCAATAAAATGATTTTTGAAAAGTGTTTTAAGAACAAAATAATTTACAGAAACAAGCTTCATCTTTTCTTTATCAAAAAATAACGACTGAACAGTATTCCAAGAATTAATTGCATTAAAACGAATCGAATTATGCCCAAAACTAACAGTGTTGATGATAGGGAAATTAAGCAAACCAGATTGGTCAGCACGAGTGACATGAGCATGGGTGAGGTCAACTGCAAAAGCATTCTGAACAGAAACAGGCATTTTATTGTGGAATAGTTTATGTAAGAACAAAATATTTTCACAATGGACCATATCAGAAAATTTGGGAATCTCCAAATTTGCATACAGGTTGTTAGATGATGTCCTAGGAGGCACAAAGGACATAAGTCTCACAGAAACGGTACACCACGTATTCAGAGGGTTATGTTTCAAATTCCACAGGCAAAATCATGTCCCAGGCTTTTTGCCCAAACTGTGATAGAGATGAATTATTTACTTATATCGGTTACCTCTAAATTACTGAGGTTAAGCAACAATGAGCCTGTTCAAAACTTAACTGGGGGGGGGAATGTTTAAGTAACAGCAGGTACTGTAAGCAACTTAATTCCTTTGTTAATCACAATGTCTTGATTCGAAAAGGGTTGATAACTACATACAGCGTGTGATATGGAAGTATGGGTAATCTTCAACTTGTTCCTCGTAAATTCCTACTAAAAAATAAGCTGAACCCTCATTTTATGTCCGTGTTTTTGCAATAAATGTTTTAAATATGTTTGCAATAAATGTTTTTAAATAAAGAAAATATATTCAGTATTGTAAAATAACGGGTGCAAGAAAAATAAAACATTTATTGCAAAAACACGGACTTAAAATGAAAGTTCAGTTTATTTTATGGTAGGAATTTACGAGGAACAAGTTAAGGATTACCGATGCATGTTTTTACTGTTTTACACACAAACATACACAAACATATATACACACACACGAGAGGCGTGTGGTGTAATGGTTAGATTTAAAGTTCGAGTTCAAATCCTGGACGAGACTGTTTACATTTCACATACCGCTAATACCCAAATATTCTCCCCTCAGCTGTAGAGTAGACTGGGTTCTTTAACCTTGGCTAGGTAACTTGTCTAGTAGAAGGTAAACTCTAAATTCAAACCTCTTAAACCCCGCTTAAGAAATTGACATTTTGTCACATCCTACACACACACACACACACACATATATATATATATATATATATATCTTATATCTTATTATAATGGAGATTGTGTGTTTTTCTGTCTGTAACCGAAACTATATCACTACTCAAGTCACAATTCCCTTAGTTATTTACGTCACATTCTCCAGGATTCTATTTCTATTTAAACCTCAATTAATAATAAAACTGTTTGACATTATTAATACTGTTGGCCTCACCTAAATACTAATGACATGCAATTGTATTTATATATACAACAAAATACCAGTTTTCAGTGTAAACGTAAAGCTAATTTGCATATTGATATTAAAAAAATTGATTTTAATAAATATGTGTTTGGTATTATTGATTTCTAATTGTTTGGTTTTATCTTAATGAATATGAGTAAAAATCTCTTCAATAAATCCTAAAAGAAATTCATTAACAAGAAGAAATAACTGTAATTTTACTCTTTACTTCCTATTTTAACTAAATAGTTAAATTAGGAAAATTTAGCATTGAAAAACGGAAGTGATGAAAGAGTAAGTTTCAGTTGTTCTATTTTCCGATTATACCCCCTCCGTTTCAAATCTTTTTATCTAAATTCTTCTTCAGTTTCATTAGCCTTTCTGATTTAATCTAATATTTTATTACATTTAAACTTAAATACTGGCACCCGGAGGGTGCATATATTTGCTAGTATATATAATGTCTGTCTTATGGTTACGCACCTTAGTGCAATTTAGTAAGTTAATAAGAGACAACCAATTTTGTTCAAGTTACTTACAATAGTTCACGACTTTTCGCTCTCTGTAGTAATCAACTTTGAGACTTGTCATTTTTGCTGCATAAAATCACTCCGTGTCGGTAGTAACCGTTTCTGGCTCCAGACAAATCGATTTATGATATAAGGATATCGATCGATTTATCCGATCTAATAATACCAGGATACAATTCAGAAAACTCCACAAAGCTCATTATTGTGTCTGTTTTTGACCGGAGGTCCCTTGTTTTCCGGTTCCAGATATACACTTGAATTTAATCTATATATTAATAATCGTGTTCCTTAAAAGCACAACTGTTATCATCTTGCAGCACACTGGTTAAACATGAGACCATCCAAATTATCCAAATTCAAAAATGTAAATCCTGATTATCTGGTTTCGCTTATACGCCGAATTTTAATTTCTTATGAGTGTCGTCACCTCAGCTAAATAATGGACCGTTCCGTTTTTATGAGAAAAAAAGAAAGCGAAGAAAAAGGACATGTTACACAGAAAAAATATAATAAGAAAAACGAAAGAGAGTAGAGGAAAGACACAAAGATGACGTAAGCACGCGGAAGCGATAATGCTAATCTGTTTCAATTCAACATAATTAAAAGATCGAAAGAAGGAAAGAAAGAATAAAAGAATGAGAACGAGTTAAATCTAGATTATTATACTTTTTTACATATTGAACTATTTGGCAATAGCTCTTAAGTAAACATATCAAACGCTGTAATAATTAAATCATCATTCTGTGGTATATCCACAGGTCAGGCTAGTCTTCATTAATTTCAAATTATGCAAGAATTGTTTAATAAGCCCAGGATAAGCACAATGCATTTCCAATAATAATAATAATAATCGCGCTGACAGCAAGGATTCCCATGGCTCTATCTTTCCGACCACCACCCTTAGTATCCGGAAGTGTTCGATATCAGTACTTTCCAACTCAGCATATGAGTAGCACAGCTTGGATCTGTGCGGTAAAGTATGGAGCTGATGGTAGGTGTGATGCTTCACCTCAGACGCAAAACAATCTCCTCTTGTAAAAAGGGCGTATATTCTTTCGCTGTTCGGCTGATCGCGACAGTAGGCCTCTCTGTCAGCCTACTAACTGTTTACAGTGCAAAGGTATATTGGGTGGTTAGATTTTAGGGCATGTCAACCCTTCTTGGGTTATTTCAAGCCGACGACGTTTTATTTTATTCATAATTGTTGGGTATTAATTTTGTTCTTCAAACTCATTTTTGATCTATTTAACCTATAGATAAGACCCTAACAGGTACTACCACTCAAGATCAGAGTGGAACTAGGATTAATGACGTTGAAGGGGTTCAATAACAGGAACCGTACTATTAGATGCGGTTTAACGTCAAACCCAGGACACTAAAACTTTTCTGACACAATAAAAATGTTTTAAAGTTTGGCATAAATAGCGTCGAGATAATACTTGGCGTGTTAGGACTTTATGTGAGAAGTCGATTGATCGGAGGGGGTCTCTCCGACCGACCGTCAAACTTAAGTAAGGGTTAAAGTGAAGTGTTGCATGTCTTGCTTGAAGCATTGTGTATATATTGGTTTGGAGGTTGATTTTTATTTTTTTTTTGTTCTTTATTTTCAGTGCTTCGAAATGCAAAAAAACAGCGTTCACAAGAATAAAGTTTATACATAACATCCATATATATATATATATATATATATATATATATATATATATATATATAAGATAAATATATAGGTTTTACATATCTATTTATTGGGTGACAAAGGAACATTCACAACCATATTGGTTTCATGCGATGCATTCATCAGGTGAAGATGTTTCAAATGTGAGGAAAATCGAAAAAAATTCAAAAAATTTCAAAACATTCAATAGACATGGGATGCGTATGATTGGATAAAATGATGTGTGTATGTATGTGAAGGTGAATTGAATGTATGAGAGTGTTTATGGGCAGTAAAAAGGTTGCGTACGCGTAGTGACTGGTCACACACATAATACGTTGTTCTGTGAGTGTGCGGTATTTTAATAGTGCTTACGTGCGAGCGCTCGTGTCTGTACATGTATGTGTGTGTGTGCATGTTTTCTTTCTATCTGATGCGTAGGCCGTGTATGTTGTATACGGACGGGTCGTGATAGTTGGGGAGTGAGGTTGGATAATATTAATTTTAAGGTTGTAAATGTTGTATATTATGGGCGGGTGGGTAGTAGGGGTTGAACGGTGGTGTTGTCTATTACGAGGTGTGGCGTTGTCAACCGGATGTGGCTGCACATGGTTACATATATATATATATATATATATATATATATATATATATATATATGAGATTTATCCAAAACTTGGGATATGCTTGTTCATAAGTGAATTGAGACCCATCTGATGAGGCAAATATTTGGGGAGCCGGTTTAAATCAACTTAGATTTATATGGGCCCCAATTTTTGTCGAAATAAATTTATTATGGGATTACTGTATTGAGTTCTTCCTTTATTGATATATATATATATATATATATATATATATATATATATATATATATATATATATATATATATATATTATCTGGACAAACAACGTTATTTCGCCTTTTATTCTGAATATCTAAATCAGGCGATTAAAAATGCCCATTCCAAAAAAAAAAAAAAAAAAAAAATGTCGAACATATTTTTGTATTCTTTTAAACGAATTTCTGTCAACTTGTATAAAATGAGAGAATTACTCGATTAGTTTGGAAGACTTTATAGAAACGTTAATTTAATAAATTAAAATATGCATGCAACAATTAAATTACGTTAAATTAAAATCGACATTTTGAGTTGTTCCACTTTGAATCTAATGAATAAATTTTTCTTTACATGATTTAATGAACGTTTTGTTTGGATTCTGAGCGCCTCTTACAATAGTGTTAGGGTTAACAAGCTGGTCTTTCAGATTGAACGATTGTAGTGACAATAAAAAGTGGATAAACTTTCCTAACTCAATTTACAACGGAATTAACATTTTACAAGTTTTGCGTCCGCGAGCAAAATGCCATTTTTCATCTTTTTTTTTCTTTTTCTTTTTTTTTTTTTGGTTGTAATCATCTCAATTGTACGTTTAAGGGTTTGTTGGTTGATTACTTGGATTTTATGGCATGTCAACATTTGTTGGGTTATGTTATGCCGAAGACATTTTTTTAAAACTGAATTTTGAAACAAATTTTTAGATACTCATTTGTGGATCTATTCAACACCTAGATGGGACCTTAACAGGTACTACATCTCCGGGTGGATGTGAACCTGGGATTAATGGCGATGAAGGGGTACTCCACATCTCCAGGGCTCCAGAATTGGAGCTTCACCATCAAATAGAGTTTAACGTCATACACAGGATATTAAGAACCTCACTTATTGCCTTCATATCTGAGAAAAATGGTTGGGGCTTGCCATAAGGGCAATATGGTTGCGACAGTCATACAAATACTGGACGTGACCAGCCGATTGATGGAGAACTGGGCCTCTCTAGCGTAGGAAAGGGCCAAAGTAGAGTGTTTCATCTCATGGACTTTTCAGCCACCAGGTTTCCATGCTTACATATACCAAACTTGTTGGTAAACCCTTGTCGTAAGAAAAAAACCTGGCAAATAGTTTGATTGTAAATATATACTACCAAACATCACCCGGGGAGAAAAAAATTGAAATAAAGAAAACACCAAGATAGTCGTACCAACCGAAAATAATCGCTTGATACTATAATACTTGGCCAAAAGAAAAAAGAATTTATATATATATATATATATATATATATATATACATATATGAAATATATATATATATATATATATATATATATATTATATATATATATATAATATAAACTGCCAGGATATTCTAAAGCTAAAAAGTAAAGAGTGCTCAATACCTAAGTAGAGCAAATAATAAAGTTAAACCTAAATGAGTCAGATATACCTACTAAAAGTTTCGCTTAGTGTTCTTCAGCGCAAAAATCTTTGCCCTGAAAAGCACTAAGCGAAACTTTTAGTAGGTATATCTAACTCATTAGGTTTAACTTTATATATATATATATATATATATATATATATAGCATTCATGAGGTAGTACGCTGTATAGGTTTTTAAAAATACACATACTGCGAATATTTACACCGGTTAAAAGAATTTTGCCCTGAAGAGCACTAAGCCAAACTTTTAGTAGGTATATCTGACTCATTAAGTTTAACTTTATATATATATATATATATATATATATATATATATATATATCATTCATCATCACTGGCATTTCAGTCTCGAAAGACTATGAAAGAGTTTTTGTGTGCCCTTGAAGTTACAGCGACTCCTGTGACTGTGAAGTTCGATGTAATATATATATATATATATATATATATATATATATATATATATATAATAAATAAGTAATCCACAGACACGTGTTTCGAGGTTTCACCTTTCATCAGTGTGGCTATACTTTAACAGCTACCCCTGGCCGGGTTTGAGACCCGAATGAACTTTCGTTCGCCAAGCCTTTATACCCGTGTGGCCAGAGGCAGCTGTCAAATATAGGAGAATATTTAATCGCTGCATTTTTAAGCGGAAATCAATTCACTAGAGTCCTCAAACATTTGTAAACAAAGCGAGGGTTAGCTAGACGCCAGAGCAGTGCATTTGCAATTAAATACCTATTAAGAGAACTCAACCAAATTAAGAGTAATATATAATAAATAAGTAATCCACAGACACGTGTTTCGAGGTTTCACCTTTCATCAGTGTGGCTATACCTTAACAGCTACCCCTGATATATATATATATATATATATATATATATATATGAGAAGTAAATACACAGCGATGTGTTTATGATATGGCTTTTTTTTTAGCCGACAATGTTTGGGAGAATATGTGCTTAATTGAAGTCGTACCTAATTTTTGAAAGTTAATTAATTAATAATTGATTAATTAGGCAGGCATACCTATTTAAATGTAAGGCTAAATAAATCGACAAAAATCAATCTCTGTGTGTACATTTCGGCCTATTAGGCCTCATCAGAGCTATAGATAGAAAGACCGCCTGGTGCGTGATTCGAAACGCGACTGTCAACCTGACAGGTGAGTATCGTAACCTCTATACTAACCGGACTTTCTTAGATTTTTCGTTTTGTTTAGAAGTTGGTTTTTGTACACGTTTATAGTGACTTCTTGTACATGTTTATAGTGACTTCTTGTACACGACAGTATGAGAAGTAAATACACACGCGGTGTGTTTATGATATGGCTATCTATAGCTCTGCTGATGAGGCCTAATAGGCCGAAATGTACATACACAGATTGATTTTTCTCGATGTGTTTAGTCTTACATTTAAATAGGTATGCCCGCTTAATTAATTAATTATTAATTAATTAACTTTTAAAATTAGGTACGACTTCAATTAAGCACATATTCTCCCAATATATATATATATATATATATATATATATATATTATATATATACATATATATATATATGAAAAATATGGAAATTAATCCGACAGTATGAAATATAACATTTTGAAAAAACATATGATGTTTGTTATGTGATTGCTGACAAGCTTGTTTCGACCAAAACGATAAGTTGGTCTTCATCAAAGAGCGACATAGACGAGAAGAAAATATCCGTTAAAAAGACTGTTTGTAAACAGTCTTTTTAACGGATATTTTCTTCTCGTCTATGTCGCTCTTTGATGAAGACCAACTTATCGTTTTGGTCGAAACAGGCCTGTCAGCAATCACATAACAAACATCATATGTTTTTTTCAAAATGTTATATTTCATATATATATATATATATATATATATATATATATATATATATATATATGTATATAGCATTCATGAGGTAGTATGCTGTATAGGTGTTGAATATACACATACTGTGATGAAAGTGTTTTTTTATTTTCTTTATCTTATTTATTTGTTTATGATTTTTTTTTGTTTGCTTTTTTGTTAGCCAAACACCCGACTAATCCGTTGATATTGTCTCCGAATCCTCCTTTACATTCATTCAAAGTAACATTTGCCAAAGATAATCATTCGTTTATAATCGTTTAGGAAGCTGAGCTAATCTTCTTCGAAAACTGCCCACCTTGCACTCAGACAGAAATATGCTGAGTCTCAAGGGATGCATGTCTTCCAACTTTACGTTCAGGAAGTACGCAATGGCTCGCTACTGAAGATTAAAACCCACCTCCTCATTTCCCCTGTGTCCGGAATTGGCATGCAAATTGTTATTAAAGCTTTCCACCTATCAACTGGTTAAAGGGTGAAGATTGGAAATATGCTTATCTTTCAGAGAAAGTCTGTTTTTAAAAAGTAATTTGCAAAACCAATGTGAAAAGTGTGTGAATCCAGTCGAAATGAAATGGTTTGATATTCCTGGAGAATCATTTTTTTGTCGAGTCGGCTTCCAATTATCAAATTTTCCCTCTCCTGCCGTTTTTTTTTACTTCCAAAGTCGAAATGGGGAGAAATGAAAAATCAATAATTTATGAGAACTTTGAAAGGAAAAACAAGAATAACAACTGGCACAGTATTTGGCCTGTTTCAGAAACAAAAACCTTGCAAGTATATTTTGTCTAGAATTTCTGATACAACATATTGTTAGTATTGGTTGGTTATTTGGATTTTACGGCAAGTAAAAGATTGTGGGGTTATTTTATGCTGAAGATATTTGATCTTACTCATTGTTGATGGGTATTTTTTAGAACCTAATTTTTGAGGGGTATGTCGGTACCACAGTATGATGATTTAATTATTACAACGTTTGATTTGTTTACTTAAGAGCTATTGCGAAATAGTTCAATATGTAAAAAGTATAATAAACTTGACTAGAAAGACCTGTGGATATACCAGAGTAAGATAATTTAATTGTTACAACGTTTGAGTTTTTTTTTTACTTAAGAGCTATTGCTAAATAGTTCAATATGTAAAAAGTATAATAAACTTGACTAGCAGGACCTGTGGATTACCAGAGTAAGATAATTCAATTGTTACAACGTTTGAGTTTTTTTTACTTAAGAGCTATTGCTAAATAGTTCAATATGTAAAAAGTATAATAAACTTGACTAGCAGGACTGTGGAAAAACAGTACAATATGTAAAAATGTATAATAATATTAATTTAACTCTCTCTCTCTCTCTCTCTCTCTCTCTCTCTCTCTCTCTCTCTCTCTCTCTCTCTCTCTCTCTCTCTCTGTGTGTGTGTGTCTCATTCATTTTTAATTCCTTCTTTTCATCTTGTTAATATGTTCGATTGAAACCGATTTTGTGTTATATGATTTTATGAACTTTTTTTTGTTGTTGTTGCTGAGCCTTACAATAGTGTTTAGGTTAATAAGCTGGTCTTTCAGATTGGGCGATGGTAATGGCAATAAAAAACACTCATCCCCTCCCTCTATTTCCGCCTACTCCCTTTCTTTCATTCTTTCTTTTTTCTTTCTTTCTATCCCTTATTTTATGTGTAGCATGTACTTTTTCTTCCCTTTCTTTCTTTTCGATAAAAACGGAATCGTCTATTATTTAGCTGAGGCGACAACACTCATGAGAAATAAGAAGTCGGTGGATAAGCAACTGTAGATAATCAGGATTTGTATTTGGCATTTTATTTAGAGTTTGTCCTGAGGATGACGTTAAAGTCTATCTGATCTGGTGCTCTGTGGAATGTAAGTCAACATTACCGTTACACCCGTGTCCAATTTGACACGAAGAAAATGTGTTTTTAGAAAAATTATCCATCAAGAATGAATCAAACAAAACGGATTCTGATAAAATAACCCAACAATGGTTGACATGCCGTAAAATCCAACCAACCAACCAAAAATCATCATCAAAATGGTTAGCAAACTCGATTAGCAAACTATTGTTAGTGAGTTCGATTCTCATTGGGTGCCCCATACTTCTGGCATTGTGCCACATCTAAAATACGCTTAGTAAATAACTATATATATATATACCGACCCCTCTGTACGAGCAGGATGCGACACATGGTCAATTTCTTAAGAGGAGTTTAACATGTTTGAATTCAGAGCTTTCCTTCTCCTAGATTGGTTACCTAACCATGGTTAAAGAGCCCATATGTCCCACTATTTATCCATATCAGGAAGGAGAATTGGATTCATACCTTTCCCAAGGGTATTAGCGCCATGTGTAATGCAAACCGCTTCGTCTAGGAATTGAACTCTGATCGACGAGTCCATTTCCTACGACTCTAACCATTACACCACGTGCTTCCGGAATAAGTTATAGCTTCCGTGAATTCACTACATATGTACTAAAAGGCGGTGGCTGAGGGTCTTCATTCCTGGGAATGACGTTAAACTGTATCTGATGGTGAGGTTCCAGTTCTGGAGATCTGGTGAATGGAAGCACCTGACCCTGAATGGTAGTAACTTTAACATGACCATTTGGGCAAGCCCCAACCCCTTTTTTATCATATGGGTGCTAGAAGGCGGTGACTGAGGGTCTACATATCCTGGGAATGACGTTAAACTCTATCTGATGGTGAGGTTCCAGTTTTGGAGGTTTGGGGAATGTGGAGTACCCCTTCATCACCATTGCTCCCTGGTCTATTCTGACCCGGAGTGGTAGTACCTGTTAGGGTCCAATCTATGGGTTAAATAGAAAAACATGAGTTGATAAACAAAATTTCATTATGTATTAAGAATGAATTTATTTCACAACAAAATCGTATTATGTATTAAGAATGAATTTATTTCAAAATTTTGTCGGCATTAAATGACCTACCGTGGTTGATATGCCATAAAACAAACCGAAACCAAAACCAAAAACCAAACCATTTCTGGGTTATTCTTTCGTTGGTTTTCATTTTAGTTTCAATTTGTCAAGCTGAAATGTATCCTTCTCGTCTTCCAAAAATTCACAAACAAATCCTGTGTCTCAATGTACTTTGTGTCTGCTTCTTCGTTCCCCGGGAGTCGATATACATAGACTTAAGAATCTAGCTGCTTTCACTTGTGGGTTGGAGGCTGACACCCTCGGGGAGTTGGATTCAGAATACCTTAGTCACACAATCCCTAATCACAACATTCATTTGTATCTCAGATACGACAAACCATTTCTTTATATCCAACTTTATCGAATGTATAATTCAGTAAAAATCTAATATACATTGTCTTGTGGAAGCATTATTCTTCTAGTTTTTTCAATATCAGTCCAAAATATTACATTATACCTATTCTATCGTGCTATGGACACTGCTCTGAGCTACATTTTAAAATTGACAAATAAAGGCAGCTTACCTTCTGTTATATTGATCAACATACACACCACACGTATATGTGTATGTGTGCGTGTATGTGTCTATGTGCTTGTGCTTGTATGTATATATGTATCCCCATATGATCCAATAGATCCAATGGACGTCCTTCCTGTGTCATATTTGCATCAAATCTTGTGGGTATGCGACGGGATGTAAGAGTCACTTGAGGAGTCACGAGAGGAAAGGTTCTGATGGTAGTGTTGTAGGATTGTAGGATTGTGAAGGACAGCAGTGATTTGCAAAAATTATGCGATTGATATGTATGTATGTATGCATGTATGTATAGAGGCGCGTAGAATAATGGTTAGAGTCGTGGAAATAGACTTGTCGACCCGAGATTCAAATCCCAGACAAGGCTGTTGGCATTTCACATAGCAAAATACCCTTGCGAAAGGTATGAATCCATATATTCTCCCTCCAGCTATGGGCAAAATAGTAGGACAGACTGGGCTCTTTAACCGTGGGTAGGTAACCAGTCTAGGAGAAGGAAAACTCTGAGTTCAAAATTCCTGAGGTCAGTCGTTGATTGGGTTATGTGGCATTCCTTGTGCACCAAATCTTTCCTATCGACTGTGCCAAAAAGTGCGGAATGGTCCAACACAAGCATTTACCACTATTAACAAATCACTGTGTTGGTTGTTCATTGGTTGAACACTCATGCGTCGAAAATCGACGGGAGAGTCCATTTTTTCTAATGTATCTATGTATGTGTGGGGAGATGTGCAAGACTTTAGCTGGACTAGAAAGCCACATTCGCCTGCTCACCGTTGAACTTTTTGAACTTTTTTCTTTGTTTTATCAAGCAATGGCAATACTTGAACACAAGTTTGCTGCCATCATGTACGTTGTTCTGGTTCCAGTGGGAGAAAATTGAATATTTTATAAAAAAGAAGGTCCGCAAAATGTATTATGTTCTCAGAAAAAATGTTTTATTCTTTTCATCTTACATACGCGACACGTGTTTCTGATCTGTTGTCTTCTTCTGGCATTGGATTATTATTTTGGCAGAATATGTCCAATATTTGATAGGTTGTGTGTGTTTCTGCAACTTTTCTATTATAATGGTTTTGTAATAACGGTTGAACACTATCCTTGCGTGCGATCTGCGCGCAAAAATTGAGAAAAAATGATGTAACGTTTCACAATCTTTGCGCGTAAGTCGCACGTAGGTCACGGCTTGGTAATAAATATATTAACCGAGCTTTCATTACTCTTTTAATAGGTATAGTTCATCAGATGTTCATTTGATATGTTAAGTGTGTGTGTTTGAAATTTGTTTTTGTTCTAAAGAATTTCTGTGTTTTTCTACTTAAAAATTATACTTATATAATTATATATATATATATATATATATATATATATATATATATATATATATATATATATATATATATATATCATATAATTATATATATATATATATATATATATATATATATATATATATATATATATATATATATATATATATATATATATATATATATATATATATATATATATATATATATATATCACATTTTATTGGTATGTGCTTAAATCCTAACGGAACTGAAGTTGTATTTACCGAAACAGAAATGAATAAAATATTTTTACTGAAAGACACACCCATATTATAATTATTTATATATCATGTTTGAACAAATTATGGGTCTACCACGCTTCCAATTTTTACGATATTATCAGTTTCCTGATGAGATCGAAAATATCGTATTGTAGACCCATAATTGTGGAAAAATTATTGGAAAAAGTTTTTCGTCTACCACTTTTTCGATCTTTAATATCTCATTAGGATCCTATTGAGATTGTAATGATCGAATCCGTGGTAGACCCATAATTCTTTACACAATTTTATAGTTCTATTTTTTCTGAAATATTTATCTGAAATATCCCCCTTGGCTAAATTACTAATGTCAAGACAACGGAAACGTTAAAGCAATTTTCAGTCCCTATGTGTGTGTTTGGGTTTCTGTCAATCAGTTTGTACAATGTTTATCCGTGTGTATATTTATCAGATGTGTGTTCAAAAATTGTATTTACCAAAACTGAAATGAACGAAATAAGAATTTTTAAGAAAAGACTGAAAATTTTGTAATTTTTATTTTGAATTTTTTGACAAGCAAGTAAATATCTAATTTAGGCGTAACTATTTAAGTTTGTTTGTTTGTTTGTTTTGTTTTGTTTACGGCATATCAACCTCAGTGGGGCATTTAATGCCGATAAAGTTTTGAAATAAATCAATTCTTAATGGACAATGCAATTTTTTTTAATAAATACATTTTTCTATTTAACCCATAGATGGACCCTAACAGGTACTACCACTCCGGGTCAGAGTGGACCAGAGAGCAATGGTGATGAAGGGGTGCTCCACATTCCCCAAACCTCCAAAACTGGAACCTCACCATCAGATAGAGTTTAACGTCATTCCCAGGACATGTAGACCCGCAGCCACCGCCTTCTAGCACCCATATGATAAAAAGGGGTTGGGGCTTGCCATGAGGGCAATAGGGTTGGGAAAATCATATAGGTGCTAGGCTTGACGTGACCAGCCGATTGATCGGACGGGGCCTCTCCGACCGCCCGTCTAGCCCAAGATAGGGCCAAAGTGGAGTATTGAATGTCATGAACTGCTCATTCACCCGGCTATATCCTTAAGCATCACGTGTCGCCACCCACGGCCAACAGGTGGCCCCATTGGGGGAGTCTTATCCCTCTGCAGAGGTGCAGTCGGTGCATTCTAACGCCCCAGCCGACAGGGCGGTTAAGTTTGAATGTAATTGAATATTGAATATCATTAATTGAATATCAATATCAGATTATAAAGACTAACGACATTAAATAAGAACGTATATAAAAAGATTACACTTATTTTATATTTTATTTGGTTTCTATATAAAATTATTCAAAGGATTGCTTTCAATACGTTTGAGAATTCAGTGATAGTATGAGAAATCATTAACAGCAAATAATTATTTATCAAACCCAATTTTGTTAAAATCATTATGCAAATTATTCCCACCATATACTATGTCACTCTTTATTTCTTAGAGATATATATAACACATATATTACTTCCTGTAAACTATTCCCTCACTCCATTCATATCTACCCCTATCCTCCCTCCCTTCATTTCCGCTACTAACTCCCCTCCTCACCACATCACATGTACTCGCACGTAATTTTGCTTTCAATAAAAAATCTTTGACTGAGGTGTCCGTATAAATCGGACGAAACGTTTCAACTCTTAGATTTGTTTTGAGTTATCATTTCTTGTTCACTATCCTTTTACCTACCTCATAACACATATTTCAGGATTTTAAATGCATTAATAATACTAGCAAATATATGCACCATCCGGTTGCAAGTATTTAAGTTTTAATATAATAAAATATCATGTTAAATTAGAAAGACTAATGAAACTGAATAAGAATGCAGATAAAAAGATTTGGAACAGAGGGGGTATGATTGAAAAATAGAACAACTTGGAAACTAACTCTTCTATCACTTTACATTACTCCCGTCTTTCATTGGTAAATTTTCGTAATTGAACTATTTAGTTAAAATAGGAAGTAAAGGATAATATTAGTTATTTCTTCTTGTTAAGGGATTTCTTTTAAGATTTATCCCCAAGATTTTTGCTCATATTCAATAAGATAAAACCTTACAATCAGAAATCAATAATACTAAGCATATATTTATTAAAATCAATTCTTTAAGATCAATATGCAAATTAGCCTTCCCGTTCACACTGTGAACCGCTATTTTGTTGTATATATAAATACAATTGCATGTAATGTAGATATGGTCAACAGTCTTAATGATGTAAAACAATTTTATTAATAATTGAGGTTTAAATAAAAAATAAAATCATAGAGAATATGATGTAAATAACAAGGGAATTGTGACTTGTATAGTAATAAGGTTTCGGTTACAGACAGACAAATCCACAATCTCCATTATAATAAGATATTAGTAATAACATGCAGCTTTGCAGCAAATTTAACTCAGCTAGACTTTAATAGAGACCATCGTTTATAAATAAATACGAACGCATATAAAAAGATTACACTTATTCTTGTTTCATTCTAATTGATATATAAAGTCTGTTATAGGTGATACACCCTATAAGACTAATGGAATGCGCCGACGGGTTACTATAAGTAACAGGGACAATTGTGCTTGAGAGTAAGCCAATGCGAGTCAGCTCACAATTCTATTTGTCGGACGTAATTCCCACTTCTCTGTATTGTATTTGTCTACTCTTTTGTTAATACATTTTCCTACATTTGTTACCCGTCGTTTTGTTCTTATTTGACCCCTTAAAACCTCACAACAAAGTCATACGTAGGTTTGCTTTTAATACATTTGAAAATAAAATACTAATATTAGAAATCAATAACACCAAGTAATAATTTAATAAATCTGGTTTTCTTAAAACTGGCATGAAAATTATTCACACCTTATACAATATAAAACTAGGAGGCGCGTGGTCTAATGGTTAGAGTCATAGGAAATGGACTCGTCAACGCGAGTTCAATTCCTGGACGAAGCTGTTGGCATTTCACATAGCGCTAATACTCTTGGGAAAGGTATGAATCCAATTCTCCCTCCAGCTATGGGTAAATAGTAGGGCAGACTGGGCTCTTTAACCTTGGCTAGGTAGCCAGTCTAGGAGAAGGAAAACTCTGAATTCAAACCTGTTAAACTCCGCTTAAGAAATTGACCTTGTGTCGCATCCTGCTCGTGCGGAGGGGTTGGTAAATATATATACAATATAAACCTTTATTTCTTCGTGATATACAACACACTTTGCAGGATTCTAAACTCGTTAATAACATTGTCTGTTTTGAGTTAGACTTTAATAGTGACATCGTTGATAGATACGATGTTAATTAAGATTTCATAATAACTATTTAATTGAGAATTATGTAAATATCTGAACGAATTGTGACCTCGAAGGTGACGTAATTTCGGTTACAGATACACAATCTCCATTATAATAGGAAATACCGTGTTCAATTGTGAGACTATCTTTTTTGTTGCCAATTCCCATTTGTATGTTTGGCTGAGCGGCGAATTATTGTTGTTTGGGTGTCTTAACAATTCAGGGCGCGTTGGATAGCATTGGTGAACAAAATGGGACAGCCTTCGGCAAAACAATGAATTCGGTTCTCATTATTAAGTGCGCTGAGTAAATATGACTGCAAATGGAAGCCATTAGTCTTGAAAAGCCATCGCATTCCATATTGGGTCAAGCCAGGGATCATTCTATGCTGCTGGTATAGTGTGACCTGATTCAACCTGTTTCATATTAATCTGAAATGATAGGAGTACCACCGTTAAGCCATCATTATCATAACAGATGCCAGGAAAAGAGATTACCCACTATGATACACTAACGATCTAAAGTAGTTCATACTATATAATATATATATGTGAAGAGAGGAAGTAAATCCGACGGTATGTAATATATCAAGAAAAATGAAAAAACACAGGTTTAAATGGGTTAAGTGGTGAGTTTATTGGCCGACGCTGCAGTGTTTCGATCTATTAAATAGATCATCTTCAGGGCATAAGATAAGAAATTATATATCACAGAATGATGAGAAAAAGTGAGTGGTAATCCTTCTTATTTAGTCTGTTTAAAAATTTTTCTGAAGTTTGAAAAAAGGAGACGGTTTTGAAATATGACATAAAATATTCTATTTTAAGGTGTGAGTATGTAGCGCTGTTAGTGTGTGTATTGAAGGAAACATTGTGCATTTTTTTAGGTATGTGGTAGTGTGTGTGTGTGTATAAATTTTTTTCTGTAGCGATAAACGACAGCGGAAGTGAAAACTCAAGGTTGTGTGTGTGTGTGTGTGTGTGTGTGTGTATTGGTAAGAGGTAAAGGAGAGATGTCATGAAAAGAAATTTTCATGTTTTATATTAAGAGAGGAGATGGAAGTTTGGGTGTGTGTGTGGGGGGATTTAAAAAATGAAAAGATTTTATTTTATTTATTTTTTTGTTAGAAAGCGTATTGTATTGTTGTTTTATAGTTAGTACTGATTATTTGACGATTAATATATATTAATATTACAATTACGTATAAGTGAATGAATTATTGTTATTATTATTATTATTATTATAGTTTGTTTTTTATTATATTTAAATACATTATTATAATTATATATATATATATATATATATATATATATATATATATATATATCTTATTATAATGGAGATTGTGGGTTTGTCTGTTTGTAACCGAAACTATATTACTATACAAGTCACAATTCCTTTAGTTATTTACACCATATTCTCCATGATTTTATTTTTATTTAAACCTCAATTATTAATAAAATTGTTTTACATTACTTACACTGTTGACCATATCTACATACTAATAACATGCAATTATATTTATATACACAACAAAATAGAGGTTTACAGTATGAATGGGAAGGCTAATTTGCATATTGATCTTAAAAAATTGATTTTAATAAATATATGCTTAGTATTATTGATTTCTAATTGTTTGGTTTTATCTTAATGTATATGATCAAAAATCTCTTCAATAAATCTTAAAAGAAATCCCTTAACAAGAAGAAATAATTGTAATATTATTCTTTACTTCCTAAACATTAGGAAAATTTACCAATGAAAGACGGGAGTAACGGAAAATGATGGAAGAGTTATTTCAAAGTTGTTCTATTTTTCAATCATACCCCCTCTGTTCAAAATCTTTTTATCTACATTCTTATTCAGTTTCATTAGCCTTTCTAATTTAATATCATATTTATATAAAATTTAACTAAAATACTTGCACCCGGAGGGTGCATATATATGCTAGTATATATAATACATAATCTTATTATAATGGAGATTGTGTGTTTTTCTGTCTGTAACCGAAACTATATTCCTACTCAAGTCACAATTCCCTTTGTTATTGACATCACATTCTCCATGATTTGATTTTATCTAAACCTCAATTATTAATAAAATTGTCTTACATTATTAATACTGTTAACTATGTCTACATACTGACAACATGCAATTATATTTTTATATACAACAAAATAGCGGTTTGCAGTGTGTACGGGAAGGCTAATTTGCATATTAATATTAAAAAATCGAATTTAATAAATATGTGCTTAGTAGTATTCATTTCTAACTGTTTGGTTTTATTTTAATGAATATAAGCAAAAATCTCTTCACTGAATCTTAAATGAAATCCATTAACAAGAAAAAATAACTGTCATTTTATTCTTTACTTCCTCTTTTAACTAAATAGTTAAATTAGAAAAAATAACAATGAAAGACGAGAGTGATGGAAGAGTAAGTTTCAGTTGTTCCATTTTTTATTATACTCCCTCTGTTTCAAATCTTTTATTATACTCCCTCTGTTTCAAATCTTTTTATCTGTATTCTTATTTAGTTTCATTAGCCTTTCTAATTTAATACAATATTTTATTACATTAAAACTTAAATACTTGCACCCGGAGGGTGCATATATTTGCTAATATATATAATATATATATCTTTGAAAGGAAGGAAAAACTCAACACCATTATTCCATAATAAATTTATTTCGACCAAAATTGGGGCCTTTATAAATCTAAGTTGATTTAACAAAGCTCCCCAAATCTAGTCTCATCAGATGGATAATCATCAATAATTTTAAATAATGAAAATTATTGGAACAATGGTGTTGAGTTGTTCCTTCCTTTCTAAGATAAATATTGCTCTGTATATAATGTAAAAAGATTATTATACATTGAGCTCTCTGTAGAGATTCACTGTATTTATACATACTGGATCATACAATAATAATACAGTGTGTCTTAGAAATCACATATAGAATCATCCCTTACTACCAAGTTTTGGATACATCACACACACACACACACACACACACACACACACACACATATATATATATATATGTGTGTGTGTGTGTGTGTGTGTGTGTTTTAGTCATTATTATTTTTTATATCACTGAACTTACACTTCTCCCACTATAGCTTGGCAACCATTCTCCCATTTTTCGCAAGTTCGGATGAAGATTTGTACAAAAACCCGAAACGTTATAACCTCGACTTCCCCTTCAAAATATAACTCATCTTTTTGCAATATTTCGTATTTCTAAAATTCTAACCTGCTTCGTCAGCAGTACCCATCATTATTTCGGTCTGTTATGTGTGTGTGTGCGGGGCGAATGGCTGGGTTTTACCCATAATATATATATATATATATATATGTGTGTGTGTGTGTGTGTGTGTGTGTGTGTGTGTGTGAGGTATCCAAAACTTGGTAGTAAGGGATGATTCTATATGTGATTTCTAAGATACACTGTATTATTATTGTATGATCCAGTATGTATAAATACAGTGAATCTTTAAATCACTACAGAGAGCTTAATGTATAATAAACTTTTTAGATTATATACAGAGCAATATTATATATACTAGCAAATATATGCACCCTCCGGGTGCAAGTATTTAAGTTTTAATATAATAAAATATCATGTTAAATTAGAAAGGCTAATGAAACTGAATAAGAATTCAGATAAAAATATTTGGAACAGAGGGGGTATGATTGAAAAATAGAACAACTTTGAAACTAACTCTTCCATCATTTTCCTTTACTCCCGTCTTTCATTGGTAAATTTTCCTAATTTGACTATTTAGTTAAAATAAGAAGTAAAGGATAATATTACAGTTATTTCTTCTTGTTAATGGATTTCTTTTAAGATTTATCCCCGAGATTTTTGCTCATATTCAATAAGATAAAACCAAACAATTAGAAATCAATAATACTGAGCATATATTTATTAAAATCAAACTTTTAAGATCAATATGCAAATTAGCCTTCCAATTCACACTGTAAACCGCTATTTTGTTGTATATATAAACACAATTGCATATTGTTAGTATGTAGATATGGTCAACAGTCTTACTGATGTAAAGCAATTTTATTAATAATTGAGGTTTAAATAAAAAATAAAATCATGGAGAATGTGATGTAAATAACTAAGGGAATTGTGACTTGTATAGTAATATAGTTTCGGTTACAGACATACAAACCCACAATCTCCATTATAATAAGATATATATATATATATATTGTTTGTTGGTTGGTTGGTTGGTTTTGAAGGCTATCACAATGAAAGTGTAAAGATAAATGAGGTAACGATAATATTGTTCATCTACCTTTGATTTATTTTCTTAATATTTCGGGATAAAGATCCCTTCGTCAGAAGATTTGTGAAAGCTTAGTTCTGGAGCTGTTACCTTGTTGCTAGGATATGTCCATTCTGTTGTATGCCTGGTGATATATTCCGAATTCTCTGTGTGTATGTAAGTCTGCGTGTGTGTGTTTATGTTTGTTTATGTCTGTGTGTCTCTCCAAAAACGTCTTAGTTTCATTACAGAAATTTAAAAAAATACACACACACACACACATACAGACTTACACATACACACACACAGACCTTGGAAGATATCACCTGGCTTACAACAGAATGGACAATTCCTTGCAACAAGGTAACAGATCTGTGTCTTTGCTTTAACTTTATTATTTGCTCTACTTAGGAATTGAGCACTCTTTACTTTTTAGCTTTAGATAATCCTGGCGGTTTATATATGGTTCATATATATATATATATATATATATTATATATATATATATATATATATATATACTTCCTCTCTTCACACATATATATATATATATTTCTTTTGGTCAAGTATTATAGTATCAACCGATTATTTTCGGTTGCTACGACTATCTTGGTCTTTTCTTTTTTTTCAAAATATCCCCCCCCCCACGTGATATTGGTAGTATATTTTTTACTATCAAACTATTTGCCGGGTTTTTCTTACCGCTAGGGTTTACAAACAAGTTTGCTATATTTTATATATATTATATATATATATATATATATTATATATATATATATATAAGATTTTTGAAGGCAATTTACAATGCAATATGTGTTGAAAATTAATATTTATTTAACTTTTTTTTTTTTTCAAAACTAAATATTTTCGGAAGTAAAATTCCATCCCAGAGTTATTGAAAGTACTAGGTTTTTTTTATAGTACTATCCCCGGCGATATTTGTAATCATCTGTTGTTTTAAGAAGTTGAGGAACGCCGTATATTTTGAGAATTTTTTTCCGTGATGTTAATTCGGCTCGGCTGCTCCTTTGCGCGTGGAAATTGTTCGAAATTCTTCAATTTTTACTAAAATATAGCCTTGCTCGGCATAGTGAAATAAAGTTTGTTTTTTTATAGTATCTTTGAAGCATTGTGTGTATGTGTAATATAAAGATTTTTGAAGGCAATTTACAATGTAAATTGCCTTCAAAAATCTTTATATTACACATACACACAATGCTTCAAAGATACTATAAAAAAACTTTATATATATATATATATATATATATATATATATATATATTATATATTGTATGTATATAGGGATGAAGTAGCTTACAAAGTCTAGACGTACCCAGAATACGTAATACTTCGAACAGGACTGTTTGTGCCTAACAATATATATATATATATTATATATATATATATTAATATATGTGTGTGTGTGTGTGTGTGTGTGTGTGTGTGTGTGTGTGATATCTTTAATAACAGTCTATGTCTGTAGGGACCAAATTAATAGGCATATCGAATTTGATTACTTCAGATCAATCAATTCTTCTGTCTATACGGGACAAACTATTCCATTTTATTCACACAATTATATCAAGCTATCTTACATATGAACTGTTAGGGTCACAATATGATCGATTCCCAACGGGGTCCCCACGGCTCCCTAATGGATTCTAGGTGTTATGAAGGTGTCAGTGACAAGTATTATTTTACACGAGACCCTTTAGAGGGTTCTAGGGACGATCAACACTTTTGTATACCATTATCAGGCAATTACTGCTAAGGGAAGAAAAATAAATTGTAATGTCGACGTTGATTAAGTTGAGGTTAACAGTGTGCAGACGTTGTAATACAAGTATATATACAATAGTAAATCTAAAGAGTCAGAAACTACCTACCTAGGTTCCTCGTGGCGGATTATCAGGATAATTCTGAGTTAGAATTATCCTGATAATCCGTCAAGAGAAACGTATGTAGGTGGTTTTTCTGGCTCTTTAGGCTTTGTTATTATTATATGCTCTACTTTGTGTATTGAGCACTTAAGCACAAAACAGGATGAACGATGATTTGACCGGGGCGTGACCCCAGAATGGAGAATTGAGTGTCAACTGGAAGTTTCGGGTGTTTCCCGGAACAGGAAGTCACGTGGTGACGTGGAACAACGAAGAAAGGTACCGGTCTCTTTTTGATTTGGGACAGCGTAGGGTTAAGACCTGCCCTTAGTCCCATGTGGGATTACGGTAGTTTAATAGTTGTCTCTCCCTGTCTCTCTGCCTTTACCCCTCTCCGACACAACCCACGAGACGAGCCTAACCTGGAAATAAAAACTTTAGCAGCTTGTGAAGATATATTTCTCGCGTTGTACTCTTTCTATCAACAAGATGACTGCCACGCGCAGAACGCCTTTTTAGTGTCGCGAATTTGGAGGCACGTGGACGAGACCCGCTATATATTTACCGCTACGTTACATATATTATTTTGGTACTGTGAAAATAGCACAACGTTACATCAACCACACTCTAAGTCTGCTATATGCATAATGAAAATGAGATTTAGTTTTTACTGCAATTGGCAAGTGATATCCTTTGCTGATAAACACATCGACACAGATTGTATAATTATGGATTTGTGGTTTGAAAATGTCGCTAACTGTAATTGCCAATACATAGCAAATAAGGGATTAATTAGGTTTTGTTTTTTTTGTTTTTTTGAAATCTTCGAATGGTTCCAAATATTTATAATTGAATGTCGAGTGGTGAGCGATTCGGAAAAACTATTCAGGTGGACATGAAACTAGCAAAGTTGGCCAACAAAGAAGAAATGAGAATGAATTCAATTACTATAATTAAAATTGAAGTTGTTTTTTTATCAGATAGAGAAAAGGCTGGAATATAAAGATATTTAGATGAATATATAGATTGATATATAGATAGATGGGAAGACAGATATAGATAAGAACAGTATAAATAGTGAGACACCGAGTGGAAAGGTAGGACTGTTCCCGTTAACGACAAGCTAGTCGTACATGTACCATTAATTGTAAATACACTTGTCTTATTTTACCCCATCTCGACTTGACTTCTTTTTACTGTTGGGACTAACATCACAACAGTATATCTATTCATAGGGCCACACTACCTTTGTGATGGTGTCACAGTTTTGCTGCAAGCAGGGCTTTATGAATAGGGTGTACTAGCCCTAATTTTATCCTTCTCCAAGACTGGTTGCCCTAACAAGGCAAATTAACGCATTCTACCGCACTATTTACACACCGATGGAAGGAAAAATCACGTTTTTTTATCAGATAGAGTAAAAGACAGAAGACGGAAGGTATTTAGATGGATAGATAGATAGATAGATAGATAGATAGATGGGAATAGATGGATATAGATAAGAACAGACTAAGATAGATAGATAGATATATATATAGATAGATAGATAGATAGATAGAAGATAATGTATCTGCATAGATAGATAAATAATGAATGTATCTACATAGATAGATAGATAGATAGATAGATAGATAGAGAATGTATCTACAACGATATATAGATAACGATGGGTCGACATACATAGATACATATTTATTACAATGGTATACACAGGAATAACCTACTCGAGTTTCACCATAAGGATCTTCAGGGTTAAATCCACTGACTGCAATTAATCAATATCTAGATTAATTCAGTGGATTAACCCTGAAGATCCTTATGGTGAAACACGAGTAGGTTATTCCTGTGTATACCATTGTAATAAATTTGCTCTACTGACGTATTGAGCACTTTATATTTGTTATATCGCTGTATTATCATTGTGAGACTTGTATCAACTAAGCATTGTGACCAATTTAACCGGTAAGTCGCCATTTTCATATAAAAAATCATAGATAGATACATAGATAGATACTTCGATAGATAGAGAATGTATCTACATAGATAGATAGATAGATAGATAGATAGATAGATAGATAGATTAATTTTTTTTTACGTATCTGTGTTCTCGGCTTAAGTTGACCTTAACACAGATAAATATATATTCTTATCAGATATACCGACAAAGAAGCATACGTGGACCCCATAATAAACATCATATATAAATATATATATATGTTATATATATATATAATGTGGTGTGTGTTGTGTGTGTGTGTGTGTGTGTGTGTGTGTGTGTGTGTGTAAATATCCATTGCCGTTTAATATGAGTGATATAAGACTTACAGGCTACCTCCAGACTCGATCGATTTTTCACCACACACACACACACCACACACACACACACACACACACATATATATATAATATATATTATATTATATATATATATATATATATATAAGTGGTCCTTACATTTGATATATTCAATATAAGTAGATTCCCAAGTGACCAACAGACATGATATAACATTGGACACGTATTCGTTAAGTACAAGGTTATATACGATTCTATTTCAAAGCAATTATCTGATACCCTTGATCAAGAATTTATTCTCGTACCCGGATATTCCGAGTGTACGGTCTGGCGTAAGCATACCCCATAGCAACTACGAAACCTTGTTATTGAGTTCCTCTCTGCCCCTGTTATTTAATTCAATTCTTCTATTAATATGGCTTCAGTATTGCATCGCGTAGAGCCGTTATTCAGAGACGAATTATCCAACTCGAATGGCCGTCTTCTCCCCAATCATATCAAAATCGTCGTTCAAGCAATTCTCGCACTATTTTGTCTTGCGTAGCAATAATTGCATCGTAGCAGCAACATGGCCGTGATAGATAGAAAGATCTTTGCGGAAATCACGCATCATTTGCCGTTTTTCGCGACAACGTTGGAGCCATGATTATAACTGAGATACATTCACATAATGCTTCATATCATGATAGGTTAATGCGGCTATAAAAAGAATGTAGTTTGATTAGTCAAGACTTATGTTCTGATACGGTACTATCTTTTAATTATTAGACCGTATAGAACAACTTATTTGATAAATCATTGGTTTGGTTTGGTTTTAGTTGTGTTACGTAGTTCTTTATTGCCATTACTCCCAGGTCCACTCTGTAGTAGATATGCGGCTGACTATCAAACATATATCATTATCTAGCACGATTATTTAAGGAAAATTAATGATTATTTATAGTAAAATTTATTGTAAATAATGATTATATATTATTTACTCCTTTTGAGTTTTCACATCAGTGTTAGCTGATGGTCTTTCACTGGAGTCTGAGTGACAGCAAGTCTCCTCAGGTCTCCAGGACTCTTCTGAGTATTCTGGCAGATTGCAGCAGTGCAGTGTTCTGAATGGTTTCAATCCTTCCTCTGATATCCAAACTTTCCAAACCCTTTTCTAATGCTTTTGGGACTGTTCCAAGTGCACCAACTACAATTGGTATAACTTTCACTTAATTTTTCAGTTCTTGGCAAGGTCCAGATATTTGTCAATTTTTTCATTTTCCTTTAACTTCACCCTGTGATCCGCTGGCACTGCAAAATCCACCAGTTGACAAGTTCTTTCTTTTTTGTTAATCAACACTAGGTCTGGTCTTCTTGCTGGGATAAGGTGATCCGATGATCTTGCTGGGATAAGGTGATCCGTTTTAATTTCAAAGTCCCAGAGAATTTTGTGCGTTTCGTTCTCAAGAACAGATTCTGGTTTATGCATATACCATTTTGTTGTGTGGTCAAAATTTAATTTCTTGCATAATTCCCAGTGGATCACCTTCCCAACCCAGTCGTGTCTAGTTTTGTATTCTCGTTGTGATTATTTTCACTCCTTTTGAGTTTTTCACATCAGCGTTAGCTAATGGTATTTCACTGGAGTCTGAGTGACAACAAGTCTACTCAGGTCTCCAAGGATCTTCTGAGTATTCTAGCTGATTGCAGCAGTGCAGTAGTCTGGATGGTCTCAATTCTTCTTCTGAATCCTAGATCCTCCATTTTTTTCTCCAAGTTTATTGGGACCGTTCCAAGTGCGCTAACTAAGCACTAACTAAGCCATTTCACTCTCATATTGCACAGCCTTTTCAATTATCTGGCAAGGTCCAGGTATTTATCCAATCTTTTCATTTTCCTTCATCTTCACCCTGTGATCTGCTGGGACCGCAAAGTTCACCAGTTGACACGTTCTTTTTTTTTCTTTTTTGTTAATCAACACTAGGTCTGGTCTCCTTGCTGGAAATAGGTTATTATTATTATTATTTACTCCTTTTGAGTGTTCACATCAGTGTTAGCTGATGGTCTTTCACTGGAGTCTGAGTGACAGCAAGTCTCCTCAGGTCTCCAGGACTCTTCTGATTATTCTGGCAGATTGCAGTAGTGCAGTGTTCTGAATGGTTTCAATCCTTCCTTTGATATCCAAACTTTCCAAACCCTTTTCCGATCCTTTTGGGACTGTTCCAAGTGCACCAACTACAATTGGTATCACTTTCACTTTCATATTCCATAACTTTTTCAGTTCTCTGGCAAGGTCCAGATATTTGTCCATTTTTTCATTTTCCTTTAACTTCACCCTGTGATCTGCTGGCACTGCAAAATCCATCAGTTGACAAGTTCTTTCTTTTTTGTTTATCAACACTAGGTCTGGCCTTCTTGCTGGGATAAGGTGATCCGTTTTTATTTCAAAGTCCCAGAGAATTTTATGCGTTTCGTTCTCAAGAACAGATTCTGGTTTATGCATATACCATTTTGTTGTGTGGTCAAAATTTAATTTTTTGCATAATTCCCAGTGGATCACCTTCCCAACCCAGTCGTGTCTAGTTTTGTATTCTCGTTGTGCTAGTTTGCTACATTCGCAGAGTATATGGTTTACAGTCTCATCTCTATTCCCTGAAAGTTGTTATTATTATTTTATTATTATTATTATTATTATATCATCATCATATTATTATTATATTTATATCATTATATGTATTATTACATATTAAATAAACAAAAGGAAAACATGTAAGAAAGAAAAAAGAAACAAATAATAAAAACTGAAAAAGAAACAAAAGGAAACACGTAAGGAAGAAAACAATGAAATATGTTAAGTTGTTGCATACCTATATGTTATATACTTCTCTTACTTCTTACTCTGTCGTCTATTCTTCCGGCATGGTATATCTTCTAAGGTCTCGTCTGGTCTTCTATTGGGGATTCCGGGTCTGGTCTCTGTTGGGGATCACTCCTTATCAGAAGCCTTGTGTCATTGTTAGCTTTTAGTAATAACCACAAGACTTCGATTTACTTTTGATGTTACTTTATTCCATAAACCCCCAGACCAGACAATGCGCGCGGATCCTTACATCTTGCTAGCTTCGCTTCTAACTTCTAACTCTAACTAACTGAGTTGCTTACACCTTAAACCGGAAGGGACTTCTATCGCCTTCCAGTTCTCACAATCATCCCCGGACCGCAAGGTCAGAATGAGGTCAAACGCTGTCACTCACTCTCAAGGCCATCAGCTGTACTGATCGCCATAATGATTTCTACACTATTGTCATAATCATTAGGTATCTAATGATTATGTAACAAAGTTATTTATTATTATTATTCATTATATTATTATTATTTGCATTATCATTATACATATCATTATGAGTATAGACAAAAGGATATGAAAACAACACAATATGCTTTTAAAGTGAAAAGATTTTATATCATTTCCGTCATATACTTCCCAGCAAATTTAAATTTCAAACACCTTACAATCATTCATACTTTTTTGCTTTATATATAAGAAAAAATAAAAATTAGAATTTAAAAATCTAAATTTGTATTTTTTATATTTAAATACAAAAATAAGAATTCTTTTCTAAAAATCCGTAGCGGGCCTACCGTCAACGGGTTAATACTCATCCTGTTTGAAAAAGAGAATTTGTCTATCGTCGAGTTTGGAATATGTCTTCTTTTTTCAAAAACTGTTACAATAAGAGATACATGACTGTCGCTGACCGAGAAAAGCGTTGGCGGATGTGCTTATATTTGAAACTACCGCATAACTTTTTTGCAACATCAATGTTTTCGTTTTGAATTTATTTATTTTCGTCTCCGCTTTTGATAAGTCCGGAGTATAAACAATCTCTGAAGATGATTTTTATAAATCGAAATATTGTTCAATATTAGCTATGAATATGATATAAAATCTTAAGCGGAGTTTAACAGGTTTGAATTCAGCGTTTTCCTTCTCCTATACCGGTTGCTTAACCAAGGTTAATCCCCATTACTACCGGTGCTATTGACTCAGAATGGTATAACCTGTTAGTGTTCCATCTATAGGTTAAATATATCAAAAAGTGAGTTTTAAGAAATGATTTTAAAAATATTCAGTTTGAAATAAAATTGAATGAATCAAACAAAATATTACTATTATCTGCGTTATTCGGACTATTGTCCTCATCTTCATTGTTATCTGTACAATGTTTCGGCCGATATGCCCTCTTGCCTTCTTAGATTTTTTTGGAGCCGGGACACCATCCTATTTCATGATCTATACCGTGCACCTCCAAATAATTAACAATTAAATTTATCAAAGATTTTAATGAAAATTATTTGCACTGATTAATAACGTTAAGTGAGAGGGATGTGCTTGCTTTGCTTGGCATAAATTGTCAATTCTTGATGAAGAAGGCCGTAGGGCATATCGGCCGAAACGTTGTACAGATAACAATGAAGATGAGGACAATAGTCCGAATAACGCAGATAATAGTAATCATCAAGCCTCGTCTCAAACATTCAGAGAGATAGCAAACAAAATATCTTCGGCATAAAATAACCCAACAATGTTAGCCGTGTCGTAAATCCAACTAACCAACCTCTTTTTAACATACGTATGCTAGAAGGCAATGGCCGATGGTCTTAGAGTCCAGGAGATGACGTTAAATTGTATTACGGGGTGAGGTTTCAAGTCTGGAGCTCTGAGGATTGTGCATTACCCTTCGTTGCAATTACTCACAGATCCACTTTTATACGGAGTGATATTACTTGTTAGGGTCGCATCTATGGGTCAATAGAATGTGTCCCTTAGTACCTTATATTTTTGTCTTGTGGAGGCGCGTGGTCTAATGGTTAGAGTAATAAGAAATGGACCCGTCGACCCGAGTTCAATTCCTGGACGAGGGTGTTTGCATTTCACATGGCGCTAATACCCTTGGCAAATCTATGAATCCAATTCTCCCTTCAGCTATGGGTAACCAGCAGGGCAGACTGGGCTTTTTAACCGTGGGTAGGTAACCAGTCTAGGAGAAGGAAAACTCTGAATTCAAACCTGTTAAACTCCGCTTAAGGAATTGACATTGTGTCACATCATGCTCGTGCGGACGGGTTGGTCTAATGGTCAGAGTCGTAGGAAATGGACCCGTCGACCCGAGTTCACTTCCTGAACGAAGCTGTTTGCATTTCACATGGCGCTAATACCCTTGGGAAAGGTATGAATCCAATTCTACCTCCAGCTATGGGTAAATAGTAGAGCAGACTGTGCTTTTTAATCATGGCTAGGTAACCAGTCTAGGAGAAGGAAAACTCTGAATTCAAACCTGTTAAACTCCGCTTAAGGAATTGACCCTGTGTCACATCATGCTCGTGCGGACGGGTTGGTAAATATATTTTTTTGTCTACGACCCTGAATGGTTTTGTTGTATTGTCCTCGCCCGGAAGAGGAAGCTTCCGGCAGAGGGACAAAGAGAAGATAAAAATATATATTTAAAAAAAGGGAATACGGAAGAGGGGTTTTCCGGTCAAAGAAGCTGGGAAAAGATAAAGAAATATATGACAAATGTTCGCTATCAGATCAAACGAAAAATGCGTAAGCATATTTAGCGGATGTAAAAACCAGATCAAAAGATAAAGATGCGTGGGCGTACTTATCGATATAAAGGCCAGAGGATTCGAGCCGACGGGGTTAGTCAGACAGAAGACTCGGAACAGAGAACAAGTGAACCGACAGCCGGTCATGGTCCGTTCACGGCCGACAGGCTGTGAGACGCACCTAGCTACCACCTCACCAACGCTAGCCATCCCAGCAGCAGTCATCGTCAACCCTCGGGCATTTCCACTTGTCGCCGTCTTCGCCAGCCACCCAGCATTTTTATTCTGTCCAGGTCAAAGTAAGATTAGGTACAAAATAGGTAGACCTATGATAAAGTCCGTTAAATCCGATAATCAGTAGAATCGAGTACCTTCTCTAAGCTACGTCCTAATCCACTAAAGTCATTGGAAAATTCTTTAGTACATTTTTCGCGATTGACTGACTGAAATCCATACTCAGTTGAACTGTGTAAGAATAAACGTGTGGGTTGTTACTAAGCACAGATTAACCTCTCACAAAGCCGCCACAAATGGTTGAATGTAAAATAAGATGAGATAGAAATGCAACAAGAAAAAAGAGTAGAAGAATGCCAAAGAAATAAAAGAGAAAGAAGAAAGAGAAAAAAAATATTATTAAAAAAACGAAAAACGTATTATTCGAGGATTCATGACACATGAAAAAGTTCAGACGATTTTATTTTTTAATGTGAATTTTAAAAAAAGATAATAAATAACAAAAATATTGTTAGATATAAAAGTGGGCAAATAATGGAGGGGAAATTGAAGAAAGAAAGAAAGAAAGAAAGAAAGAAAGAAGCGATAAAGGAAGGAAAGAAAAAGGAAACATAAAGGACCCGAAACACAAAGAAAGAAAAAAAGAGGGAGAGAGAAAAAGAAAGAAAAATTGAAACGCAAAATACAAAGAAAAAGCGAAAGAAAGAAAGAAACCCAAGATGCAAGGGAAAAGGAAATTACAAACGAAAATACGAAAGAAAGAATGATTGAATGAATGGTATAGGAAAGAAAGAAAAAAAAGAAAAAAAGAAAAAAACAAAGAAAGAAAGAAAAAAGATAGAAAGAATGAAATCCAAAATACAAAGAATAAAGGAAATTAAAAGAAAGAAAGAAAGAAAAAAGAAAGAAAGAAAGAAAGGCAAAAAGTAAACACGTAGGAAAGAAAGAAAAAAATTAAAAAAACAAATAAAGAAAAGTGAAGAAAAAAACAAAAACAAGAGGAAAAACCTAAGAAAGAAAAAGAATGAAATATTTTTTTTAAAAGAAATTCGTATACGAAAACTAAGTAATGAAAATGAAAGAAACATGAAAAAAGCAAAATAAAAGCCTATAAGAAAGAAAGAAAAACGTAAAGCAAAAAAGAAAACATAACCATGTTAAAAAGGAAAAAGAAAAGAAAGAAAGAAAGAAAAAAGAAAGAAAAGAGAAAGACAGAATGGGAGAAAGAGAGAAGAGAAAAGAGAAATAAAGAAAAAGGAAAAAGTAATGAAAATTGCAAAGAAAAGTGTAAATAGAAAGAAAGAAAGAAAGAAAGAAAGAAGAAAATGAAAAGGGAAACAAAGAAAAGAAAAAAAGAAAAAGGGAAATTACAAGAAAGAAAGAAGAAAGAAAGAAAGAAAGAAAAAAGAAAAAGAAAGAAAAAAGAAAGGAGAGAGAAAGAAAGGAAGAAAGCAAGATAGAAAGGATAAAGAAAGAAAGAAAGAAGAAAGAAAGAAGAAAGAAAAGAAAAAAGAAAGAAAAAAAGAAAGAAAAGAAAGAAAAAGAAAGAAAGAAAGAAGACAGGGAACGAAAAGGGAAACAAAGAAAAAGAAAAGGGGAAATTACAGAAAGAAAGAAAGAAAGAAAGAAAGAAAGAAAGAAAGGAAAAAGAAACAAAGAAAGAGAGAGAAAGAAAGCAAGAAAGAAAGAAAGAAAGAAAAAAGAATAAAAAAAGAAAAAAGGGGAACAAAGGAAAGAAAAAAGAAAAAGGGAAATTACAAGAAAGAAAGAAAGAAAGAAAGGAAGAAAGAAAGAAAGAAAGAAAGAAGAAAGAAAAAAAGGAGAAAGAAAGAAAAAGAAGAAAGAAAGAAAAGGGAAACAAAGGAAAAGAAAAAAAGAAAAAGAGAAATTACAAGAAGAAAGAAGAAAGAAAGGAGAAAGAAAGGAAGAAAGAAAGGAATAAAAAAGAAGAAAGAAAGAAAGAAAGAAAGAAAGGAATAAAAAGGAGAAAGAAAGAAAGAAAGGAATAAAAAAGGAGAAAGAAAGAAAGAAAGGAAAGAGAATAGAAAAAGGAATAAAAAGGAGAAAGAAAGAAAGAAGAAGAAAGGAATAAAAAAAGGAGAAAGAAAGAAAGAAAGGAAAAAAAAAGAAAGAAGAAAGAAAGAAAGAATAAAAAAGGAGAAAGAAGAGAAAGAAAGAAAGAAAGAAAGATAAAAAAAAGGAGAAAGAAAAAAAGAAAGGAAAGGAATAAAAAAAAGGAGAAAGAAAAAGAAAGAAGAAATATTTAAAAAAGAGGAAAAAGAAACTAAAAGAAAAAAAGGAAAAAAGAGAGAAATAAAGAAATTCTGGAAATAATTCAAGAAACCGTTCCCCCCCCCCAAACACACAATGAACAAATAAAACCGTTAGAATTTGACCAATTCGAAGACAACAACAAAAACAAAATGGAAGAAACAAAAACCAAGAAAAAAGAAAAACCGAACTGAATTTCCTTAATCTTAAAAATCAGACATTTGAAGCAAAAGAGAGAGATAATGAGACGGAAGAATAAAAAGGAAAAAAAAAATACAACGAATTCTTGAAATTATTTTCGTTGTTGTCTGATTCAAGTGTTTTTTATTTGCTTCATAGATCATCTCTTGTACTTTAAAGAGGTAAAAAAAAACGCATCTTTTTTTTTTTTTTTGCTCTTCTGTCCATCCGTAAATATTTAAAGCAACGTTTTTTTTCTTCCTATTGTTGCTTACGAGGTTGAAGCCGGTTTGAAAATTGTAAACGAAACGGAAGCCAGAATCATTGATAGTTAAGTGCATCTGCGACAACGAGGAGAAAGCTGTTAACTCTTTCTACAAACGACAACCATCCATTTTTAATTTAAACAAAATACATTCTCTGACTTTTAGAAACACTAACATTAACAAATGAGAAGAATTTCTTTTTGCAATCTGAATTTCTTTCAGTTTTCTTTGAATAGTAACCCGGCAATACTTGCAAATCGGTCGGAAAATTAAAATATATTACAGGGGACCCAGAAAAAACAGAACCAGAATTATTTATTTGTTTTCCCATTAAACTAACCCTAAACCCCAACCCTAACCCTAACCGTAAACCCTAAAATCTAACCCTAAACCCCTCTAATAAAAATTAATAGTTTTATTACAAAATTTGTGGGTTCTGTTTTTTCGGGGTCTCCCTAATTTTCCGACCGATTTGCAAGTTTAGCCAGTAACCCTTTGCTTTAATAGTTTGTTAGCTGCGTTTGTAGAATACGATGTATTGATCGTTATTGAGTTTGGGTTTAGTTGGTTAATTCTAGTCTAGTTTGGTTTGATTTGGTTTGTTTTACGGCATATCAACCTCATTGGGTCATTTAATACCGTCATTTAATTCCGAGTTTTGAAATGAATTCATTCTTAATGGATACTCCATTTTTCGATTTCTCTGAATGTTTGAGATGAGGCTTGATAATTAATATTATCTGCGTTATTCCGACTATTGTCCTTATTTTCATTGGTATCTGTACAACATTTTGGCCAATGTGCACTCCGGCCTTCTTCAGGTATTTCTTGTCAGACTCGGGAACTTTCTCGGACCTGGGAATCTTCTCTTCGAACTCGGGAACCTTCTTTTCGAACTTGGGAACCTTCTTGTCGTAATCGGGAGCCATCACAGAACTTTGAACCTAACCCTTTATTCAATCCACGGGGTTATCCTGCTCTCATTCCGCTAACCATAGCTGGGGTAGAGGCGTTAAGCTGTGTTAATTATTATTCTATGTTACTGCTTCCCTTGGCCAGGATTGAGCCTGCAGTCCAGAGATAACCGTTACTTAGAATTGTCTTAACCTAACTCCTTTATCCACTAGGCCATGTGTCCAATTGGTCAATCCAGTGTGAATTTTGGACACGTGGTTAGGTTTAAAGTTCCGTGATGGCTCCCGATTACGACAAGAAGAAAAATACTCTGCAGAGCGATATTGAATTTCAGTTTAGTTGGTTAATTCTTGTCTTGTAATGTTACATGAAATACTTCTTGTGTTATCTCTATTAATAATGGAGATTCGCTTCCGGTTTTTGTCTGTAACAAAACTACGTCACTGCTTACGTCACATTACCCAAAATCGTCATAACATAAAATAAATACACTCAAAATTTAAACATGCAACATTAGACAGTCCTCATTGTTTTTTTAAACAAGTTTTAATAAATACATGACTGGTATTATATATCTATATATAGTTTGTTTTATTTAAATATATATTTAAAGTTTACATTTCAAATTGTTTTAATTTTTAATCCTTTAATGAATTTGATGATTTTACTTATTTTTAAAACATATTGCCTGAGGGGAGGGAGTTCAAAATTCAATGTCAGCGAGTTTGTACCCTAAGTAAAATCATCAAATTCATTAAAGGATTAAAAAATTAAACAATTTGAAATGTAAACTTTAAATATGTAGGGGACGGGTTATTCATTTTGAAAAATTTCCATAATTGTTAAACATATTTCTCATCCTGATGTCTTGATGGAGGTTAATAAAACTGTTGTAGAGGAGTTACCACCCCTACATGATGGACTGGATCATAGCCTATTTAAAAAAAAAAGTCGACGTAGCAGGGATAGAAAAGGAAAATTATATTCGGACAAAATCACTGTGTTTGACTACACACATTTGACCCTCCTCATTCTTGTAAGTTTGTCTTTGTGAATTGTTCTACTTCTTGTTTTTATTTAATAAGTATCTGTTAGCACCAGATACAAGTGCCGAATAAAATATATCTCAAGCACATTACTTCTCAAGTATAAAAATGCATTAGAAATGATTTCTACTATAAAAATGCATTAGAAATGAGTTCTACTATAAAAATGCATTAGAAATGATTTTTTACTATAAAAATGCATTAGAAATGATTTTTCCTATAAACATGGATTAGAAATGATTTCTACTATAAAAATGCATTAGAAATGCTTTCTACTATAAAAATGTATTGGAAATAATTTTTACTATAAAAATGCATTGGAAATGATTTTTACTATGAAAATGCATTGGAAATGATTTCTACTATAAAAATGCATTAGAAATTATTTCTACTTTAAAAATGCATTGGAAATGATTTCTACTATAAAAATGCATTGGAAATTATTTCTACTATAAAAATGCCTTAGAAATGATTTCTACTATAAAAATGTATTGGAAATGATTTCTACTATAAAAATGCATTAGAAATGATTTCTACTATAAAATTGCATTAGAAATGATTTTTACTATAAAAATGCATCAGAAATTATTTCTACTATAAAAATGCATTAGTAATGATTTTTACTATAAAAATGCATTAGAAATGATTTATACTATAAAAATGCATTGGAAATGATTTTTACTATGAAAATGCATTAGAAATGTAATAAGTATCTGTTGGCAACAGATACAAGTGCTGAATAAAATATATCTCAAGCACACTATTTCTCTGTGTGTCTTTTAGTACCTCAACGATACAACATAAACCGAAACGCTTTAAAGTCGACATCACTTTCTATAATACATTTATCCTTTTTGGAATACTTTGTTTTCCTATTTTCTACATTCGTTATGTATATACGTGGCAGTCTTAGAGGTAATCGTAATGCTCGTTTGTTGTTTTTTTTTTTTTTTTTTTGGGGGGGGGTTGCTGGGGGGGGGATTTTTATTTATTTATTTATTTGTTAATGTGAGGAATATGCAATATCGACGACGTGGGATTAGTGTCTTTGTTCAATGTCTTTTCTTGTCTCATTTCAGCCTTTTTTAGAGAGTGGGAAATAATGATAAAAAATAAAATATATCCCAAGCACACTATTTTCTCTGTGTGGCTTTTAGTACCTCAACAATACAACATAAACCAAAACGCTTTAACGTCGACATCACTTTCTATAATAAATTTATCTTTTTTTAAAAACTTTGTTTTCCTATTTTCCACATTCGTTATGTATACTAGCAAATGTATGCACCCTCCGGGTGCAAGTATTTAAGTTTTAATGTAATAAAATATTAGATTAATTTAGAAAGGCTAATGAAACTAAATAAGAATGCAGATAAACAGATTTGAAACTGAGGGTGTATAATCAAAAAATAGAACAACTGAAACTTACTCTTCCCCCACTCCCGTCTTTCATTGCTAAATAATCCTAATTTAACTATTTAGTTAAAATATGAAGTAAAGAATAAGATTACAGTTATTTCTTCTTGTTAACGGATTTCTTTTACGATTTATCTTCGAGATTTTTGCTAATATTCATTAAGATAAAATTAAACAGTTAGAAATCAATAATACTAAGCACATATTTATTAAAATCAGATTTTTTATATCAATATGCAAATTAGTCTTCCCATTCACACTGTAAACTTCTATTTTGTATTATATATAAATACAATTGCATGTTATAAATATGTAGATATTGTCAACAGTATTATTAATATAAAGCAAGTTTATCAATAATTGAGGTTTAAATAAAAATAACAATCCTGTAGAATGTGACGTTAATAACGAAGAGAATTGTGACTTGAATAGTAACATAGTTTCGGTTACAAACAGAAAAACTCACAATCTCCATTATAATAAGATACGTGGCAGTGTTAGAGGTGATAGTAATATTTGTTTGTTTTTGGGGTTTTTTTTGTTTTTTGTTGTTGTTTTTTGAGGGTTTTTGCTGAGTTTTTTTTTGTTTGCTTTATTTATTTATTTATTTGTTAATGTGAGGAATATGCAATATTGACGACGTGGGATTTGTGTCTTTGTCCAATGACTTTTCTTGTCTCATTTTAGCCTTGTTTAGAGAGTAAAAAATAATGATAAAAAAATTAAATGGACATGAAAAATAAAAGTCAATTGCTTTCTAAATATATCTGACAATGAGAAGCGGATACCAATGTGAATCATTTCGTTTATTTTCTTCTTTTTTTTATAATGGTAAATAAATGTCCAATTATTGAGATGGATTTGAAAATTTTCAACACAAGCAAAAACAACAAAATCCAAAGAAGAAAAAAAAAAGTAATCATTTGCTCGTTGGAAATGTGGTAAAATCGTCACAGACTTTGTCTCATATCCAATGCGAGACGCAAAAACTCGGTATTCCTTGAAGACATTTAATCACTGGAATCGGTCGGGAGGATTTTATTCGAGCGAACATAATATCTTGGAACTGTCGAAATGGATTCTTACAGATTGGAACCGATCTTTAAAACTGCCATTCAAATTCAAGAAAACATCGTTTTCCCGCCGAAATTACAATTTAAACCGGAAGCCCCATGGATTGGCCACGCCCCATTAAGTCGTATAAGGATTTTATTTCTTTTCTTTTTTTTTCTTTTTTTTTAAATTTATTTATTCATTTTTCCAATTTTTTTGGTTGTAAAAGAAAATAAATACCATTCTTTTTTATTTTCTTTGACAAAAGAAGACATTCTAATTCATAAGGTTTTATTTTTAGAAACAATAACTATCAGTACGAAATTAACCATATTCTTCATTTTAGTTACTGTTACGAATTGCAGAATAGCACGCAAGTGTTAATATTGTAAGATTCAAAGTTAATAATTGAACAACAGCTCCGACACGTTGTGAGACAAAACATCTAATAGGTGTACAGCACATGGTAATGATAAGATACATAAAGTACATAGATACATAAGATACAAATAAGATATAAGAGTAGAGATAAAAGGACACATTCATGAATGGTAAATACAAGATACAATATTTAGGTATATACGAGATACCCAAATGTACATAAAATATACATGTTAAAGGATAGTCCATGCTGTTAAAGGACTTACAGTAATGTAAGGGGGGTCAAAAGCCCCAGCGAGAAGGGGGTAGATAGACTCTAGCCTATAGCAGTTCTTGAGAAGATCCAGCTAAAAAGAGGAAGACAAGTTCAAATCAGGCGCTGAAATACCAGAGGTCCCCTAGTGGGAACAAACGGCAACACAGCGGGAAGATAACTCTTCCAGGCAAAGGGAAGATAATCCCCTACAATATCATTATAAATTATAAAATATCATTACGTATAAAAGCATTACATTTTTAATATAAAAAAAAACAGTGATAGGATTTGTGGTAAATTTAGGATTAGGCTAATTCGGAAGATGGTAATTATTCAAAAGCAACAGATTGATCCCATAAAATTACCATTCCCCACATACAAAGCCCACCCCTACTTTTCTCATTCCTCTATACCACACACCAAACCCCCCTTCTTTCCTCCATTATCCAATTACCCTTTCACTATAAAAGCAGAATGTACAAACACTTGTCTCAATAAATTTGGAAAAAGCTTCAGCCAACAATGAGGTGAAATATCAATTGAGTTTACTTTCTGTGTTGTTATATCCACTTTTTACCTAGGGTCGAGTTAGATCAGTCGGTAGAGCGGTGGGCTAGAAACCACAAGGTTCCTAGTTCGATACCGGCCCTCGCCAACTCAGCGTATGTGTATCACAGGGTACGGTGCGGTAAAGTAAGGAGCTGATGGTAGATGCGGCGCCCCACCTCAGACGCTAAAATAATCTCCTTGGTCTAGCGCTTGTGAAAAGGGGATAGACTCCCCCGCTAATTAGATGATACCGACTTTAGGCCACCCCCACACCGACAACAACCACATTTTGTCGGATTTATTCAATCCTTCATTCCTCATATATATATATATATATGATGGACTCTCCCGTTGATCGACGTATGAGTGTTCATACAATGAACACCCACACAGTGATTTGTTTATAGTGGTGAAGGCTTGTGTTGGACCATCCACACTTTTTGGCACAGTCGATAGGAAAGAATTGGTGCATCAAGGGTTGCCACAAACCCAATCAACGACCGACCTCAGGAATTTTGAATTCAGAGTTATCCCTCTCCTAGACTGGTATATATATATATATATATATATATATATATATATATATATATATATATATATATATATATAACTGAATTGAAAAATTCAAAAACAAAATCTAAAGCATAAAGAGCGTCCACAATAATCAACCGACGTTATTTGCGGTCCAAAAACATAACAGCAAGAAATGTCTTCACATAAACACCAGAAGAATTATTAGCAACCTGATGATGGCAAAATAGCCTGAAACCTGGGTAGTTGCCTATGGAAAACAATTATATTTAAAACATTCAATAAATAAATAAATAAAGCTCCTACAAATTTGTGGTTGAGCACTGTGATTTCTTTGTATCTCTCTCTCTCTCTCTCTCTATATATATATATAATATATATATATATATATATATATATATACAGAGAGAGAGAGACAGACAGACAGACAGACAGACAGAGACAGAGACAGAGACAGACAGACAGACAGAGAGAGAGAGAGAGAGAGAGAGAGAGAGAGAGTATCTTGTCTTTCTCTTGATTTGATGTAATTGTCATAATTATTTGTCGATACCATGAACTGCTTTGGCTTGGCGTTCGTCTCAAAGTTCCGGAAATGATTTGTCTTGATGAGTTGGTCATTTACGTGTCTATTGCTGGTTGACAATGAAAACCAAGCGAAGCATCTAAAGAATTTCGATTCTCTATTCGATTGATAAACTTAAACTCTTTCCAGATTGTAACAGATCGATCAGTTTGAACTGCAGTCGGTCAGCGCAGTTGGAATCGATCGATTTCTTTTGATTCGATAATAATTAAGGAGGTAATTGATTTGAAAACGAGGTTCCTGTCGATAGATTATTTGGAAATAGGACATGCTTGTCTCCAAGGCTGTGACAGAAATAAACAGAGGGAGTGAAGAGAATTTTAGTCATTGAAGAAAGAAATAAAGAAAGAAAGAAAGAAACATACAGAAAGAAAGAAAGAAGAAAGATACAGAAAGAAGAAAGAAAGAAAGAAAGAAAGAAAGAAAAAAAAAAGAAAGAAAAGAAGAAAGAAAAGAGAGAAAGAAAAATATAGAAAAAAGAAAGAAGAAAGAAAAATACAAGTAAAAAGAACGAAAGAAAGAAGAAAGAAAAATACAGAAAAAGAAAGAAAGAAAGAAAAATAAAGAAAGAAAGAAAGAAAGAAGAAAGAATGAAAGAAAATACAGAAAGAAAGAAAGAAAAGAAAGAAAGAAAGAAAGAAAGAAAGAAAGAAAAATACAGAAAAAAGAATGAAAGAATGAAAGAAAGAAAGAGAAGAAGAAAGAAAGAAAGAAAGAAAGAAAGAAAGAAAGAAAGAAAAAATGAAAGAAAGAAAGAAAGGAAAATACAGAAAAAAGAACAAAAGAAGATTGGGAGAAAGAAGTGAATACATAAAAGAATAAACCCAAAATGCAAAGAAAGAAAAAAAGAAAGATGAGAACAAACATAAAAACGATAAAAAGATAAATACAACAAAAAAAAACTAAAAGAGACCGAAAATACGAAGAAAAAGGGAAATTCGAAGAAATAAAGAAAGCAATAGAGAAAGAAAGAAAGAATGAATGAATGAAGAGGAAAAGAAAGAAAGAAAAATCAAAGAAAAAAGAAAGAAACCTAAAGACACAGAAAAGAGGAAATTACAAGAAAGAAAGAAAAGAAAGAAAGAAAAGAAAGAAAAGAAAGAAAGAAAGAAAAGAAAGAAAGAAAGAAGAAAAGAAAAAAGAAAGAAAGAAAGGAGAGAGAAAGAAAGCAAGAAAGAAAGAAAGAAAGAAAGGAAGAGAACGAAAAGGGAAAAAAAGGAAAAGAAAAGGGCAAATTACAAGAAAGAAAGAAAGAAAGAAAGAAAGAAAGAAAGAAAGAAAGAAAGGAAAAAAGAAAGAAAGAAAAAAGAGAGAGAAAGAAAAAAAGAAAGAAAGGGAAACAAAGAAAAAGAAAAAGGGAAATTACAAGAAAGAAAGAAAGAAAGAAAGAAAGAAAGGAGGAAGAAAGAAATAATGAAAGAAAGCAAGAAAGGAATAAAGAAAAGAAAAAGAAAAGAGAAAGAAAGAGAGAAGAGAAGAAAGAAAGAAGAAAAGAAAGAAAGAAAGAAAGAAAGAAAGAAAGAACAGAATAAAAATGTCACAGGCAAATATCAAGAGAAGTTGAAAAATGAAAGAATCAAAATGGAAATAAAAAATAAAAAATTGACAAAAAAATGAAAGAAATGAAACTAAAAAAAAGAAAACCCTCTTAATAGAATTACAACCACAACCCTGTTCATCTGTCCTCTGATTGAATAGAGCCCTAATCTAACAAACATGTTGATTCCTTAAACTTAAATGAATTACCCGCCTAAATTTGTCTTCATCCCATTCATTGTTTCGTAACTTCTCCAGTTTCTTTTTACACTAAAACGAAAAGATGTTACATTTTCAAAACCCTTCCTTAATTTACATCAATTCTGCTTACATGATATTTTTTTTCAAATAATCCTGTTGTGTCATGGAATCTGTGAAGGTTAACACACATTTTGATACAGAAGAAGATTGGTTTGTTTTTTGTTTTTTTTCGAGAAGAAATACGGTACATGGTTAAATACGATTAGTTGGGTATTACGTTAAATTGCATTTAGTGGTTAGGATTCAATTCGGGAACTCTGGGGAGTTTGGAATACCGATTTATTGGCATTATTCCAGGTCCACTCTTATCCAGAGAGGTAGTACATGTTAGGGTCCGGTCTATGGGTTAAGTAGATTAAAAAATGAGTTTAAAAATGTTTTTTTAAAAATTGAATACCCAACAAGAACAAATCAAACAATGGAATCAGTGAAGGTTGACAAATATGTTGATATAACAAGGTTTATTTACGAGAAGAAATACGGTTCACGGTTGAATACGTTTAGACGTATACTGGCGTGCTGGGTTCCATTTGGTTGAGGGGATGAGAATGACGACGGGGTGCTTACACTTATTTATTGTTTCAAATCTGCTTGATTCTAAATAATATATAAAAAAATAAATAAATAAATAAATAAATAAATAAAAAATCAGTTAATATAGAAATTAAATATTTTTTAATTAAACAATAAACTTATAGCGTTCTGTGTTTTTATTGGTCAGTATGATTTGATAATTTAAATGATTAATGTGGTTAGTAGTATTTATTGGTCTTGCTCCTTTTCTTCTTCAGTCAGATTTTAGCCCTGAAGAGCTTTATGCGAAACTAATAGTAGGTTCGTCTGACTCAGTAGATTATCCTTATTACTTGGCTCTACTTAGGTATCGAGCACTTTTTACAAATTAGCTTCTCCTAGCGGTTATATGAATATATATATATCTTATATACATATATATACATATAAATTGTTTTTTCTTTTGGCCAAATACTATACCAATAGATTATTTTTTGTTGGTACGACAATCTTGGTCTTTTCTTTTTTTCAAAAATTTTTTTCTCCCTGGTTGATGTTTGGTAGTATATTTTTACAATCAAACTCTCTGCCGGGTTTTTTCTCTCCGCAAGGATCTACCAACACGCTTGGTATATTAAAGACGTATACTGATCTTAAGCTGCTCACCCAGCTCTAAGAGCTGGCTGCTCAATAGTCATCAGACGAGTCCATTTTATGGGAGTAGTCATCAGACTAGTCCATTTTATGGATTACTCCACGACAAATTTATTTACAGAAATTTGGCCGCACAAAAATAAGAAATTAGAATGGTGACTTATTGTAACCTATTTTTGTCTGTAAAATGAGTTCTAAAGCTTCCCTACTCCTAAAAGTTGGTTTATAAAAGCATTTCCACTCGGAGAATCCAAACATACTATCGGAAAAGTCTTAAAGTCAACCAAGTTACTGATAATTTCTGATTTTTTCAGAGCAAGATCTAGCTTTTTTCTGGATGATTTGACATGGAATTACCCATATATACATACTCTATAACACACACACACACACACACACACACACATACGCACACACACACACACACACACACATATATATATATATATATACAGATACACACACACACACATATATACATACAGATACACACACACACATATATACAGATACACACGCACACGTATATATATATATATATATATATATATATATACACATGCATATATATACACACACACATATATATATACACAGATACACACACACATACATATATATACACATACATATATATACACATACATACACATACATATATACACGCACACATACACATATATATATATACTCTATAATACACACACACACACACACACATATATATACAGATACACACACACATATACAGATACACACACACGTATATATATATATATATACACATACACATATATATATATACACACACGCACACACATATATATATATACAGATACACACACACACACACACACACATGCACATATATATACACATACATACACATACATATATACACGCACATATATATATATATATATATATAATATTTTATAAAAAAAGGAAGGTCCGCAAAATGTATTTTGTTCTCAGAAAAATTTTTCAAATTCTTTTTGTTTTACATGTGCAACACGTGTTTCAGATCTTCTGGTATCTTCTTCAGGCTTTGATTGATAATATGGTATCTTCTTCAGACTTTGTTTTTCTGAGAACAAAATACATTTTGCGGACCTTCCTTTTTTATAAAATATTGAATTTTCTCCCGTTGGAACCAGAACAACACTTATATATATATATATATATATATATATATATATATATATATATATATATATATACAGTGATTGAAAAGTATATCTTTACTTTAAACTAAAATGGTTTCATTTCTTTCTGTACACCCAGTATATATAATATATGTAACTGATCTAAATAACAGAAGGTTTCAGTTTTACTTTCTGCTGAGCTCATTCAAACAGAACAAAATAGAATCGTTTCATTGTATTTTGACTTCTTATTGTTTCTCGAAAATTTAGTTCAATTCTCTGACTTCGGGGACATCAATTGAAACTTCAAATTGCTTTGATTCACTTCGACTTAAGCAATGTCAGTCAGCACTAAATGGAGTGATGATTACCCCGATATTGAACTTTGTATCAGGAAGAATGACCTTCGCTCAGGAGTAGATACACTTACCCTCGGGATGTCACACTTGTCCAACTAAACATGTCGGTAAAATTTCCAATTGTATCCGCTAATTCATCTCGGAGGGTCGCAGGTGTTTTGTATCGAAGGGGATGATTATGAAAACGAATTACGAGTAAGTCTCACCTTGGATATCCGACAGCAAATAGTCAAATCTATTGTAGTACTTCAGTCTCGTTGATAAGTAACTCACTCTCTCTCCCTTCCTCCCCTCTTCTGCCCCTCTCTCTCTCTCTCTCTCTCTCTCTCTCTCTCTTCTCTCTTCTCTCTCTCTCTCTCTCTCTCTCTCTCTCTCTCTCTCTCTCTCTCTCTCTCTCTGGAGAACCTGTCTTATTGATTAGTAACTCTCTGTCTGTCTGTCTGTCTGTCTCCGCTCCCCCCTCCTCTCTCTCTCTCTCTCTCTCTCTCTCTCTCGCTCTGTGTGTGTGTGTGTGTGTGTGCGTGTGTGTGTGTGTGTGTGTAAATAAATTAAGTCTCATTGCAATGTAAATTGCTCTGTGTGTCTGTCTCTTTTTCTCTCTCTGAAAAACTTAAGTCTAACTAATATGTAACTCTCTCTGTCTCTGTCTCTGTCTGTCTGTCTGTCTGTCTCTGTCTCTCTCTCTCTGTATATCTCTCTCCGTAATGTAGGTGTATTTGGTTTCCCACCCACTGCTCTCTGTCTCTGTCTCTGTCTCTCTCTCTGGAGAACCTGTCTTATTGATTAATAACTCTCTGTCTGTCTGTCTGTCCTCTCTCTCACTCTCTCTCTTTCTCTCTCTCTCTCTCTCTCTCTCTCTCTCTCTCTCTCTCTCCCTCTCTCTAAATAAATAAATAAAGTCTCATTGCAATGTAAATCGGACGTCTGTCTGTCTGTCTGTCTGTCTTTCTCTCTCTCTCTGTCACTCCGTAATGTAGGTGTATCTGGTTTCCCACCCACTGCTCTCTGTTTCTCTCTCTGTCTCTGTCTGTCTGTTTGTCTGTCTGTCTCTCTTTCTCTCAAGAACTTGTCTCATTAATAAGTAACTTCTCTATCTCTCTTTCTTTCTCTGTGTTTGTGTGTGTGTGTCTATGTTTCTGTGTTGTGTGTCTGTCTGTATGTCTGTATGTCTTTATACTATTGTCATCATGTTAGAGACATTTGTCTCCGGGTCTTTTTCGCGTAATTGCTTGATCAGAGAAGAACCATTAAGCTTTTATCAGAAAGATAAATGTTAAAGATTCTTCAATGTTTCACTTGTTTGCCCCTCGAAGATGAACAAAAACGTCTTTTTCAAAGGATTTCTCATCGTTAATTGTGAATTAGCCCCTAAACCCAAACACATTGGATTCTACTTGTAACAAATTCGCCATGAGTAAAGTGAAGGGAACAATTCATATTTTTGTATTATATAGATAAATTGTATGATTTAAAAATGTCATTCAGCATTGATTGAGAACACCCAAAATCTTCATTCATGCTATATATATATATATATATATATATATATATATATATATACAAACCTCATCCGCCCTGTCGGCTGGGCGTTAGAATGCACCGACTGCACCTCTGCAGAGGGGTAAGACTCCCGTGATGCTTAAGGATAGAGCCCAGGTGGATGAGCAGTTCCTGACATGCAATACTCCACTTTGGTCCTATCTTGGGCTAGACGGGCGGTCGGAGAGGCCCCGTCCGATCAATCGGCTGGTCACGTCAAGCCCTAGCACCTATATGATTTTCCCAACCCTATTGCCCTTATGGCAAGCTCCAATCCGTTTATATCATATGGGTGCTAGAAGGCGGTGGCTGCGGGTCTACATGTCCTGGGAATGACGTTAAACTCTATCTGATGGTGAGGTTCCAGTTTTGGAGGTTTGGGAAATGTGGAGCACCCCTTCATCACCATTGCTCCCTGGTCCACTCTGACCCGGAGTGGTAGTACCTGTTAGGGTCCCATCTATGGGTTAAATAGAAAAATGTATTTATAAAAAAATTGTATTATCCATTAAGAATTGATTCATTTCCAAACTTTATCGGCATTAAATGACCCACTTAGGTTGATATGCCGTAAAACCAAACAAACCAAACAAACCTAATATATATATTACATATATATGAGGTTTGTTTCGATTCCGTTTATCGCAAAAGATTTATACACACACACGCAACCACACATTCATAAACACATAAAAAATACACAATGCTTTTTTCGATACAAACACTTACACATTCTAATACTCACACCGTAAAAAAGAATATTTGACGTCATATTTCAAACCGTCCATTTTTTCAACATTCTTTTTTCAGACTTCAAAATTTTAAACAGACTGATAAACAAGGACTATCACTTGCTTTTCTCGTTATTCTGTGATAAAATATTTTATCATCTTCCATATACCAACAAATGCCCTGAAGATGATCTAATTAATTGTATACCCAATAAGAATGAATAAAAAAAACACCATCGGCAGAAAAAAAAACCCTAGGTTTAATCAACCTATTAACATATTTTAAATAAATATTTTTTTAGAACCCATATTACTTTTGGAGATTTGTGGAATGTGGAGTATCCCTTCATCACCATTGCTCCCTGGTCCACTCTGACCCGGAGCGGTAGTACCTGTTAGAGTCCCATCTATGGGTTGAATAGAAAAATGTATATATTTAAAAAACTGTGTATCCATTAGAAATTTTTTCTTCATCGGCATTAAATGACCCACTGAGGTTTATATGCCATAAAACAAACCAAACCAAAATCTCCATTAAGAATGAATTCATTTCGAAACTTTATCAGCATTAAATGATCCACTGAGGTTGCTATGCCGTAAAATAAACCAAACCAAAATCTCCATTAAGAATGAATTCATTTCAAAACTTTATCGGCTTTACATGACCCACTGAGGTTGATATGCCGTAAAATAAACCAAACGAAAATCTCCTTTAAGAATGAATTCATTTCAAAACTTTATCGGCATTAAATGACCCACTGAGGTTGATATGCCGTAAAATAAACCAAACGAAAATCTCCTTTAAGAATGAATTCATTTCAAAACTTTATCGGCATTAAATGACCCACTGAGGTTGATATGCGTAAAAAATAAACCAAACCAAAATCTCCATTAAGAATGAATTCATTTCAAAACTTTATCAGCATTAAATGACCCACTGAGGTTGATATGCCGTAAATAAACCAACCAAATCTCCATTAAGAATGAATTTATTTCAAAACTTTATCGGCATTACATGACCCACTGGGGTTGATATGCCGTAAAATAAACCAAACGAAAATCTCCTTTAAGATGAATTCATTTCAAAACTTTATCGGCATTTAAATGACCCACTGAGGTTGATATGCCGTAAAATAAACCAAACGAAAATCTCCTTTAAGAATGAATTCATTTCAAAACTTTATCGGCATTAAATGACCCACTGAGGTTGATATGCCGTAAAATAACCAAACCAAAAATCTCATTAAGAATGAATTCATTTCAAAACTTTATCAGCATTAAATGACCACTGAGGTTGATATGCCGTAAAATAAACCAAACCAAAATCTCCATTAAGAATGAATTTATTTCAAAACTTTATCGGCATTACATGACCCACTGGGGTTGATATGCCGTAAAATAAACCAAACGAAAATAAATTCCTTTAAAATAAACAACGAAAATCTCCTTTAAGAATGAATTCATTTCAAAACTTTATCGGCATTAAATGACCCACTGAGGTTGATATGCCGTAAAATAAACCAAACGAAAATCTCCTTTAAGAATGAATTCATTTCAAAACTTTATCGCATTAAATGACCCACTGAGGTTGAATATGCCGTAAAAACCAACGAAAATCTCCTTTAAGAATGAATTCATTTCAAAACTTTATCGGCATTAAATGACCCATTGAGGTTGATATGACGTAAAATAAACCAAACCAAACCAACTAGTACACTATTAGTATCTAAACAGTGACACATTTTTTGGAATTCCGGTTAGTAAGTTTCCGAAAGCCTTTTCTTCTGCCCACCAAGTTTTGGTTGGCATTAGTGAACTTTGGAGTAAGCAAATCTAAGCTAATGATCATTCTATAGTAATTCCCATCCGTTTTACTATGTACTAAATGGCTGTATCGAAGATGCTGATTACCGTCACTTGTGAGAAGGGGAGGGGAGGCAACTTAATTAATCCTATTTGTCGTGTTAGTAAATAGGCATTTGTCTAGTTACCCAAACCATTTGTGGATCACGTTCTTGATTGCATGGTCCATACTAAAAGGATTCACTTCCAATGAATCATTATTAGCGATTAGTTACCACAAAAGTCGTTTATCTTATTCACTAAACGCAAATAAAAATACCTGGCCGAATGAAAGATGAGACTTGGCATTCTGGATTTTATGCTGTCTAACGTCTTAAATTGATGTATTGTCATTAATATCATATATATATCTTATTATAATGGAGATTGTGTGTTTTTCTGTCTGTAGCCGAAACTATATTACTACTCAAGTCACAATTCTCTTAGTTATTGAGATCTCATTCTCCATGATTTTATTTTTATCTAAACCTCAATTATTAATAAAATTGTCTGACATTATTAATACTGTTAACTATGTCTACATACTAACAACATATTAAAAAATCGAATTTAATAAATATGTGCTTAGTTTTATTGATTTCTAACTGTTTGGTTTTATTTTAATGAATATAAGCAAAAATCTCTTCAATGAATCTTAAATGAAATCCATTAACAAGATAAAATAACTGTCATTTTATTCTTTACTTCCTCTTATAACTAAATACTTAAATTAGAAAAAATAACAATGAAAGACGAGAGTGATGGAAGAGTAAGTTTCAGTTGTTCCATTTTTTATTATACTCCCTCTGTTTCAAATCTTTTATTATACTCCCTCTGTTTCAAATCTTTTTATCTGTATTCTTATTTAGTTTCATTGGCTTTTCTAATTTAATATAATATTTTATTACATTAAATACTTGCACCCGGAGGGTGCATATATTTGCTAGTATATATAATATAATAAGATAAATATATAAAGGTTTTACATATCTATTTATTAGGTGACAAAGGAACATTCACGACCATATTGGTTTCATGCGATGCAATCATGAGGTGAAGATGTTTCAAATGCAAGGAAAATCGAAATTTTTTTTTTAAATTTCAGAAAATTCAATATACATGGGATGCGTATGATTGGATAAAATGATGTGCGTATGTATATGATGGTAATTTGAATGTATGAGAGTGTTTATGGACAGCATAAAGGTTGCGTATGCGGGGTAACTGGTCACACTCTACCAATAATACTGGCACGCTAACAATAATACTGCCTTTCGTACGCCATTCCAGCAAAAGCTGAAACAGTGACCATCCCACACACTTTATATATAAAGATCCGTTGAACAGGAACAACAGACATTTGATAAAGGGAATCTAACGAACCCGAAAATTTATGATAAGAAATGATAATAAAAAAATAAGTGAATCCAATACTCCATAACATCGAGTTCATTCATTTATTTTTAGATGCTTCGTAATAACGCCCAACTTTAAAAAAACATAAATATATATATATATATATATATAATATATATATATTGGCTGTCAATTCGTGTTCGAGTAAGACCATTTCCTGTTATTTTTTTTCTTTCTCATAGTTGAATGCCAGTAGCATTTGACATTGTATCCTTGTGTTTTCTCAGATGACTCACCAGGCCAGCCCTGAAGAGACATACTCTTCCACATGAACTACATTTTGGAACTTCTTCACTTTGAATGTTGCCGTGCTGAAAACACACACACAACACACACACACACACACACATATTATATATATATATATATATATATATATATATATGGTAATGTGGTAAATTGCATTTGATTTAGCGCTAATATCCTTGAGAAAGGTATGAATCCTATTCTCCTCCAGCTATGGGTAAATATTAGGGCAGACTGGGCTCTTTAACCTTGGTTAGGCAAATGGTATAGGAGAAGGAAAACTCTGAATTCAAACCTGTTGTACTCCGCTTAAGAAATTGATCTTGTGTCGCATCCTGCGCGCGCGGAGGGGTTGGTAAATATATATATATATATATATATATATATATATATGTGTGTGTGTGTGTGTGTATATATATATATATATATACATCTCCCTCTCTCTCTCTCTCTCTCTCTCTATATATATATATATATATATATATATATATACAGAGAGAGAGTGTATATATATATGTTTAAATACTCTCAAACCAAATTAAACTAGTTATTAAATAATTTTAAATTTTCACCTTTTAACTATTAATACGACCCATAACATATCTTCTATTAAATAATAATTGAAAAAATAATTCCCATAAATTAATCCAAATTTTTAATTCAATAAACAAAAACCGTTCCTGATCTACGAAAATATAAATAAGCGTTCCTCTACTAAAGTTAAGTCCCATTCCAACGGGCATATTTATAACACCTAAGATTAATCGTAAACTCGATTAATTTAAAGTAACCCTGAAGAATCAATCGATGAAACTCGAGTAGGTTACTCCTTTCCATTGTTAAAATAAATTTATGCTCTACATTGTATTGAGCACTTTGTATTTGTTTTTTCTCAACCTTAACCTCTGGATATTGTGCGCTTCCAACGATCGTACTTATACCCACCGGTAAGTTAATATTTATACATATACATATATATCTTATTATAATGGAGATTGTGTGTTTGTCTGTCTGTAACCGAAACTATATTACTACTCAATTCACAGTTCCCTTAGTTATTTACATCACATTCTCCATGATTTTATTTTTATTTAAACTTCAATGAATAATAAAATTGTTTTACATTATTAAGACTGTTGACCATATCTACATATTAATAATACGCAATTGTATTTATATATACAACAAAATAGCGGTTTACAGTGTGAATGGAAAGGCTAATTTGCATATTGATCTTAAAAATTTGATTTTAATAAATATATGCTAAGTATTATTGATTTCTAATTGTTTGGTTTTATCTTATTGAATATGAGCAAAAATCTCTGAGGTAAATCTTAAAAGAAATTCATTAAGAAGAAGAAATAACTGTAATATTATCCTTTACTTCCTATTTTAAGTAAAGAGTTAAATTAGGAAAATTTACCAATGAAAGACGGGAGTAAGGGAAAAGGATGGAAGAGTTAGTTTCAAAGCTGTTCTATCTTTCGATAATACCCCCTCTGTTCCAAATCTTTTTATCTGCATTCTTATTTAGTTTTATTAGCCTTTCTAATTTAACATGATATTTTATTATATTAAAACTTATAAACTTGCACCCGGAGGGTGCATAAATTTGCTAGTATATATATATATAGATAGATAGATATTAAACCCTATTATAAATGAACAATAGTTCCTAAATACATGTAAATGTTTCTTCCAAGCAGCATCACAGTCTTTATTTTAGAGAAGCGTAGACATGTTTTGTTTTTTTTCTAAAGATTTTGATTATTTGTACAATCAGTGTGTTGTGCTTTATTTATTTTTCGGACAATGTTAGCGAAATCTTAAAAGTGTTTTATCTGCTCTTGATCTCCTATGAAATTACTGTTACAACTGTTTAATTTTTTGGATAATTGTAACACAAGTTATTTTGTTTGCGTCAACTATTTTTTAACGAAAGAGGTGTTGGGTTCTCTTCTCTTTGCCTGGAAGAGTTATCTTCCCTCTGGGTTCCCCTTTTTGTCCACCAGGGTTATTTTTTGTATTTAAGCGCCTGTTTTGGAACCCCCAGCCTCTTCTTTTTCTTCTTCTTCTTCGTCTGCGGCACCTCAGCACATGGGTTAGACTTTTATGTCTACACCCTTCTCGTGTGGGGTCTTCTGCCCCCAACGCAACGCTAGTAAGTTCACTTTCTTATGGACTCCCCATAACCCCTCATTAATTCTATGTCTAGTTATATCCACCTTATATATTTGTCATGTACGTCTATTCTATGTTATAAGTGTTTCTCCATGTGTTTATATTAAAGTCCATGTTATGTTTAACACCCTTGTCGGAGTTGTTTGTTTCAACCAATTATAATTGATATTATAACTTTTAACCTTACAGAGGAAAGTGTAAAAATTATTTTTGTTAATTAAAAGAAATGGTTTTGTTAAAATAGGAAAATCAAAATATTGTATAATTCTGATTTTCATTATTGTGTTTATAGACCAGAATCAAAGGTCACTGTAGCCACTAAGTGCTATGTTATTATTATGTAAAGTTATTTTATTTGTTAAAAGAAATGGTTTTTGTTAAAATAGGGAAATCAAAAATATTGTATAAATTCTGATTTTCATTATTGTGTTTATAGATAGAAGCAAAGGTCACTGTAGGCCACTAAGGTGCTATGTTATTATTATGTAAAGGTTATTTTGTTTGTTAAAAGAAAATGGTTTTGTTAAAATAGGAAAATCAAAATATTGTATAAATTCTGATTTTCATTATTGTGTTTATAGAATAGAAGCAACGCTCACTGTAGCCAATAAGCCACTCATCGACCAATCAGAAACCAACAGGTCAGCCTTTCACACGTCATCCCAAATTCTAGTTAATTTCTACTATTACATAACGTATAACTTATAATTGTGGGTTTTTCCAAATTTTCACATCTCATTATATTACAAGGGACAAATATCGTCTCAGTATTGTAAATTGCTGATTCGTTATATGTTGAAGCACAATTTTCACGGAAATTGTTAGATATTTCCGATACATAGGTTCCGTATGTAACTTAAGAATACGCGCTTGTCATTCTAGTTTGTAATTATAAATATACATATATGCATTATATATTATATATATATATATATATATATATTATTTAAAAAATGTGATAGAAAAGAAAGTGGAAGGATGACGTCAATAGTGAGAATAGCCGTAGGCAACCTGCAAGATTTAATTTTAAACATATTTGAGTCAACTCTCTCTCTCCTCTCTCTCTCTCTCTCTCTGTGTCTCTGTCTCTCTCTCATCTTCTCTCATCTCTATCTATCTATCTATCTATCTTCTCTCTCTCATCTCTCTATCTATCTATCTATCTCTCTCTCTCTCTGTAATGTAGGTTTTAATCTGGTTTTCCCACCCACTGCCTCTCTCTTCTCTCTCTCTCCTTTTTTCTCTCTGTCCTCGTGTATCCTCTCTCATTCCGTAAGATAAGGTTCATCCTGGTTTCCTACCTTCACTGCTCTTCTGGTCGCCCTCTCGTCTCTTTCTCTCTCTGTCTGTCCCTGTTCTGGTCTCTCTCACAAGACCGTAATGTAATGTTTATACATGGTTTCCCACCACTTCTCTCTCTCTTCTTCTCTCTCTCTTTGCATTCTCCTTCTCGTCTCACCTTCTCTCCTCTCTGTAAAATGTAGGTTTATCTGGTTTTCCCACCCACTGCTCTCTCTCTCTCTTTCTTCTTTCCTCTCTCTCCCTTCTGTAACTCTCTCTGTATCTCTCCTCTCTTTCCTCTTCTCCTCTCTCTCCTCTCTCTCTTCTCTCTCGTCTCATCTCTCTGCCCCCGTAATGTAAAGTTATCTGGTTTTCCTCGTACACACTGCTATGTGGTCCTCTCTTGTTTCATTCTTCTTCTTTCTTCTTTTCTTCTCCTTTCTCTCTCTCTCCTTCTCTTCCTTCTCCTGTCTGGTCTGTTGTCTGTCCTGTGTTTCCTGGTTCTCTCCCTCTGGGGGTTGGCTCTCTCCTTGCTCCCCATCTGTCTCTCTCTTTCCTCTCCTCACTCTTTCTCAGTCTCTCTCTGTCTCTCTCTCTCTCTCTCTCCGGCCTCTAGATTTATCAGGTTTCGCAACCGCTGATTCTTTTGAAAAAGAAAAAAAAAAAAAGATATTTTATAACATTTGTTTATATTTCTTTATTATTCGATTGAATCTTTATCAGATTTTAACTGAGCGGAAATAAAATTCGATAGATTTCTTGTCGGAAAATCTTCAAAGACAATAATTTTCATGTTTCCGCTGTGTATACGCCCAACCACCCACCCACCCTTTTTTACCACCCCCCCCAAAAAAAAAGAAGAAACCTTATTCACAGCAGACCTTGAAATGTGCTTACCCCATGGAGGAATAGAGAAATATAATAAGATCAAAGTCTTTTATTGTTTCTTTACACCTTTTGTGATTCTTTTCTTTGAGGCATAAGTTGGAATCCCTCGTATGAAAATTTCGGTTGGTTGGTTGTTCAGGTAGTTTGATGGAATATCAACCTTAATAGGTTATTGTTATAGGTGATATAACGGAATGTACATAAACGGAATGCGCCGATTTCAAGCTAACTAGAAATACATTTCAATAGTTTCTTAGAAATGAATTACACAGGATAGCTTACAAGGTAGGAGTAAGAGGGCTTTAATTGTTTTCCCAGAACATAAATAGGAACCCTACAATCTATTAAAAAACTTTAGTTGGGACACATAAATTTTCCCGGGGACTCATTGAAAGCAAATATGTGCGTCCCAGGACGCACTAAATCAAGCTTTCACTCTCAGTGGACACTAACCTCTACAAGTCATTTGATGAACTTCTAAATCAAATAATTTTCCTAGACGGGCGGTCGAAGGCCCCCCTCCAATAAATCGGCTGGTCACGTCAAGCCCTAGCACCTACATGATTGCCCCAACCCTCTTGCCCTTGCGGCAAGCCCCAATGCCTTTTTATCATATGGTTGCTAGAAGGCGGTGGCTGAGGGTTTACATGTCCTGGGAATGACGTTAAACTCTATCTGATGGTGAGGTTTCAGTTTGGGGGATGTGGAGCACCCCTTCATCATCATTGCTCCGTGGTCCACTCTGACCCGGAGTGGTAGTACCTGTTAGGGCCCCATCCATGGGTTAAATAGAAAAATGTATTTATAAACAAAATTGTGTATCCATTAAGAATTGATTTATTTCAAAACTTTATCGGCATTAAATGACCCACTGAGGTTGATATGCCGTAAAACAAAACAAACCAAAAAATTTTCCTGCCTTTTTCTAAAAGGCCACCAACATTTCTAAACAACGTAAAACAAAATGGCGGAGACGATAGTTGTTGATAGATTTTGTATTTCCTTCGATTGTAATCGTTCATTAAGAGAGAAAAAGGAACCCCGTTGTTAATTGATAAGCTCGCACAGCTCCAAGGGAAAAATCTGTTGAAAACTCGCAGTTTCACGCTGGGAATGCTGAAAACCTAATTACACGTTTGTACTCATTATCTCCTCTTCGTGTTGATTTGGTTTGTTTTGTTTTACGGCATATCAACCTCAGTGGGTCATTTAATGCCGATAAAGTTTTGAAATAAATCAATTCTTAATGGATAATACAATTTTTTTATAAATACATTTTTCTATTTAACCCATAGATGGGACCCTAACAGGTACTACCACTCTGGGTCAGAGTGGACCAGGGAGCAATGGTGATGAAGGGTGAAGCTATATAGGAAAATGAAAAAAATGGACAAATATCTGGACCTTGCCAGAGAACTGAAAAAGTAATGGAATGTGAAAGTGAAAGTGATACCAATTGTAGTTGGTGCACTTGAAACGGTCCCAAAAGGATTGGAAAAGGGTTTGGAAAGTCTGGAAATCAGAAGAAGGATTGATACCATTCAGTACACTGCACTGCTGAAATCTGCCAGAATTCTCAGAAAAGTCATGGAGACCTGAGGAGACTTGCTGTCACTCACACTCCAGTGAAAGACCATCAGCTTATGCTGATGTGAAAACTCAAAAAGAAATAATAATAATAATAATAATAATAATAATAATAATAATAATAATAATAATAATAATAATAACAACACTACAAAACAGCAAATGTAGGAAGTGTGGTGACAGAGATGAGACAATAAACCATGTACTAAGCGAATGCAGCAAACTAGCACAACGAGAATACAAGGCTAAGCATGACCGTGTTGGAAAGGTGCTCTACTGGGGTTTTTAATGTAATAAAATATATCAAATTAGAAAGGATTGTACTTATTTTAATTATATTTTAGATGCTTTTTATATAAAATCATTCATAGGATTGATTTTAATACGTTGGAGAATAAAACAATAAATGACACCACGTAATTATTTATTAAACTAGATTTTGTAAAAGCATAATTAACCACTCAACATATTACATCCTTGTGATAAATAAAACAGATTGCGGGAATTTAAACGCACTAATAACATTGGCTGTTTTGAGGCAAATCTAACTTAGATTTTCAAATAGACATCGTTAATAAGATTTATTCCATTCTGTCTATTCTGTTTACTAGCAACAGAAAACACCGGCCGGGCGTCGTAAAAAGACATTGCCTGAGAGGGTGGGAGTTAAAAATACAATGTCAGAGGGTTTGTATCATAAGTAAGCAAAATCCTCATATTCATTAAAGGAGTAAAAAATAAAATTAAAATAAAACAATTTGAAATGAAAACTGGGCCCCGTCCCTCTCAAATAAAATGTTGCGTGCATGTAATAATTAAACAATTAGTTTGAATATTTTCCACATCAATTTTACACAAAATCGTAGGTATTTATTTATTTGTAAACTTTTTAGTTAACATCTTCTTACTGTAAAAAAAAAAAATTTAAATTGCTTACTCAAATTTTGGGTGTATATAACATAAGAATATTCTGACGTAAGCTGTGATGTAGAGATATGACGTAGTTTTTGTTACAGACAGAAATACAGACAATCTCTATTATTAATAGAGATTAATGATTTTGAAAATGATTAAATAGTCATTGATACAATTACCGTGGCGTAAATTATTGTGGTAAATAAACAGTGATGTAGTTTCGGTTACAGACAGACACATACTGAATCACAATTATAATAGAATAAAATATATATCATTATATTGTTTCTGCCATGCATATGTGGCCTTCTAGGAAAGAAATTAATGATATTTATCAATAAAAGTAGAAATGACACCGATACATCTACTTTCCGACCTTTCACATGCAACACCCGACTCTGCTAAATTTTACTTCACAATTCCCATCAAATGTTACTCCAGGCCATTTTCAGCTGATTTCTGCTGAAAAAATATAAAAGGCTCTGATTTTTTTCTCGATAATTTAATCTACGTACATACATTTTTTCTTAGGGATACAATCACAGTTAAATTAAAATAAGCATATTGTATGCCTTACCCTGTATTTGGGGACAGACAGAAATTGCACTTTATATAGTATATATATATATATATATATATATATATATATATATATATATATATATATTCTTTTATATTATTCCATTTACTTCACTTATTTATCTATTTACTTGTCTAATATTATTTTTCTTTGTATCTGATTCAGAACCAACAACAGCTTAGGCGAAGAAAACAGCAAAACGAGGACTACCAATCTGGTGAGTACATTTATTGCTTTTATTTCAAGGATTTTAATGTAATAAAATAGTTAATAAAATTAACTATTTAGTTAAAATGGGAAGTAAAGAATAAGAATTTTTTTAATTGTTTGTTGAAGAAATTTTTGTTCACATTCATTAGAATAAAACCAAACAATTAGAAATCAATAATACCAAGCACGTATTTATCAAAATCAATTTTTTAATATCAATATGCAAATTAGCCTTCCCGTTCACACTGTAAACCGCTATTTTGTTGTATATATAAATACAATTGCAGGTTATTTGTATGTTGACCCGCCCAACGGGGTGGGGGTTCAGTGGCTTCGGCTCTTGATCTTTACAAGTTAATAGCGTTGATCCCAGGGTCTATCCCCCCAGGCAATACCTGCCACCTTGATTTAAAGGGGCAGGGCCGGGTTTATTGCCCAGTGGCTGAGGCGCCTTTTTTGTGCCTACACAAACCATGAGCTTCGGCTGGATGGGTCCACATAAAAGTGTCCTTTGTGTCAAGCCTCATAAAGTAGAGTGAGGGGCAAATAAATCCTCCCAGGCAATACCTGCCCCATTGAATTAAAGGGACAGGGCTGAGTTTATTGCCCAGCACCTGAGGCGCTCTCTTAAGGGGGAATGCCGACGGGATCGACGCAATTTTTCCACCTACCACCCATGAGCTTTGGCTTGTGGGTGGGCCCACATAAAAATGTCCTTGTGCCACGCCCTCATAAGTGGGATGAGAGGCAAATACCTGTAGATATGGTCAACAGTATCAATAATGTAAAACAATTTTATTAAGAATTGAGATTTAAGTAAAAATAAAATAATGTAGAATGTGACGTAAATAACTTTTTTTTTCAAATATACGCTCCTACATTTGGGGCGCTGGTGGTTGTCGTCAGTGATGTCATTCGCAGGGTTCATTGGGAAGTTTCGGTTCTTCCAACATCAGACTTCCCTCACCCTGCTGACCCTATCAGAGGTGATCAAACTCCGATACAACCACCAACAAAAATACGCTAAAAGACGTTTGACTTTTGAGAAATTTATGGACGGTAGAACTAACCCATTCAAATACAAAGCACCGCGCATCTGATTGGTTGTTAGTAACAGCCAATCAGATGCTCGGTGCCCCATATTTAAATGGCATACGTAGCCAGAAACACTTTTTTTCGTACGGATTACGATGCTTAGATGATTAGGTAAGTTAACCCTTCTTTAAATAATGCTAGGAGAGGAAAGATTTTACTGATTTGTTTTACATTTTTTCAATTTTATTTTTGATTTTATCTATTATATACCTTTGTACAATTTTTTTATTTTTATTTTATTTTTATTTTTTTTTATTTTTTTATTTTCATCCTATTTACACCCCCTTTTTTATTTTCATTTTTTTTTTTTTTTTTTTTTTACGTATTTACAGGGTTTTAGCACTATGAAACACAGCCGTAACTTTTTATGTCGGTTTAGATTTCGATATTAGGGAATTGTGACTTGATTTTGTCGTTAAATGGCTTATCTGCACGACAAGGGTTAATTAGTAAAAAGAAAAAATACAAGGAATTAAAACAATGAACCAAGAACGAGTCATAAACACACGCATGCGCGAACATGCACCGACCATATGCAAACCTAAACAGAAGAAAACGCTTCGTTCCTCTGAGTCATGAATTCCCAGACCGGAATTTATATTTACCGAGAACTGGGGAAATTTATAAAAATCTAATTTTCTTGTTTCTGTTCATACAACAGTGCACCACTGGAAAAAGCGCTAGGTCATCTGCGTAGTCCACATCCGAAATAGTCTGTGCGGGATATAACCTGTTTCATGTCTTTTTTAGTGTGAAGCCATTTTCATTTATGGGATTTAATGATGTTTGAAGTACATAGTCGAGACTTATTATGAATATATACGGTGCTAAGATATCTCCTTGTAGACTCCAGCGACTATGTCAAAGAAGTCTGTATCTGCGCACAATAAAGTAGTGAATAATTTGTATTAATTTATATATTTTCTGTTAATTTTATTAAATGAGATACAATAGTCCATTATAAAAAAAATGCGAAATGAATTCACAATGACAGTTAACCATTGAACGAGTGTATCAGGGTTTGGCCTGTTCAGGTCTATTTACAAGAAGCGCTAGGTCATCTGCGTAGTCTGCATCCGTAATAGTCTGTGTCGGATATCGCCTTCTTCATGCCTTTTTTTAGTGTGATGCCTTTTTCGTTCATGGCATCTAAGGATTTTTTAAGTATATAGTCTAGGATATTATGAAAATATATATATTTACCAACCCCTCCGCACGAGCAGGATGTGACACAAAGTCAATTTCTTAAGCGGAGTTTAACAGGTTTGAATTCAGAGTTTTCCTTCTCCTAGACCGGTTGCCTAATCAAGGTTAAAGAGCCCAGTGTGCCCTACTATTTACCCATAGCTGGAGGGAGAGTAGGATTCATACCTTTCGCTAAGTGAATGCAATTACCACGTCCAGGATTTGAACTCGGGGCGTCGAGTCCATTACCTATGACTTTAACCATTACACCACGCGCTTCCTGTTTATGAATATATACGGTGCTAGGGTATCTCCCTATAGGACTCCAGCGACAATGCCAAAGAAGTCGGTATCACCGCACCATAAAGTAGTGAATAATGGAAATTAATTCATATATTTTCTGTTAATTTTATTAAATGAGACACAATTGTTCATTATAAAAATTGCGAAATGTATTCACTGTGACAGTTTTCCCATTAGAAGAAACTCAATCGCTCTTCGTCTCGGCTTTTTTCATAAATAGATTAAATGAAATCGACTAAAAACTATTTTCTTTCTCGATAAATTGATTGCTTCACTCGGTTTTATCTCGTCTGTATTTTTCTTCTTTTTTTTAATAAAATTTTTTTCTATGCAAAAAGTTCATTAATTTTATCGAGGATTTTACCATAAATATTGGAAAAAAATTGTTTTCCCTTTGTTTTTTTTTTTCGAAAAGTAGACAGATCTTTTCGGAAATTCCAAATAAGAAACTATTTATCTAAAGAGCCAATCATATTAAACATTAATGTTACTAGTTTTGCTTTTTAGTAGTAGATATATAATAATCTATACATATATAAAGGGCAGTTGTGTGTGTATGTATGTGCGGAGGAAACTTCAAAAATAAAACAATTAACGACAAAGTAAATATATATACACATTAAATATCATCAGAGCTTGGTTTTCTATACATATATAAAGGGCAGTTGTGTGTGTATGTATGTGCGGAGGAAATTTCCAAAATAAAACAATTAACGACAAAGTAAATATATATACACATTAAATATCACCAGGGCTTGGTTTTCTATACATATATAAAGGGCAGTTTGTGTGTATGTATGTGCGGTGGAAACTTCAAAAAATAAAACAATTAACGACAAAGTAAATATATATACACATTAAATATCACCAGGGCTTGGTTTTCTATACATATATAAAGGGCAGTTGTGTGTCTGTGTATGTCCGGAGGAAACTTCAAAAATAAAACATTAAATATCACCAGGGCTTGGTTGTTGAGCAAAAATTATAGAGATTTGATTTATATTCGTGAAGATAATTAAAAAATGAAAATTTAAATGATAACAGCATGGATTTTTTTCATTTAATATTTTAGATAGTAGACATTAACATTTCTTTTCAGGGTAGCTGGATCAATGCAAGGTCTATTTTTCTTTTTTTTTACATAGGGATTTTAAATTGGACATCCCACGATGATTTAAATCCCGATTAAGTAGTAATGGATCTGCGGGACTAAGTTTAAAAAGCCGGGTAGCCCCTGCTTGTATAATATAATAGATTTATAAATTTTATCTTAAATAAAATAAAAACTTTATGGAACTGTTTAGTACGTTGCAGTTTATTGATCAGTGAAAAAAGGGCAGGGCCTGGTTTAGTGCCCGGTGCCTGATGCGCCCCAAAAGAGGAATACCGATGGATCACTCGCTTTTTGCACAGATTACGATGTGAGCTTCGGTTTGTGCGTGGATTTCCACGTTAAATATTTTTGTGTCATTCTTGTCTTGTGGGTGGTTAGGAAAATATTGTTATGTACCGCCACTGGACCCGATAACGAAGAACGCGTATATATATAAAATATGATATAATATCTTAAGTCTTCAATGTGCTGAGCTGAAGAGTCGTCAGGAGAGTTTGCACATACAAAAAAGCAGTCGGGAGTTATGACAGCGAGCGATCTCTTTAACCAATGTTTTAAGACTTTATATAACTCTCCGAACTCCAACATGGCCACGTCTCTTTGACCGTAACACCCACACAGTCTTCCTGTAGACACACATCATCGCCGACGCAGTTTGTTTTTTATTGCTTATGGGCTACGTATCTACGTGTCGGTCTTAACACCTGTCTTCTGGCTGTCACTTTGTTGACCGCCCTGTCGGCTGTGGCGTTAGAATGCACCGACTTCACCTCTGCAGAGGGGTAAGACTCCCCCAATGGGGCCACCTGTTGGCCGTGGGTGGCGACCCGTGATGCTTAAGGATAGAGCCCAGGTGAATGAGCAGTTCATGACTTGCAATACTCCACTTTGGCCCTATCTTGGGCTAGACGGGCGGTCGGAGAGGCCCCCTCCGATCAATCGGCTCGTCACGTCAAGCCCTAGCACCTATATGATTTTCCTAACCCTATGGCAAGCCCTAACCCCTTTTTATCATATGGATGCTAGAAGGCGGTGGCTGCGGGTCTACATGTCCTGGGAATGACGTTAAACTCTATCTGATGGTGGGGTTCCAGTTCTGGAGGTTTGGGGAATGTGGAGCACCCCTTCATAACCATTGCTCCCTGGTCCACTCTGACCCGGAGTGGTAGTACCTGTTAGGGTCCCATCTATGGGTTAAATAGAAAAATGTATTTATAAAGAAATTGTATTCAAAACTTTATCGGCATTAAATGACCCACTGAGGTTGATATGCCGTAAAACAAAACAAACCAAACCAAGCATAATATAATTGTTCCTACATTAGACGCCACATCACACATCAAAAGTAATGATCTTACATACACATACTCCAAATAGATCCCACCACGTCACATGTAGAGGTTTACTTAAAAATTTCTTTCTTTTAATCGAGCCTGGAATGTTACAAAATCCGCTAAAGGGAAAAGGATTTCAATATTTCCCCTGGAACAAATATGAGTTGATGATATTCATCTGTCGATGTATAAGTATATGTATATGTATAAAACTTTGATAAGAATTGCAATTTCTATTTTTTTTATACGTACAGAATTTATTATTTCATTTTTTATTTTTTATTTTTAATTCCCTTCTCTACATTTTTAGTTTCGATTCAGAATTAGTTCATTGGGCTAAATATATCAAAAAAGAAAAATACATTTTTCCTTCTGATCTGCAGGTGCGAAATTCTCAGATGAATACTGATTATAAATCTTCAAATCCAACAATAATTGGGTAATGAGTATAAGTAAAAAAAAAAAAAAAAAAAAGAAAAAAAATGCCCCCCCCCCACTTGTGTGCTGAATAAGCAGATGTGAAATTGTATTTTACTAGCAGGACCTGTGGATATACCACAGTATGTTAATTTAATCATTACAACGTTTGATATGTATTTAATAGATTAAGAGCTATTGCGAAATAGTTCAATATGCAAAAAGTATAATCTCTCTCTCTCTCTCTCTCTCTCTCTCTCTCTCTCTCTCTCTCTCTCTCTCTCTCTCTCTCTCTCTCTCTCTCTCTCTCTCTCCTTCGCAGTTTTTTTTCTTTCTTTCCTTCTGAAACACATTAGCGGTATTTTTTTCACATTTTGCCCACTACCTGGAGTGGTAGTACCTGTTAGGGTCGCATGTATAGGTTAAATAGAAAAATATGTTTTAAATGGGTTTAAAAATTGAGTGCAAACAAAATTTAATACCTAATAAGAATGAAAAAAAAACCCAGCCCTCTTCGGTATAAATTAAACCAAGGGTTAACATAACGTAAAACACAACCAACCAACAATTTAACCCATCAAACAACCGAGAGTAAGTATTGTAATATATTGTCTGATCAACAAAGTGATTAGATTTGGTTTGGTTTGTTTTGTTTTACGGCATATCAACCTCAGTGGGTCATTGAATGCCGATAAAGTTTTGAAATAAATCAATTCTTAATGGATAATACAATTTTTTTATAAATACATTTTTCTATTTAACCCATAGATGAGACCCTAACAGGTACTACCGCTCCGGGTCAGAGTGGACCAGGGAGCAATGGTTATGAAGGGGTGCTCAACATTCCCAAAACCTCCAGAACTGGAACCTCACCATCAGATAGAGTTTAACGTCATTCCCAGGATATGTAGACCCGCAGCCACCGTCTTCTAGCACCCATATGATAAAAAAGGGGTTGGGGCTTGCCATAAGGGCAATAGGGTTGGGAAAATCATATAGGTGCTAGGGCTTGACGTGACCAGTCGATTGAGTGGAGGGGGCCTCTCTGACCGCCCGTCTAGCCCAAGATAGGGCCAAAGTGGAGTATTGCACATCATGAACTGCTCATCCACCTGGGCTCTATCCTTAAGCATCACGGGTCGCCACCCACGGCCAACAGGTGGCCCCAATGGGGTATTTTTACCCCTCTGCAGAGGTGCAGTCGGTGCATTCTAACGCCCCAACCGTCAGGGCGGTTATATTATGCGTCTAGTTAAAGGAGTAAGTAGTTTCTATACTTATCTGGATCGGAGTTGCGGGTATTCTGAATCTGTCGTTGAGCAAGATTTTTCTCTATTCTTGGAGTCTGGAAATTACTTGGAATCTTCTTGCGTTCTTTCCGGAATGTCTTGTCTTGTGCTGTTGAGGGTTTTTAATTAAAAATTTTAATTGAAATCATTTTTTAAAGCGGATTTTGTAACTTATGTATTGGTCTTGTAAGTATGCAAAATCATCCCGGCCATGTTACCCACCGGCTTGAATTTGTGACGTCAGTTGGCGAGGGCATTTTTTTTTTAACCAACTCATATTTGATATATGTAAGCCGGAAAAAGAAGAGATAAAATAACTTGCCGGCATAATTTCACAAATGGGTTTTTCTTATGGAAGAAGAAGAAGAAGAAGAAGAAGAAGAAGAAGAAGAAGAAGAAGAAGAAGAAGAAGAAGAAGAGTAATGAAAGAAGAAGAAGAAGAAGAAGAAGAAGAAGAAAGAAGAAGAAGAAGAGAAAGAGAAAGAAGAAAGAAGAAAAAAGAAGAAGAAAGAAGAAGAGAAATGAAAGAAGAAGAAGAAGAAGAAGAAGAAGAAGAAGAAGAAGAAAGAAGAAGAAGAAGAAGAAGAAAAAAAAAGAAGAAGAAGAAGAGAAGAGTAATGAAAGAAGAAGAAGAAGAAGAAGAGAGTAATGAAAGAAGAAGAAGAAGAAGAAGAAGAAGAGTACTGAAAGAAGAAGAAGAAGAAGAAGAAAGTAATGAAAGAAGAAGAAGAAGAAGAAGAAGAAGAAGAAGAGTAAGAAAGAAAAAGAAGAGTAATGGGATAATAATAATAATAATAAGAAGAAGAAGAATGAAAGAGAAAGAAGAAGAGTAATGAAAGAAGAAAAAAAGAAAAAGAATGAAAGAAGAAGAAGAAGAAGAAGAAGAAGAAGAAGAAGAAGAAGAAGAATGAAAGAGAAAGAAGAAGAGCAATGAAAGAAGAAAAAAGAAAAAGAATGAAAGAAGAAGAGAAATGAAAGAAAAAGAAGAAGAGTAATGGAAGAAGAAGAAGAAGAAGAAGAAGAAGAAGAAGAAGAAGAAGAAGAAGAAGAAGAAGAGTAATGAAAGAAAAGAAGAAAGATAATGTAAGAAGAAGAAGAAGAAGAAGAAGAAGAAGAAGAAGGAGGAGAAAATGAAAGAGAAAGAAGAAGAGTAATGAAAGAAGAAAAAAGAAAAAGAATGAAATAACAAGAACAAGAACAAGAACAAGAAGAACAAGAAGAACAAGAAGGAGAAAAATGAAAGAGAAAGAAGAAGAATAATGAAAGAAGAAAAAGAATTAAAGAAGAAGAAGAAGAAGAAGAAGAAGAAGAACTCACCAAATTTGGAGAGTTAAAAATCGACATAACTCCGCCAATTCTTGGAATTGGAAGCTCAAATTTTGGGGATTGTCTACCGCGAACATAATCCACACCCGGAAAAGCTTTAGAAAAATCAAAGGTGATGATGACAATTTTACTTTTACTGGATGATTTCACATGGAATTACCCACTTATATACTAAGTACCTGATGTCATATAAACATTTGTAACAAATACTTAAGAAACTTCTAAAACATCAAATATAAATGTACGCGATACATAACTGCTAGGCATAAAATAATCCCAGACGGGTTAACCTATCGTTAAGATCAATCAATCAATCACGTATAGCCGACACTATCTATATATATTAGGGTTAATCGATTTTTCACTTTTTGAAATATCAAATTATATGAAACACTGATAGTTGTGTATTGAGACCGAAATTTAGACCTTGAACTTGTGCAAATTATTGAGGAAATGGCATCAAAGATCGTAGACAAAAATGCACTGAAAATTATAACTTTTTCAACATTTGGCCAATGACATGACCAGAAAATCTTAAAACTTCAGTATTTAAACCAGGGATTGTTGTCATTTTATTCTATCAAAATGAAATTATTGTTATAGGTGATATACCCTATAGACTAATGAAATGCGCCGACTGTTACTATAAGTAACAGGGACAATTATGGCTTGAAGAGTAAGCCGATGCGAGTCAGCTCGCAATTCTATTGTCGGACGTAATTCTCACTTCTCTGTACTGTAATTGTCTACTCTTTTGTTAATACATTTTCCTACAGTTGTTACCCGTCGTTTTGTTCTTATTTGAACCCTTAAAACCCCACAACAACTGGCGACCGAGGATTCGAAGTAACTTACGCAGATTATCGTTTACAACAACAACACCAGTGAAACAGGATTCAAAAGACTTCACGCACAACTATCGTTTTTTAAAGGCACAAAACTTGGAAGAGACGATTAAGGATCTCCCAAAAGAACCTAAAAAAGAAAAAAATATTAAGACTCCTGTGGAGTGAAATCTGAGGAGAGGGGTGATATAGGTGATATAGGTGATATACCCTATAGACTAATGGAATGCGTCGACTGTTACTATAAGTAACAGGGACAATTATGGCTTGAAGAGTAAGCCAATGCGAGTCAGCTCATAACTCTATTTGTCGGACGTAATTCCCACTTCTCTGTACTGTAATTGTCTACCCTTTTGTTAATACATTTTCCTACATGTGTTACCCGTCGTTTTGTTCTTAAACCCCCACAACAATTATATAAGGAATTATGACTAAAGTTCAAATTAAAAATATGCCCTCTCCCCATTATTGTAAAACCAAGGATTTATCAGCGTATTAGAGCTTCCCTACTCCTAAAAATTAGTTCCAGCCAATTTTACGTTTTTGGAATTGTGTTACATGCTCATACACATATACCCATGTTGGGTACATACACAAGTGTTCTTTTACTGGAGAGAGGGGGAGAGATAGACACAGGTAGATAGAGAGATGCATAACTTACTTCTTTGGCCATTGGTGATCTCTAGTCGTTTCTATTCTTTCTCTATGACTTCTATTTCTCTGTTCTTGCTGGTTGGTCGTCCTTGATTCATTTCTTCTTCTAGGTCAGTCTCGTTGCCAAGACATTCATCAACCACAAAACCATATTATTTATTTAAACTTTTATTTACTTAACAAAACACCTTCCTCTAACTAAACACAGCGCGCGTGTGCAAGTGAGCTCCAGCTAAGGCAGAGAGGCCTTATCTGCCTGACGTCCAAACTGAAACTAAGACCCAACCAGGTCCCACGTGACTTCACGTATTTCGCGGGATTTCTGTAATATTCCATGGAAAGTCCCGCCCGTGATATGAAAAGGGGCCATCCCTTCATAAATACAGGGGGTGGACATTGATCTATGCATAGATTATGTAACAATTGGAAGCTCAAAGTTTGGGGATTTCCTAACGTTAATATAGTCCACACCTGGAAAAAAATCAGAAAAATTGGTGGGGGTGATAATTTTACTTTTTATCCTGGATGATTTGCCAATAACCTCTGCGGCATAAAATAACCCAAGGGTTGGGATGCCGTAAAATCCAACCAACCTACAAAAACCATTACTCGTAATATATATCAGATCCATGGATTCATCAAATTGATTTAATCATTAAACAACCATAAAAATTATTCTTGTTCATTTCTTTTGTTTTCCCTCGTAATGTTTTATACATAAACAAAATACACGAATACAAGAATCAAAATGCACAAGATTTTTCCTGAATATTCACGTTTGCCAGTGTAAAAGTAAAAATCATAAACGTTGCCTTTCATGCGATATATTCTGCAACCATTAAATTTATAGGACACTGGGGAAGATTTGATGAGAGTTTCCTAAAACGTTTTATCGGCCATAGAATATATTTTCTCGTTTTCTTATTCAGAGTTTATGGGAAACTGTTTTCAAATGAATGGCAAATGAGATAAGTTAAATATTTAAAAGTTTATGTTAGAAAAATAAAATAATACGGAAAACGATTTTAGAGTCATAAATATTATTCTCGAATTTGAATTGCATGGCAAGATTTCTATGAAAATATACCCAACAGAAATTAGGTGCACGCACACACACACACACACACACACACTTATATATATATATATATATATATATATAGAGAGAGAGAGAGAGAGAGAGAGAGAGAGAGAAAGAGAGAGGGAGAGCGAGAGCTCACATCCGTTTTATAGGAGAGCCTTTCAATTTAAGCTGAATCTATTTAACTAGCTTATCTATCTATCTATCTATCTGTCTGTCTCTCTCTCTCTCCCCTCTCTCTCTCTCTCTCTCTCTCTCTCTATATATATATATATATATATATATATATATATATATATTTCTTGTCTATGTTCTTTCTTCTTTTTTTATGTTCTTTTTTCCAATGCTTCAAAAGACCAAACTAACAACATTCATAAGAACATAACATACATAATCATATATATATATATATATATGTATATATATATATATATATAGAGAGAGAGAGAGGGGTATATATATATAGGGATATATATATATATATATATAGGGTCATATATATATATATATATAGAGAGAGAGAGGGGGGGGGGAGAGATAATGAGGTAGCGAAATCAGTGTCAGAAACCACCTACCCAGGTTTCACCAAAAAGATTATGAGGATAATTCTGTCAGAATTATACTGAAATCAGTTAAGTTACTTCTGACACTGATCCGGATCCCTCTGTATATTCTGACAACATTATCCTGAAGATCCTTCCCCGTGAAACCTGGATTTGTGATTTCTGACACTTATTCGGCGCCCTAAACCGGCTCAACTATTTTGTTGTGAGCCTTCTTCGAGAGGTATTATCTTGACTCATTCGGTTCCTTTTACGTTTCCCCGAACAATCTCTATAGTTCCTAAATTCATAAATATATACATATTTGTGAGTGTGTGTGATTGGGATTGTGTGTATGTGTATGTGTGTGATTGTGTGTGTGTGTGTGTGTGTGTGTGTGTATGTGTGATTGTGTGTGATTGTGATTGTGTGTGTGTTGTGTGTGTGTGTTGGGTGTGTGTGATTGTGTGTGTGTGTGTGTGTATGTGTGATTGTATGTGTGTGTGTGTGGATTGTGTGTTTGTGTGATTATGATTGTGTGCGTGTTATTGTGCGCGTGTGTGTGCGTGTGTGTGATTGTGCGTGTGTGTGTGTGATGGTAATTGTGTGTGTGTGTGTGTGTGTGTGTGATTGTGTGTGTGTGTGATTGTGCGTGTGTGTGTGTGTATGTGTGATTGTATATGTGTGTGTGATTGTGTCGTTGTGTGATTATGATTGTGTGTGTGTGTTATTGTGCGCGTGTGTGTGTGTGATTGTGCGTGTGTGTGTGTGTGTGATGGTAATTGTGTGTGTGTGATTGTGCATGTGTGTGTGTGTGTGATTGTATGTGTATGTGTGATTGTGCGTGTGTGTGTGTATGTGTGATTGTATATGTGTATGTGATTGTGTCGTTGTGTGATTATGATTGTGTGTGTGTGTTATTGTGCGCGCGCGCGTGTGTGTATGTGATTGAGTGTGTGCGATTGTGTGATTGTGATTGTGTGTGTGTTATTGTGCGTGTCTGATTGTGTGTGTATATGTGTGTGATTGTGCGTGTGTGTATGTGTGATTGTATGTGTGTGTGTGTGTGATTGTGCGTGTATATGTGTGATTGTATGTGTCTGTGTGATTGTGTGTGTGCGTGTGTGTGTTATTGTGTGTTTGTGATTGTGTGTTTGTGTGATTATGATTGTGTTTGTGTGTGTGTTATTGTACGCGCGCGGGCGTGTGTGTGTATGTGATTGTGATTGTGTGTGTGATTGAGTGTGTGTGATTGTGTGATTGTGATTGTGTGTGTGTGTGTGTGTGTGTGTGATTGTGTGTGTGTATGTGTGTGTGATTGTGTGTGTGTGTGTGTGTGTGTAATGAAGAATACAAAATATGAAATTTGTTCAAATACAAAAGTGCTCAATGCTAAATTAGCCGGGCAGTTTTTAAAATCTCAGAATATTATGGACCTAATTCACCATTACTATAGTTTTACCCGTATTAGTCATTCCTCAGACGGTTGAATAGCAAAAAGTGGGTAGTCCAGCGTTTGTATAACGTGGTGCGGGTTCACGTGATAGAATATTATTACGCAAGACTTATATTTAAAGACATACCATAACATGCTTAGGTCTTAATGCTCGCGGTGTTCAGTTCAGTTGTAAACGATATATATATTATCATAAGGGCACACGGTAATAACCTACTCAAGTTTTACCATAAGGATCTTCAGGGTTAAATCCACTGGATTAATCAAGATATAGATTGATTGCAGTTGATTGCACGGGTTTATTTTTATTTTTTGCGATAAACAGTTGGATACAGGACCACGTTCAAAAAACGCTGATTCAAGATTCGAAAATTCAAATAATTCAAAAAAGCGGAAATTGCATTTTCTCAAGATCACTTTATATTTGTTATACCGCTGTCTTACCATTGTGAAACTTGAATCAACTAACCACTGTGACCATTTTCACCGGAAAGTCACTTTTTCCACAAATACCATATATATATATATATATATATATATATCCCTGGGGTTGAGCACTTTGTAGGGTATTTCGCTGATGACCGCCAACTAAAGCGTAAACGTAACGCTCTCCTATAAAAGGGATGGAGCACTCTATAGCAGCCTTTACATACATACAGATGTGTGTATTAAAACAGTTAAAATGCCCTTCGCATTCTATGGGTGACGGTAGCCAATCGGGTAAGCTGTCCGACTGATATTGAATCGATCGGAGTTCTATCCTGGCTGTAGGTAGCTAACAAAATGTCGAAACACGTTTCTGTGGATGACTATATATATATATATATATATATACTACGTATCCCTTCGACAAACGCTGTTATAATACACAAAGAATATGCATAAAACAATATTTAATATTATCTCCATTTCATAGCATTTCATTGTCTAATCCCGCAATTTCATAGTATTAGTTTTAGTAATAAAAAATATCTGTCCTCCTCCAGCGCTAGTGAAAAGGGGATAGACTCCGAGAAGCGCTTGGACTAAACTCATTAACTTTCCAAACAATTTCAGTCTTGTGACACTATAAACCAATGAGAATATCAGACTACGGATCAGTCAGAGTTCAAAAGTTTTAAATGAAAACCTTTGTTATTTTCCATAGGTTCATTTAAATAAAGCGTTGATTTTTTTAAATTTACATATTCTACACTACATTACAAAATGAATAGAATACCCCATTTATTATGTATCCTTCTTTCGTCTTCAACTGTTACTTAGCATACAACAGTAACTAGATTACAGCATTCTATAAAAAAAAAACTTCAGCATATTCTGATGTTCATACTGGGATTAGAAATAATGTTCTGTTTATCATGTATATTGCCTTGGATTTTAGAATCTTTAATATTAAAACTATTTAATTCCTGAATCAGACATTTAAATATATATATATATATATATATATATATATATATATATATATATATATATATATATGAAATATAACATTTTGAAAAAACATATGATGTTTGTTATTATGTATGTTATGTATGTATGTTATTATGTTTGTTATTATGTATGTTATTATGTATGTTTTTTTCAAAATGTTATATTTCATACTGTCGGATTAATTTCCATATATTTTACATATATATATATATATATATATATATATATAGTATACAATACATTTAAATGTCTGTTTTACCAATGGTTTCGGAACATCACTTTTAGTTGATTGTTCGTCATCAGAAGCGTTCACTTTTGAAAATATTTGGACAGTTTTCCCCGTGACTCGTGTTTATGTGACCCGTTTTCCGTTCTTCCTTTTCCTTTCATTAATACTAATACTAAGCACAGATAGAATATAACATTAGGGCCGGGTTAGCTCAGTCAGTAGAGCGTTCGGCTAGAAACCACAAGGTTCCTAGTTCGATACCCGCCCTCGCCAACTCAGCGTATGGGTAGCACAGGGATCTGTGTGGTAAAGTAAGAAGCTGATGGTAGGTGTGGCGCTCCACCTCAGACGCCGAAAACAATCTCCTTGGTCTAGCGCTATTGAAAAGGGGATAGACTCCCTCGCTGCATGGCCGATACCGACATTAGGACGCCCCGACGACTTACTTTTTTTACTTATTATATATATATATATAATATAACATTGTATATATATATATATATATATATATATATATAATGTTATATTCTATCTATGCTTAGTATTATTTGGATTATTCGGACTATTGTCCTCATCTTTGTTACCTGTACAACGTTTCGGCCGATGTACCCTCAGACCTTCTTCAGTTATTTCTTGGACTCGGGAAACTTTTCGAACTCAAGAACCTTCTTGACGTAATCAGGAGCCATCACGGAACTTTGGACCCAACCCTTTATTGAATCCAGGGGGTATTTGATAAAAGTAGGTTCCCGAGTTCGTAAAGTTTCCCGAGTCCGACAAGAAATACCTGAAGAAGGGCGGATGGCACATCGACTGAAACGTTACACAGATAACAATAGATATGAGGACAATAGTCCGAATAATACTAATTATCAAAAATCCAGAGGAATCCATATCTGCTGTTTATCATATATATTGATAAGATTTTAGAAATTTCAAAATTAAAACTACTTAATTTCTAAATCAGGCTTTTAAATATATATATATATATATATATATATATATATATATATAGATAGATAGATAGATAGATAGATATACAAATGTATATACTATGATATATATGTATATGTATATATATGTGTGTAAAAATATATGTATATGTATGTCTGTACGCGTCTGTGTATTTTACACACACACACACACACACACACACACACACACATATATATGCAAACCCCCACACGTCGACACACAGACACACACGAATATATATAAGTATATGCATATGTAAATGTATGTATGTCTGAGAAAACAAAAATAGGTGAAATCTAAAATGATTATATTTCTCCATTAACTCCAGTTTCCCGCGCTCTCTTAAAGATGGCGTCACTTCCGTTATAATATGTTTTACGTACATTAGAATTAAAAATGTTTTAACAAAAATAATATTTCGGGTATTTTTTTTTCCTTTTCGTTTTCTTTTTCTTTTCTAACGTATTCTTGCAAAAAAGCCCGAAGTCACTCAAAAAAGACAAGAGAAAATATTTCCCCTTTTCTTTTAGTTTCGTCTTATGATTAAATCATATTTAATCAATATTCCAAAGCCAGAGGTTGTTTTTATTCTGTTTTTACGCTTCTTTGTCTAGATAAAAATGATTTTGGGTTTGTTTTTTTGGGGGTTTTTTTGTTTGTTTGTTTTTTTCCATTTAATTTCTACCTGACAAAAATTATTGCCGTAAGATACATCCGCTTAGATAACGGATTTCGTAACGTTAATTATATTCGAAAATTATATAGGAGGAATTTAGTAGATAGACGTTATATCTTTTAGGAAAATATTGATATATTAATTAGAAATGTGCGTTGTGTTTACACTAAAGATATTTACGGTGTGTGTATGAAAATCAAATAATGATATAGTCAACAAAAAGGCTTTCTATACATCGTTTTGAACATATACTCTTTCGATTTAGAAAATGCACTATGTTGTATGTACTGTAATGTAAACCGAGTTAAATAGTTGAATAAGCATTTCAATGT
>CM042158.1:78516695-78526695 GCA_023376005.1 Doryteuthis pealeii
TCTTGGTGGGGACGTGTTGCTTAATGCGGGCATCCAACCGCTGGTTTGTTCTTCCTATGTATTGCAAACCGCAAATACATTTATATAAATAAATAATAGAGCTATTATGGTGGGGGGGAAGAACATCCTTGCAATTGGGTACCAACATAGGTCTTGTTTTGAAAACAACACGTAGATTAGAAGAAGGGTAACAATATTGTACACACCAGGAAATTTGCCTTGAAAATCTCACTTATATCACTTAACCACGGTAGGCGTAGATATACAGGACATTTTTCGACAGTAGCCGGCTTAATTTTGTTAAAGTCAAGTATTTTATGTTGAATAAATGATTTTACAATATCTAGGGGAAATCCGTTATTGCAGAGAGTTTCAGAAATAAATTTAATCTCTTCATCCAATTTGGAATCAGAGCAAATCATTAACGCCCTATGTGTAAGGGTCTTGATTAAATTTATTTTTCTTTTAGTGGGACAAAATGAATCCCAACGGGTATATAGACCTGTGAATGTAGAATTGCGGTATACCGTGGTAAAAAAACCCTAACGGCATCCTACAAACAGATACATCTAGAAAAGGTAACATCATATCTTTCTCCTTTTCTAAGGTGAATTTTAAGGCCGGGTGTAAACTGTTGAGAGACCGGAAAAAAGCATCAGCATCCTCAGCACCTTTAAACAGACAGAATGTATCATCAACATAGCGGAAATATACCGCTGGTCTATTAGGATCAGACATAATTTTCTTCTCCCAAAAACCCATAAAAATGTTCGACAGTGACGGACCCAGAGGAGAACCCATACTAACTCCGTCTATCTGTCGATACATAATATCATTGAAACTGAATTCCACAGAAGTGGTGGCAAATTTCATCAGTTCAATAAATGTACTCTCTGGTATATCTCTCAACAGTAGAAAATCTGGAAATCAGAGGAAGAATTGAGACCATCCAAATTACTGCACTGTTGCAATCTACCAGAATACTCAGAAGAGTCCTGGAGACCTGAGGAGACTAGTTGTCACTCAGACTGCACGGAGATACCATCAGCTAATACTGGTGTGAAAGACAAAAAAAATGATAATAATTTAAACGTCTGTCTTTTTTTATTTTGATACCATTTTGTCATGGATGAAAATGGATCGAAAATGAATGACTAACGCCTAGAATATAAGAATATATCATAATATTACTCATGTTCTTTATTTTTACGACCGTTAGCATTTTGCTACACCCTCTGGTTAAAAATCATACTGTCCAAATCGTCCAAGATGAAATGCGAAAAAGTAAATATGATTATCTTGTGTTGCTTCGCCGCCGAATTCTTATTTCTTATAAGTGTCGTCACCTCAGTTAAATAATGGATCATTCTGTTTTGTTATTATAAAGAAACAAAGGGATGTAAAAGGACATGCTACACAGAAAAATACCAGAAAGAAATAAAGACAGACAGACAGAAAGAGTGTATGGGAAATATAGACAGAGTGGGTGATCGTGCGAAAGCGATAACGCTATTTCTGTTTTTAATCAAACATAATGAAAATATTAAAATAAGGTAAGAAAGGAAAAGGGGCGAGAGAGAGTTAAATCAAGATAATTATATTTTTTAGATATTGAATTGTTTTTACAAGAGATTTTACGTAATCATATCAAAACTTGTAGCAATTACATTATCATACTATCGCTAGATATATGTTTATATTCCTACTAACTTGTTTATCTATTTCATGTGTAATAGTCATTAAATATTCTTTACGAAGACGGACATTTTAAATATGATAATAAAAACAGAAAAAAAGTGAATCAAGAAAATTCTGAAATATTTTATTATCTTTTTCATTTGAACTGCTTAATAAAAAAAAGAAATATTGTCACTTTACAATCGCTTGTTCTTGTAATAAAAGTTATTACATACAACCGAAGCATTTATTTAGTTTATTTTTCTGAGAGTTATTGAAAACTGAAACATTTTTATGAGAAATATTTATTGGCGTTTTAAGTAGGTTAGTTCAGCGGTATTCATAATTTTTTTTTGCTTTAAGCTTCGGTCTCTTCAAAATGTAATAAATTCGTCTCAATATATTCAAATATAATTTAAAAGTTTCAACTAATTACTCTTAAAGACAGCTTTACGATTCTCCTTTGAAGTCAATTTCGAAAATTGGAGAAGGGTAATAAATTATAATAACTCGATTGAAGGTTACGCTCAGGGTGTTATTAAGCTTATTGCAAATTCATTCTATAGAATGTACTTTATGATTTAATTGAAAATAAATGAGGGAAAGTGTAGCGTTGTCGTATATCTGGTCACAGTACCAAAATGTATGTACGTAACGTGGCGGTCATCTTGTTGATAAAAATTACAACGCGAGAGATATCTAGTCACAACTGCTAGCCTTTATTTGCAGGGTAGGCTCGTCTCGTGGGCTGTATCGGAGAGGAGGAAAGGCAGAGAGACAGGGAGAGACAACTATTAAACTACCGTCATCCCAGACAGGACCAAGGGCAGGTCTTAACCCTACGCTGTCGCAAATCGAAAAGAGACCGGGACCTTTCTTCGTTGTTCCACGTCACCACGTGACTTCCGGTTCCGGTCAACACCCGAAACTTCCGGTTGACACTCAATTCTCCGTTCGGGGGGTCGCGCTCTGGTCAAATCATCGTTCATCCTGTTTTGTGCTCATCACTATTTTTTAAACCTTTATCATCTCTTATTTATTTATTTCTTCCTCCCCCTTCCATTAGTAGTCCTTGCCAAATTCAATCTTGCTACAGAAGTACTTTATGTGATCCTATACCAGTCACGGTATGAAATATTCCCGTGTCTACTATATGTGTTTCAGGCCAGCTGCTCTTTCGATGCCCTCTGCGATCACGTTATGATCCTTTGACCCACAGAACTGGGATCGATACAACTTGGTCGAAGTGTCTTTGTGACGGGTTGACAAATTAGTAGAAATGCTGGCAACTCTAAGAATGAGGTAACACACCGTTAACAATAACAACGGCTTTATACATATATAATCAATGAGTACGTTTTCCACACTAGGTCGGAGAGAAAAGACACGACGAGGAGCTTTGTCTAGCATTTTGTTTTATGTGGACTTAGTTCTTTATTGAATTATTCTCGGCGGCAAAGTCTATTTCTTCTAGTGGCAATTTTCTTATTTCAGCAATCCTGAATTTCCCGTGACCCTGTGACAAACTTCGTTTTTTTGGCGGTCCGGCCCCTAACTAAAAATTTACAACTCAGAGCGAGTGTTTATAAAAATTGTAGTTATTCCTGTTATCGTGACAAGTTCAATAAGTGCTACGCTGCCAGTCACGAAAACATTATTGATTTGACAGACATGTCAACTTTTAGGTCACTGCTGTAACCTTTTCCCATCTATACACACAATACGTAAAATCAGAATTTATATGATATTTTGATTTTGCATTTTGCATTTTAACAAAACCATTTACGTTAAATAAAAAAAAATAATTTCTACACTTTCGTCTTTCGTTAAAAATTAGCTGACGCTCATCGTGTTATCTTATTATAATGGAGATTGTGTGTTTTTCTGTTTGTAACCGAAACTATATTACTACTCAAGTCACAATTCCCTTAGTTATTGACATCACATTCTCAATGATTTTACTTTTATTTTAATCTCAATTATTAATAAAATTGTTCTACATTATTAATAATGTTAGCCATATCTACATACTAACAATATGCAATTATATTTATATATACAACAAAATAGCGATTTACAGTGTGAACGAAAGGCTAATTTGCATATTGATATTAAAAAATCGAATTTAATAAATATGTGCTCAGTGTTACTGATTTCTAACTGTTTGGTTTTATTTTAATGAATATAAGCAAAAATCTCTTCAATGAATCTTAAATGAAATCTATTAACAAGAAAAAATAACTGTCATTTTATTCTTTACTTCCTATTTTAACTAAATACTTAAATTAGAAAAAATAACAATGAAAGACGAGAGTGATGGAAGAGTAAGTTTCAGTTGTTCTATTTTTCGATTATACCCCCCTCTGTTTCAAATCTTTTTATCTGCATTCTTATTTAGTATCCTTAGTCTTTCTAATTTAATATAATATCTTATTACATTAAAACTTAAATACTTGCACCCGGAGGGTGCATATATTTGCTAGTATTTATAATAATCATTTAAGGATTATCAAACTTGGCTTTGTACTAACCTTGACCTGTTAAGCTGTGTTAAGTAACCTTGGTTCCTTAGATTAATTCCAATGGTCTTTAACTAATCAATTTCTTCATTAATTCATTACAATTAGCCCTGCTGAACCTTTTTAGTGAACCTTAAGTAGGATGTCTATATCCATGTACTAAATCCACTCTACTAATGTATTGAGCACTTCATATTCTTTATAGCCCTGTCTTATTCGGTTAATATTTATATCAATTATCGCTGTTACGATTAACTCGATATTCTATTTCCTGGTAAGTCATCTTTGTATATATATATATATATATATATATATATATATATATATATATATATATATATAAAGATACACTTTGCCATTCTTAAAATGGACAATAGGGGATATATATATATATATATATATATATATATATATATATATATATATATATATATATATCCCCTATTGTCCATTTTAAGAATGGCAAAGTGTATCTTAAAATGGGGACGGCCCACAGAGCTTTGTTTCTAGGAATTTCTTCTGCGGTATTCTTTTTATCTATATTTACTTGATGGTGTCCGCTTCTAAAATTCTTAAGTGTATATAAATTTACTTTTCTCCAAATTTGTTATATTATCCGGATTTGATAATCAGACAGATGTTTAAATTATTATTATTATTATTAGAGTTAACCTCACCAGCCTTATGGTCTTTCACTGGAGTCTGAGTGACAACAAGTCTCCTCAGGTTTCCAGTCATGATTATTATTATTCACTCCTTTTCAGTTTTCACACCAGTGTTAGCTGATGGTCTTTCACTGGAGTCTGAGTGACAGCAAATCTCCTCAGGTCTCCAGGACTCTTCTGAGTATTCTGGCAGATTGCAGCAGTGCAGTGTTCTGAATGGTTTCAATCCTTCCTCTGATATCCAAACTTTCCAAACCCTTTTCTAATCCTTTTGCGACTGTTCCAAGTGCACCAACCACAATTGGTATCACTTTCACTTTCATGTTCCATAACTTTTTCAGTTCTCTGACAAGGTCCAGATATTTATCCATTTTTTCATTTTCCTTTAGCTTCACCCTATGGTCTGCTGGCACTGCAAAATCCACCAGTTGACAAGTTCTTTTTTTTTTGTTTATCAATACTATGTCTGGTCTTCTTGCTGGGATAAGGTGATCCGTTTTTATTTCAAATTTTATGCGTTTCGTTCTCAAGAACAGATTCTGGTTTGTGCATATACCATTTTGTTGTGTGGTCAAAATTTAATTTTTTGCATAATTCCCAGTGGATCACCTTCCCAACCCAGTCGTGTCTAGTTTTATATTCTCGTTGTGCTAGTTTGCTACATTCGCAGAATATATGGTTTGCAGTCTCATCTCTATTACCACAAAGTCTACATTTACTATTTATCAATTTTCGCTTTTATATAGTTTGTCCTTATGGCATTATTTTGTGCAACAATTATTAATGATTCTGTTTCTCTGTTGAGGTTTCCTTTTCTTAACCATTTCCAAGTCTTTTTATGTGCAACCTCTTCTATTTGTCGTTTGAAGCGTCCATATAATTGTTTTTGTTCCCATTTTTGTTTTTTAGTCTTTGTTGTTTTTCTGTTTGTCCATCTGTCGCTCCTACTATTGTTGGCCACCATAAGTAATTTGTCTTTGCTCTTTCTTGTATAATCTTCAAGTTGTTGGATTGTGGTTTCTACGCATTCCTCTATGTTGGCAAGACCCTTCCCCATTCCGTTCTTGACACATATAATCTATCTCTATCATCTCTAGGGTGAAGGGCCTTGTGCATTGTCATTAATTTTCTCGTCCTTTGGTCAATCTGTCTGAGTTCTTCTTTTGTCCATTTTAAGAATGGTCCTGAGTATCTTATAATGGGGACAGCCCAGGTATTAATTCCTTTAATCAGATTTCTGCTGTTGGGTTTCGTTTCTTGAAGTTTTCTAGTTCTCCTGAGATATTCTTTTTTAACTTTTCCTTTCATTTCTGCTTGCTTGATATTGTCCGCTTCTAAAATTCCTAAGTATTTGTAGCTTTCATTTTCATCAAGAGATTTTATTGTTTCCTGATTTGGCAGTTGTATTCCATTCATTAATTTTCTTTCACCCCGTTTTATTACAAGCATAGCGCACTTTTCAATTCCAAATTCCATCCCTATATCCTGGCTATATATTCTAATAGTTTGTACTAGGCTCTCCAATTCTTTTTCATTTTTTGCAAAAAATTTTAATGTCATCCATGTACATCAGGTGGTTTATCTTTTCTTGTGAGTTACTAAATTTGTATCCCCCTGTACATTTTTTCAGTATATGGTTTAGCGTTTACATTTTTTCAGTATATGGTTTATTATTATTATTATTATTATTATTATTATTATTTAACATACTATATTATTTTATCTTTAGAGAGACGGAAAAATAATCTAAATAAAATTCATATCCATTATAGAATGAAAAAGATTCTTTATTTCCTTATTTAAAAGAGGAAAAAAAACGATTCCCGATTTTAACACTTGTATGTCTTTGTCGTCTGTTTCAATTAAATAGCTTTCGTCCGCGGAAAAAAAAAGTAGCCGAAAAAAGGACAGTCATAGAAGAGCAGACTGAATTTCGCCAAGGGCAGACAACTCGTCTCTTATCAGTGAGAGACCCTTACGGCGCATGTGCAAGGTTTTTACCTGATATCAACGGACATGCAATTACTTTTCGGCCATTTTGTTGATAGTGAAACCGAAATCAAATCGATCTACTCCTGTCTAATGAAACGGACGCGGGAATAATTGCCGCCGACTCATTTTGTTCCTCGAGGAATTTCGATATTTCGTCTGACGAGAAAGCTTTTCAGACGTTGAATATCATGTTAAGAAAGACCGACTCAAGTTTTAATTCATTTCATGGACATCTTTCCTGTTATCTGTTTTTACCCTCGCTGTTGTTCAAACTGGAAATCTACAGGGTGGTTCTAAAGTGACTCCCTTCCCTATTTTAAAAACGATAAGAACTACTAAATCATGACAATATAATAACATTTGGAGAAAAGGACGGTTACATATACTTAAGAATTTTAGAAGCGGACACCATCAAACAAACAGAGATGAAAAAATACCTCAGAAGAGAACTCCTAGAAACGCACCAGGCATTATATCAGAGATAGAAACAGGCAATATATATATTTACCAACCCCTCCACACGAGCAGGATGCGACACAAAGTCAATTTCTTAAGCGGAGTTTAACAGGTTTGAATTCAGAGTTTTCCTTCTCCTAGACTGGTTACCTAGCCATGGTTAAAGAGTCCGGTCTGCCCCGCTATTTACCCATAGCTGGAAGGAGAATTGGATTCATACCTTTCCCAAGGGTACTAGCGCTATGTGAAATGCCAACAGCTTCCTCCAGGAATTGAACTCGCGTTGACGAGTCCATTTCCTACGACTCTAACCATTAGACCACGCACTATAGCGTGTAGTCTAGGAGTGTTAACTGGCATGCTGACAAGTGAAGAAGCCAGAAAGGGGACTGGATGGTGCCTTTTTATAGAATGGTACAGATGCGTTGTGGGTAAGTGAGTGGACATAAAATACACCCGCTTGTCCTGCCAGGAAGAGTCATTCAGTGAACAGGTGTCAGTCAGTATGTGAGGGAGCAAAATGAGGGGAACAAGGGAAGAGAAAAGAAAGCAGCAGGAGGAGAGAAGAAAGGAAAAGAGGAGGAGGAAGGAGGCAAATGCAGTATAGATAAAAAAAAATTTTCTGGCTAAAGAACGACACCCAAGAGAAAGACCAAGGAAACGACAGAATCATTTTTTTTTTAAATTTGAATATGATAAGAAAACACATAACATGGAGTTTTATTTGAAATTCTATATGAGCACCAGCTTCTAGCCTCTCAAGCCACTCGGGAATCGCATCAACTAATCTTCTCAGAACTCTTGTGAAATGGCAGAAATAAATTCTCGTATTCGTAATTCAAGTTCTTCCAAAGCCGTTGGTTTCGTAGAGTAGACATAAAAATGCATTAGAATTTTTATTTTTTACTGTAGAAATGTATTAAAATTATTTTTACTATAAAAATGGATTAGAAATGATTTTTAATATAAAAATGCATTGGAAATGATTCTTACTATAAAATATATTGGACAATGATTTTTACTATAAAAATGCATTAGAATTGATTGTTACATAATCTATGCATAGATTATTGTCAATCCCCTATATTTCTGAAGGGATGGCCCCTTTTCATATCACGGGCGGGACTTTCCATGGAATATTACAGAAAGCCCGCGAAATACGTGAAGTCACGTGGGACCTGGTTGGTTCTCAGTTTCAGCTTGGACGTCAGGCAGATAATGCCTGTCTGCCTAAGCTGGGACTCACCTGAACACGCGCGCTATGTTTAGTTAGAGAAATATGTTTAGTTAACTAAATAAAGGTTTAAATAAATAATATGGTTTTGTGGTTAGTGAATGTCTTGGCACCAAGACTGACCTAGTAGAAGAAATGAATCAGGGACGACCAACCAGCAAGACGAAGTCCAGACGCTAGAAGAAGAACGTAAGATACCAAAGATGAACAGGAGAATAATAGAAGTAAGAAAAGAAAGGGTATACAACATGATTTTTACTATCAAAATGCATTATAAATTTCTTTTTTTTTAAGATAAAAATGTATTAACAATTATTTTTACTATAAAAACGGATTAGAAATGATTTTTAATATAAAAATGCATTGGAAATGATTCTTACTATAAAATAGATTGGACAATGATTTTTACTATAAAATACATTGGACAATGATTTTTACTATAAAAATGCATTAGAATTGATTTTTACAATAACAATGGATTAAAAATTATACTTACTATAGACATTGATTAGAAATTATTCTTACAATAAAAATGCATTGGAAATAATTTTTATTCTTAAAATGGCATCAGAAATTATTTTTACTAGAAAAATGCATTGGAAATTATTTCATTTTTAAAATTCTTCTATATTCCGACTTTACATTTATGAACATGCAGTTTACAACAGCCATATTCACCAAATCTAAGTCATATGTAATTTTAAATTGCATTCGTTTTAGATTAACTTTAAACGATTTTTAATCTTCAAACTTTCAAATTGCAAATTTCCATAAATTTATAACTGTTGTTAATTGGTTTATAATTTTGGATTAGTCACCAAATAATTATGCCAGTACAAAATCATTTTACCAGAAATATAAACTAAATAATTTCAAATAAAGAAAGAAAAGAGGATTTCTCTTCTAAGCTGGCAATTATTTCTGTCTTTGGTTATTTTAATTTATAATATTTAAATCAACCTACAAAGATAAAAATGTTTAGCAAACTTAAAAGTGTATTTTTCCCGCCCAAACGCCATTTATGTTTGATATCTGCGATTTGATATAAATTCATCGAAAATCAAATACAATTAGAAATCTTTAAAGATTACACACTAAAAATTTAATTAGAAAATATTTTGTTCCTTCTCTTTTTTCCTTTTCTTTCTTTTTTTAATTTTTGAACACAAATCAAATTAACTATCAAGATGTTCTATACTGGATCGTACAGTATGCAGTATACTAGTACATTAAACTACATATGCGCCTGTCATATATATATTTACCAACCCCTCCGCACGAGCAGGATGTGACACAAGGTCAATTTCTTAAGCGGAGTTCAACAGGTTTGAATTCATGAATTCAGAGTTTTCCTTCTCCTAGATCGGTTGCCTAACCAAGGTTAAAGAGCCCAGTCTGTCCTACTATTTATCCATAGCTGAAAGGAGAGTAGGATTCATACCTTTTCCAAGGGCATT
>CM042158.1:78531695-78546695 GCA_023376005.1 Doryteuthis pealeii
TCAGTTGTAAGTTGAAAGTGACATCAATGAAAAATCAATGATTTATTTTCATTAGTCCACACGTGATCAGGATTACTAGCGTTCTGTTTTGATGGTGACGTTCAAACAATATCCATTCGGCCTTCATCAGTTGTAAGTTGAAAGTGACATCAATGAAAAATCAATGATTTATTTTCATTAGTCCACACGTGATCAGGATTACTAGCGTTCTGTTTTGATGGTGACGTTTCAAACAATATCCATTCGGCCTTCATCAGTTGTAAGTTGAAAGTGACATCAATGAAAAATCAATGATTTATTTTCATTAGTCCACACGTGATCAGGATTACTAGCGTTCTGTTTTGATGGTGACGTTTCAAACAATATCCATTCGGCCTTCATCAGTTGTAAGTTGAAAGTGACATCAATGAAAAATCAATGATTTATTTTCATTAGTCCACACGTGATCAGGATTACTAGCGTTCTGTTTTGATGGTGACGTTTCAAACAATATCCATTCGCCTTCATCAGTTGTAAGTTGAAAGTGACATCAATGAAAAATCAATGATTTATTTTCATTAGTCCACACGTGATCAGGATTACTAGCGTTCTGTTTTGATGGTGACGTTTCAAACAATATCCATTCGGCCTTCATCAGTTGTAAGTTGAAAGTGACATCAATGAAAAATCAATGATTTATTTTCATTAGTCCACACGTGATCAGGATTACTAGCGTTCTGTTTTGATGGTGACGTTTCAAACAATATCCATTCGGCCTTCATCAGTTGTAAGTTGAAAGTGACATCAATGAAAAATCAATGATTTATTTTCATTAGTCCACACGTGATCAGGATTACTAGCGTTCTGTTTTGATGGTGACGTTTTCAAACAATATCCATTCGGCCTTCATCAGTTGTAAGTTGAAAGTGACATCAATGAAAAATCAATGATTTATTTTCATTAGTCCACACGTGATCAGGTTACTAGCGTTCTGTTTTGATGGTGACGTTTCAAACAATATCCATTCGGCCTTCATCAGTTGTAAGTTGAAAGTGACATCAATGAAAAATCAATGATTTATTTTCATTAGTCCACACGTGATCGGGATTACTATCGTTCTGTTTTGATGGTGACGTTTCAAACAATATCCAAATATTAAAACAATAGCCTTCATCAGGTGAAAAGAAGGAAAGAAAGAAAAAAGAGTGAGAGAGAGTTAAATCAAGATTATTATACTTTTTACATAATGAACTATAAGCAATAGCTCTTAAGTAAACATATCAAATATCATCAATTATCAGTTAATGATCAAACGTTGTAATAACTAAATTATCACACTGTGTGGTATCCACAGGTCTTGCTAGTATATCAGCATTTAATAAATAATCTTGGATGCAGGGTAATGCTTAACTTTTTCCTCGTAAATTCCTACCATAAAATAAACTGAACCCTCATTTTATGTCCGTGTTTTTGCAATAAATGTTTTATTTTTCTTGCACCCGTTATTTTACAATACTAAATGTATTTTCTTTATTTGTTAAAGAATAAAGAATAAAAAATATATATATTTAGTATTGTAAAAATAACGAGTGCAAGAAAAATAAAACATTTATTGCAAAATCGCGGACATAAAATGAGGGTTCAGTTTATTTTATGGTAGGAATTTACGAGGAAAAAGTTAAGGATTACCAGATGCAGTACGTGACAGTCAATTTTACGATGGATGCCGATGTGTGTACGTATGGGCAAATACGAATATTATCCATTCCCCCTTACTCATGTCGAAAGTTACCAACACCAATATTGTTTTTGTTTTTTTCCCCACACCCTGCCCAAAGGCAAGGATATTTGTCTCATATCCCACTTGTATGAATTGGGCACAAGGCCTCGTTTTAACGTGGGCCCACCCACAAGCCGAAGCTCATGGGTGCGAAAGAACAAAATTTGCATCGATCCCTTCGGCATTCCCCTCAAGGGGGCGCCTCAGGCGCTGAGCAATAAATCCAGCCCTGCCCATAAAGGGAATGTATTGCCTGGGGGATAGCCTCCTGGGATCGACGCTAATAAATGTATTTAAACCTGATCCAGTGGCCGAAGCACACTGGACTCCCCGATGGGATTAGGCAAGTCTCAAAGTATAGTAACTGGAACAGATACTACACCTTGATCCCCGACTAGTTCAGGTAAGGAGGCAAGACCGCAGATGAGGGCTGAATGATTCGCACTCTTTAATACCAGACTGAAAGCCGAGGGGGAGAATAGTTTTGTCTGTCATTTTTTTCTTGTGTCCGATTTAGTGTCACGATGTTTGCTGTTGTTTTCGATTTAACCTCTGTGTTTGGAGTTGTAAATATTTACAACTTAAAATTCACGTCCTATTGTCTTCTCATTTCACTTCTTTTGTGACTCGTGATATTTTATGAAAGAATACAACAATTATTAAGAGAGGCAAATGTCAACCTTTTGTGTTGACACTTTTTTTACGTGACACAGGAATGGCCAAATATCTTTCAGCAAAGTTCAGGAATAAGAATACCAAAAATATGCGCACGCCAGGCGCAAGTATCTTGATGTTAATCGAGTAGAATATTGTATTTAGAAAGACTAGCGAAACTAAATAAGAATGCATATAAAATGTGTACACTTATTTTCATTATTTTACTGGATAGATTTGGAAATAATGTTATATACTGTATCAATAGACAGCGCTGGTGTGTAGTAAACTGGATTAAAAACCAACACAGGATTAAAAAGAAAGCTGGACTTTTATTTTATTTCCTCGGTTGGCGTGGATGAAAAGGAGGTGCGAGTCATGATAGCGCCTGAACTCGGCGGCTACCAAATCTCAACGGCTGAACTCTCGGTCTAACCGTCACTTTTTCAATTTTTACCCAGCATGCTCTGGTCTATTCAAATTACACCGGAACTGTAGGGCGTGAATTGCAATCCTAGATTTGTCACACAGTCAATAGGAAGTCTTTTGTTATCCTTCTTTTGTTATTTTTCCGGAAAGTTTGTTTGACCCGGTCAAGCAGCAAGCCTTAGATGTTTATCACTTTTCTCTTTCTTCTATCCAGACTTCTGTCTGGAACATCCTTTGTTTCTCAATTCCTTTGTCTTTTTTAATTTTTTTCGCGCCAAAAGAATTGAAACAATAGTTAATCTGCAACAATAAAACAATCATATTAGAAATCAATGACACCATGAAAGTTCTGGAAATTAAGTAAATTTGAAAATTTCATTACCCAGCTCCTCTCAAAATAGGTATTTTCCATTTTAGTATTATCTGCATTATTCGGACTATTGTCCTCGTCTTTATTGTTATTTGTACAACGTTTCGGCTGATATGCCCTCCGGCCTTCTTCAGGTATTTCTTGTCGGACTCGGGAACTTTCTTTTCGAACTCGGGAACTTTCTTATCGTAGTCGGGAACCATATTGTCGTAATCGGGAGCCATCACGGTACTTTGAACCTAACCCTTTATTCAGTCCACGGTGGTAGCCTGTTCTCATTCCGCTAACCATAGCAAGGGTAGGAGTTGTGTTAATTATTTTTCTATGTTACTGCCTCTATTCAGGATTGAACCCGGAATCCAGAGATAACTGTCACTTAGAACTGTCTTTGCAAAAGAATTAGTTTTATTAAAAATAAATGATGGTTGAAAAAGAAAGCAGCATCGTATGTCACTCTGCCGAAAGAAAAAAAAATACTAAAAATAAAGGAATTAACCGAATTTAATAAAATGTTCAGTCTTGATATATTATATATATTTTATCTTTTATTAATCCTCACAGTTTACAGCGACACACAACGAAGAGTTTCTTCACAACACGTCAAAACTATTTACTCATCATACACAAAACCCGGTTAAATCAAATTTAATGGACCTAAATTCCACCACGACCCTTAAATTAAGATCGCGGTTAACCCTGTGCTGATTTTTAAAAACAAACTCGAGGCAACTCTTTTTTGTTAAAGAATTTTTTTGGCTGTCTGATCGTCTGTAGTTGTCTGCCAACACAAAGAGAGATAGACAGATGTTTATAATAACATAATCGACATAATTAGATCCAGTAAACTTAAGACGCTCTGTCGGTGTCTTACTCCTTGTCCAGTCCATTTCTGACCTTCACTCGTTTTAAAAATATTCGACCCCTCTTTTATAATAACCTTATACCTAATTATCATTTTCCTACGTCATTCTTATGCTTATTTCTGTATATTATAATTCCATTGTATATTTGTATATTGTATTATATAAGTACATGATTTACTTACTTCTATTCTTCTTCTGGCGTCTTAAGTTCTTCTAGGTCAGTCTCTACTAACATCTCTTCTAGATCAGTCTTGTTACCAAGACATTCACCAACCACAAAACCGGGTTATTTTCTTAAGCATTTATTTACTTATTATTTTACTTAACTAAACATTTCATGTCACTAACATAGTGTGCGTATGCAGCGAGTTCCAGTTAAGGCAGGACATCTTCACTGCCTGATGTCTAAAGTGAAACTGAGGACCCAACCAGGTCCCACGTGACTTCAGGTATTTCGCGGGCTTTCTGTACTATTCCATGAAAAGTCCCGCCCGTGATATGAAAAGGGCCATCCCTTTAGAAATACAGGGGATTGACAATAATCTTATACAACCGCATAGATTATGTAACAATTAGAATTTTTAACCAAACACTTCAATATGAAAATATATATCAGCAATTCAAAATGCATTCCAGCCAGATTCTTCCTTTTAAAATATTTTTCCAAAATATTTCTTTCTTTCTTTTTTACCCATCATTTACTCTTACCAAAACTGATTCTTTTGCAAGCCGTAATTTGTGGGGATTAAAATAAATTATGATAAAAAAAAAACAACAAACTCCCATGAGCCTTCAGACCGGAAGAACCTTCCGAGCACGTATGGGAAAAAGGGCCCACTTCCGACCCCAAGATAATCTCTCAGTCATTCAAACTTAGGTCTTAACTGGGACTAGACACTACTACTGGCCAAGAAGAATTTACTTACCAAGTGGTGGCTCTGACCCGTGAATAAAGTCTAAATCATAAAGCTACCTTTTGTCTTTGTCTCTTTCTTTTCTTTGTGAGTTAACCAAACAATACAACATGCATCTAGCTAGATTTTTCTCTATTTAACATCGGCATTTTCTCTGGTTTGGGGTTAAATCCTACTTAACGGACCTAAATTCCACACTCGTATTTCACTCCACCGAAAGAAAAAATACTAAAAAATCAAGGAATTAACCGAATTTAATGAAATTGTCAGTGTTGATATATTAATGAATAAACAATATAATGCACCAGTTATTTTATTTGAAAATCTTTTTTCAGGTCAATTAACTTTGAACCACGTCTGTTTGTGAATCTGTGTTACGACTCAAAGATACGTGGTTCAAAGTTAACTGACCTGAAAAAATGTAAGAGTTTTCAAATAAAAAACCTGGTGCCTTATATTGTTTATTCATTGATATATCAACATGGGAAATTTTATTAAATTCGGTTAATTCCCTGATTTTTAGTATTTTCTTCTTTCGGCCCAGTCTGCCCTACTATTTAACCCATAGCTGGAGGGAATTTTGAATTCTTTGAAATATATATATATATATATATAATATATATATATATATGAAATTTAACATTTTTGAAAAAAAAATGATGTTATATAATTGCTGACAGAAATCTGTTTCGACCGCTTTAATAGATCGGTCATCATCAAGAGCAACATATGAGAGAAAGACGGGAAAAACCGTTAGAAGATTGGGTACAAACAAACGCTATATTCAATGCTGGAATTTTTTTTAAATGCGTGTTCTGTGTTAAAAATAAAATAAATTTTATTTTAAAAAATCAGAAGCATTATAATTTATAATAAAACTCAAAAGAGTTTGATGTAAAATTATATAAAAAGTGTATAGTGAGTATCAAAATTGTTCAGGATATATTCCAGCTATTAAAAAAGTAATTCACAAGTCCACAGCGTAATTGAAGAAAGATGTAAAGTTTCAAATCACTTGTGGTGTTGATAAATCCGTAGTGTTGCAAATGAAAGTATCGATCCGATCGAAACAGATTCCTGTCAGCAATTATATAACATCATTTGTTTTGTTTTTAATTTAAATTTCATACTGTGGGATTAATTTCCATCTATTGTTCATATATATAATATATATATATATATATATATATATATATATATATATATATGAAGGAAGGGTGGATGGGTTTAGGATCCGACGATATGCTGTAGATAGAAGGAAAGTGGTCAAGAAATGATCAACTCAAAACAAGTCACAGGGTGGTACGTTTCGTCTGTATGCACAGACTTTCTCAGCCGATCTGAGACTTTATTAAAGCAAAACATACGTTTAAATACATGTGGTGGTGGCGGTGTCGGGGAGGTCAAGGGGGTGAGTGTGTGGTGATGTGAGCTAAGGAAGAGCGGGGAGTTTTGGGTAGGATCAGTTGAGATGGAGGGGTAGAGGATGTTTGTTTGAAGTGCTGGGGCGGTGGCAGTGGTTGAAGGGTCAATTAGTGTGGGTGTATATTGATTTATGTGAGTAAAGGGGAGGTCAAGGGGGTGAGTGTGTAGTGATGTGAGATAAGGAGGAGTGGGGAATTTTGGTGTGAGCTAAGGAGGAGCAGGGAATTTTGGTGTGAGCTAAGGAGGAGCGGGGAATTTTGGGTAGGACGGGGTCGCTGGGTCAGTTGAGTGGAGGGGTAGAGGATGTTTGTTTGAGGTGCTGGGGCGGTGACAGTGGATGATGGGTCAATTGGTGTGAGTGAATGTTTGTGTGTAGCAGAATATGTTAGAGGGGGAGAAAAGTTCATGTGTGGCTAAGTTATGTTAGAGGCGGAATGTGGGAGATTGTAGTGTTTGTTGATTTTCATTTGTTATCCATTATCATGGAGAGGAAGATTGTTCTCGTGGATTATAGATTGAGCTATATATATATATATATATATCACAGGGTTACTCGTGATTTTAAAATTCCAATGTACATATATAATACAATATAACAATATACAAAGAAATTAAAATTATAATTATAAAACAGGGGTTGGATATTTGAAGGGGAGGGAGGGACAAAAAGGGACTTGACTAGCAAGCACGTCGCCTACCTTTTAGCTAGCCGAGAAGCAGATGGCATTTTTTTCTTTCTTTCCATCTCATGATTGACAGTTAACTTACAGGCGGGGGCGTCAAAAGTTTGCTAGATCTAATTATGCCGATTATGTTATTATAAACATCTGTCTATCTCTCTTTGTGTTGGCGGACAACTACAGACGATCAGACAGCCAAATAAATTATTTAACAAAAAAGAATTGCCTCGAGTTTGTTTTTAAAAATCATCACAGGGTTACCAGCGATCTTAATTTAAGTGTCGTTTTCACAAACAATGAAACGAGCCCATTTATAAGGACGAAGCCCATAACGTTACATACTAACAGGACCTGTGGATAAATCACAGTATGATAATCTAATTATTATAAATGTTGATATGTTAACTTAAGAACTATTGTAAAATAATTCAATACCTAAAGAGTACAATAATCTTAAATGGGCTGGGTTAGCTCAGTCGGTAGAGCGTTCGGCTAGAAACCACAAGGTTCCTAGTTCGATACCGGTCCTCGCCAACTCAGCGTATGAGTAGCACAGACATCTGTGCGGTAAAGTAAGGAGCTGGTGGTAGGTGGGGCGCTACACCTCAGATGCTAAAACAATCTCCTTGGTCTAGCGCTATTGAAAGGGGGATAGACTCCCTCGCTGACTGGCTGATACCGACTTTAGGCCACCCCGACGACTTTACATTTTTTTACAATAATCTTGATTTAACTCTCTCTCTCTCTTCCCTATCTCTCTCTCTCTCTCTCTCTCTCTCTCTCTCTCTCTCTCTCTCTTTGTTTCTTTCCTTCTTTTCCTCTTTTATTTATGTTCAATTGAAACAGATTAGCGTTATCGCATCCGGGCGCTCACATCCTATTTCTATCTTCCCCGCCGTAATCTTTTCTTTCTTTCTTTCTTTCTTTTCTTTCTTTCTTATATTTTTCCGTGTAGAATGTCCTTTTTCTTCTTTCTTTTCTTTCATTATTATATAAACGAAATGATCCATTTTTTTAGCTGAGGTGAGGACACTCATTAGAAATAAGATTTCGGCGAATAAGCAACACCAGAAAATCAGGATTGGCCTTTCTGTCTGTCTGTCTGTCTGTCTGTCTGTCTCTCTCTCTCTCTCTCTCTCTCTCTTTGTTTCTTTCCTTCTTTTCCTCTTTTCCTTATGTTCAATTGAACATTCAATTTCGGCGAATAAGCAACACCAGAAAATCAGGATTGGCATTTTTGCATTTTAACTTGGACGATTTGAAGGGTCTCATATAACGGTCAGAAGATTAATGAACAAGGGTATGAATATATAGGGTGTTATTATGGGTTTCGGTATATCGGTTTATCTATCGATCCTTTTGAAGTTTTCGTTATGCTCAGATTTTGTTTGTATCCTCCAGTGAAGAAGGTACGCGCCATTTTGTGTTGTGCAAGATTTATGTTGCGGAAAGAATTCTGATATTCCAAAGAAGTTTAAAGAATATGGTCGCTTAAAAGGAAATCCGGACAGAATGTGCCATTCTTTCGAAGATCGGACATTTTCCGGCCATTCTTTGATCGATTCTCTTTCCATTCCTCTCTAATTACAATGTCTGAAAGAGACAAAATCTGCCAACTGACACTCCTTCAATTTCTTTTTACGTCATTCATAATTACATATATATATATATATATATATATATATATATATATATATGTGTGTGTGTGTGTGTCTGTCTGTCTGTGAGTGTCTGTGTGCGTTTGTGAGTAGGTGTTTATTTATATATATATAAATATATAATATTATTATAATGGAGATTGTGTGTTTTTCTGTCTGTAACCGAAACTATATTTCTACTCAAGTCACAATTCCCTTAGTTATTGACATCACATTCTCCATGATTTTATTTTTTATCTAAACCTCAATTATTAATAAAATTGTTTTACATTATTAATACTGTTAACCATATCTACATACAAACAACATGCACTTGTATTTATATATACAACAAAATAGCGGTTTACAGTGTGAACGGGAAGGCTAATTTGCATATTGATGTTAAGAATGTGATTTTAATAAATATGTGCTTAGTATTATTGATTTCTAACTGTTTGGTTTTATTTTAATGAATATAAGCAAAAATCTCTTCAATGAATTTTAAATGAAATCCATTAACAAGAAAAAATAACTAATTTTATTCTTTACTTACTCTTTTAAGTAAATACTTAAATTAGAAAAAATAACAATGAAAGACCAGAGTGATGGAAGAGTAAGTTTCAGTTGTTCTATTTTTCGATTATACTCCCTCTGTTTCAAATCTTTTTTTTATCTGCATTTCCCATTTAGTTTCATTAGCCTTTCTAATTTAATACAATATTTTATTACATTAAAACTTAAATACTTGCACCCGGAGGGTGCATATATTTGCGAGTACACATAATATATATATTAATTCATGTTGTTTCAATTTCTATTTACGTCATTCATAATTACATATATATTCATGTATGTGTGTGTGTGTGTGTGAGTGTGTGTGTCTGTCTGTCTGTCTGTCTGTCTGTGGGTGTATGTGTGCGTTTGTGAGTAGGTGTTTATTTATATATATATATATATATATATTAATACACATAATATATATATTAATTCATGTTGTTTATAACATTGTTATATATATATATATATATATATATATATATATATATATATATATATATGTGTGTGTGTGTGTGTGTGTGTGTATGTGTGTGTGTGTGTGTGTGTGTGTGTGTGTGTGTGTGAAATGAAACTAGAAGTGAATCCGACGGTATGTTGAAAAAAATAAATAAAGGAGAGAAAGTATAGAATGGATAATATAGGATATTTTAATCAATTTTACTTTTTCTTTACTTTTTTTTTTTTACTTTTTTCTTTAATTTATTCTATTATTATTATTTCATTTCATTTGGTTATTTAAAAATAATAATAGATTGAATAATGTACACATGGATAAACTCCTGACCGAAACACGTGTAAGTAATCTTGATTAAAATATCCTGTTTTATCCATTCTATACGTGAGTTTGTAATTTTAGAATCCATTTAGTTTCTGATTCTTTTCGAGATTGCGTTATTTAATTTCGTTAGTCTTTCTAATTCAATATACATCGTGTTCATAACGTATTTGTGTACTTTAAAGAAGTTATAATTTCAAGTGCATATGTTGTTTGCGGACACCTATATTTCATTACTTTAAAACTTAAATACTTACGTCAGAGGTCGCATAATCTTGCAAGTGTTTTTAATGTGACGAATTCAAATATTACTTAGAGCGCCATCTATATGTCATTTATTAATACTAATATTACTATATATATATATATATATATATATATATATATTGGGCTTAATTGAAGTCATGCCTAATTTTGAAAATTAATTAATTGATAATTAATGAATTAGGCGGGCATATCTGTTCAAATGTAAGGCTAAACAAATCGAGAAAAAAAAGTCAATCTCTTGATTTGTTTAGTCTTAGATTTGAACAGATATGCCCGCCTAATTCATTAATTATCAATTAATTAATTTTCTAAATTAGGTATGACTTCAATTAAGCACATATTCTCCCAAAAATTGCCGGCTAAGGCCATATCAAACACATTGTTTGTTTGTTTACTTCTCATATATATATATATATATATATATATATATATATATATATATATATATATATATATATATATGAAAAATAGATGGAAATTAATCCGACAGTATGAAATTTAACATTTTGTTAAAAACATATGGTGTTTGTTATGTAATTGCTGACAGATCTGTTTCGACCAAATCGATAAGTTGGTCTTCATCAAAGAGCGACATAGATGGGAAGAAAGATATCCGTTAAAAAGACTGTTTACAAAAAACGAACGCTGAATTCAAACGCTGAATTTGAAATTTTGAAAATGCATGTTCTGTTTTAAAAATAAAATAAATTTTATATTTAATTTTTAAAAATCAGAAGCATTATAGTTTATAGTAAAAACTCAAAAGAGTTTGTTGTAAAAATTTATATAAAAATGTAAAGTAGGTATCAAAATAGTATAGTATATATTTCAGCTGTTAAAAAAATATACAAGTCCACATTGTAATTTGAAAAAAGATGTTAGAGTTCCAAAATTTACTTGTGGCGTTGATAAGTCCGTAGAGTTATATATATATATATATATATATATATATATATATATATATAACTGCTCTGTAACTGATATTGAGCATTTCGCTAAAATACAAATAATGTGACGAATTCAAATATTACTTTGAGCGCCATCTATATGTCATTTATTAATACAAATATTACTAAATATAAATATAAGCTTATCCTTTTCTTTTCTTTCTATTTCTTTCAGATTCACAGGCTGAAACCTGCTTTACCCTGGAATGGATTATCCTCAAAACTAAACAGCCAACTGGAAGAGTAACGTCATATTTACTTATAGGAGACGTCCTGCTCTGAGTATACGAATATATGTCGTTTATGAATCTGGTTTATTCGAATCACGTACGTTTATTGATATACTTACAATCTTTTACTTCGTTTGATCATTTAACTGTTTCACTTAATTTGTAAATATATAATTTTATTTCGCATATGTCAAAAGCAACACCCTCTTTTCATATTTGTCATTGTATTTACGAATATAGTACTAAGTGAAGATACACGGTCGGATTTGAGTAAGCTTTATTCTACTTAGAATACATCTGCAGTTCTCTTGGGAGTTTATATAGTTTTACAAAGCTAAAGTGTTACACAAAGGGGAGGTAACTCTCAATTACTTATTACCACGAATTTCAGGACGACTTTTTATTTGGATAAATACTTATTAAGATAAAGATAACTTTATAGGGTTAATATATTTGTCTCGGAAGGGTAACCTTCCTACTACGGACAATTTAAAATTTATAATTATTATTTCATTCTTTTGTGGGTTTTTCACACTAATATTAGCTTATGGTCTTTTACTGGAGTTTGAGTGACAACAAATCACTCCAGGTCTCCAGGACTCTCCTATTACTTTATCCTGTTAACTTATTTAGACGTAAATCGTTTATTTCTTACATTAATATTAACGTAAGGTACATGATATAACTTAATTAATCAATTAACATTCGAAATCCGGCAAAGGATTAATTTTTGTACCGGAATATAAATAATAGAGTTAACGTACAGCTCTCCAATAGTTTGAATACCTACTCGACTTGTATGGACTCGGCTACGAATACTACTATGTAACTCGACTACGAATAACGCCGCGTATTCGTATCTTTATATGTGTTCCGTTGGACGAGTCCAATATCTTATTGGGGTAATATTTCACTTACAACAATACATTTGCCAGCAAGAAATAAACCAGATAAAATACATTCATAACAATTTTTACAAAAGCAACGATGAGTTTTAACATCACTGTAATAGAATATCTCTTTAAATAATGTATTGGACACTTCTCATTCCAATATGAGTTGAATCAAATAATACACCTTTCGGTCATATTTCAATTAATTAAACAGTTGAATGTTTTCTAACTTCTTATAATTAATTAATTATAATTAATTATATTTGTGAATCATTTACAAATTATTTGATTTTCAGAAAGAATGAAAAATTAACTTCTTGAAATCAATTTTAAAGGAGTAAATTGAAAGAATATATTTATAGTCAGAATTCTGTTTTTTAATGCGATCTTTACCGATCTTTACCGATCTTTAACGACTGAAAGATAACAATTAGTTTAGATAAAACTTCCTCCTGTGCGAAATATCATAACAATTTTTTTTTTCATTGAAGGTATCTCTATGAGATATAACTTCAAATACGCCATGTACAAAGTCTGTTTCTCGGTTCCTCAAATCTTGACATAACAAAATCTATCAATGTATACTATTGAAATTTCCATTTACACATCTTAAAAGCTGTTATTTTCTTTCTTTTTTAATGTTTACAAATTACGTGTAACACGATCGATGTTAAATGAAAAAAGAATATATAACCCTGTTGTCAAGAAGAAAAAGAATTAAGTACAGTTTAAAATGTCTGCAGATTTCTCGTTTTGAATACCGGAAAGTAAATGAAACGAAATATTTCAAGTTTTATACCTCACAAACTTTTCTGTGTTTTTTGATTGTGTATTTTACTAGTATCTATTATCTACAAACGAGTACAGCACTAATTGTACAAACTTGCTGCTTTCTTCTTTCAACTAAACATCCAATAACTATTATCAAATATACATGTCATACCTATTAATATAATTATATACAGATATATCTGCATACATATATATATATATATATTGAAAAAAAAATGAACTGAATTCAACTAAATGTTTTCAAGCAAACGGAAACATCCCTATCTGAAGATGGATTTAGCTTGGAGCTAAAAGTTACCGCAGAAATTTTACCAACTGGCTATTTTGTTTTTTTAAACTAAACATCAATGACTATTATCAAGTATATATGAATACCTATTAATATAATTATATATAGATATATGTATATATATATACATATATGAATATATTTTTTAAAAAGAACAGAATTGAAATTCATGTTTTTAAATGACCCCAAAAACTCCAATCTAAAAATGGATTGTGCTTGGAGCTAAACGGTACCACGGAGATTGTACGGACTGGATACTTTCATCTTTAACTAAACATTCAATAACTATTTTCAACTATACATTAAATACCTATTAATATAATTATACATAGATCTATGCATATATATATATATATATATTAAAAAACGAACTGTGCTCGAGTTAATGTCTTAAAGGACCCAAAACATTTCAATCTAAAGATGGATTTTGCTTGGAGCTAAAATAAATTCCTTACCCTATCTAGCAAAGATAAGAATTCTAATCTCTGAATTCTTTGGAAACAAACCAAAAAATATGGATTAAAATTGCCTTTCAAACAAAATTTTCCACAGCTTGAATTTAAAAAAGAAAAAGAAAAAAGAAAATTTCAAAGATTCAAATTCCTGTAGATATTTTGTTTTGTTTTTCTTCAAAATGGATTCCTTGAACGGCTTAAAAGGATACAATGAACTTTTAGAAAAATTTAACCTCAGCGAAAAATACCTGGTCGACAACAATGTCACCCAAACGGAATTCAGCTACTTACAGAAACTGCACTGGCAGGTTATCATCATCCTCGTTTACGTCCTGATTGTAGTTATTGGCTTCCTAGGCAACATCACTATCGCCATTGTTATCATTAGCAACAAACAACTCCATTCTGTGACTAATATCTTCATCGCCAACCTCGCCATCTCTGACATCGGGATGTGTATATTCAACCTTCCATTTCAACTACACTATCAACTGAATGACAATTGGGTTTTCGGTAAAATCATGTGTACTGTTTTCACAGCTTCTTTCGCGGTCCCCATCTACGATTCAACAATGTGTATCCTAATGATCGCCATAGATCGATACATTCTAATATTGTATCCGTTCCGTAAACGAATGAGTAACAGGATGGCAGTTGGACTGGTAATACTTATTGCTCTGCTGGCTATCGGCCCGGCTATACCGATGCTTATATACACGAGAGTAGTCGAATTAGACGTACCATTATTAGGTATCGACAAGGTACTCTGCATTGAAAAATGGCCTTCGGACACAATCAGGAAGGTCTTTACAGTTTCTCTATTCTTAATGCAATTCTGTATTCCCATACTGGTCACCTCGGTTTTGTACGGACGGATTTACGCTGTGTTAAAAAACAGGCCGGTGAAGAAAACAGAAAATCGGCGAAGCCAACGCACCAATAGAATCCTCGTTTCGATAGTAACGCTGTTTACAATATGTTGGCTACCGTGGAATATATTCAGCCTAATCGTTGAGTTTTACCCCGACCTGGTAAAGGGCGGATTCTTCTACATTACGGATTT
>CM042158.1:78551695-78556695 GCA_023376005.1 Doryteuthis pealeii
TTTTAATTTTTGGTTTTATTTTACTCAGACCCTAAAATTAACCTGTTATGCACGCCGCCGACTCAATCTGCGCAGGTAGTCTGATGGGGATTTCCGAATAAAATATGATCTAAGTTAAATCGAAGTCTTGTATAACACAAAAAACTACCAATGACACAGGGCTTCTGATAAAGAGAAATCCCCAATGAAAGACCAGATGCTAGAAGAGATGTTAGAAGAGACGCTAGAAGAAGAACGTAAGATGGAAAAGATGAACAACAGAAGAAAGATAGAAGTAAGAAAGTAAAAAGAAGGGTATACAACACATAGTTATAAGAATATATGTGTACTAGCAGACCTGTGGATATACCACAGTATGATGATTTAATTATTACAACGTTCGATATGTGATAATCATTTTACTCTCTATCTCACGGATCGTATCTATTTCGCTCTGTTCATATCTATCAATCTACATGTGTACACACACAAGTATGGAGAAGAGTGACAAATTTGAAAAAAACAGCTTTAAATGAAATGAGTGGTAAGTTTATTAGCCGACGCTGCAGTGTTTTGATCTGTTAAGTAGATCGTAGCTGCTATTGTCTGGGAGAAAAGCCAGGAAATGTTTACGCAAAAACAACATGAGATTTCTTGAAATTTCAGTACTGCCAATAAATATTTATAATAAGCGTCTTTTATAAGTCAGTCGCAGACAATGATGACGTCATTCCATGTCTTCAGTTGTGAACCCTCCGGTGGCTCGTCAGCCCAATTCTGGACTTGCAGATGCGGTCACATACATTGCAGGGGAAATTCCCATCTACATTTGGTTGTTCATGACGACGAAGACGTCGCCGCTGTGCAGTCATGTTTATCTCGATATTGAGCTGCTTAGCTTCTGTGCGGCATGAGACCTTCAACTTTCAACAATTTTTATAATAAGCGTAGATAATTAATTAAACCTGTGTTTTTTCAAATTTCTCACTATACTACATACCGTCGGATTCACTTCCATCTCTCTTCACACACAAGTATATACATATACATTGCTGTTCTTTTATTATTATTATTATTATTATTATTATTATTATTATTGTTGTTGTTGTTGTTGTTGTTATTATTATTATTATTATTATTATTTACATACATCCATACAAATATATATATATTAAATCCCCACGACCAGAAAATTCGGCAAACACGGTGTGCGACATGCAGAACACTGGACAGCTGTTTCGACATTGTTTTGTCTCCTCTGCAGTGTATACTCTACCTCTGGGCCACCAGCCCATGCCACACATAAGGATTCCATGTCGCACTCGGTTTTTTTCCGAATTTTCTGGTCCAGGTAATATAATTTGATTTATTAATACATTCTTCTATCTATACTTTATATATATATATATATATATATATATATATATATATATGAAATTTTCAGGGCATGCCCACACAAGAAAAAAATTCTTACTAACCTCATGGACAAGTGAAACTCATATACCACCCTAGAATACAAACTTACATAAAATTACAGGATTACCATCCGGAAATATTACCTTTTCGGTATCAAATTTTTAGAATAGATTAATAATAATAAAAATAAAATAATAAAATAATAAATAAAAAAATAAAATTGCCGAAATTCTAATGAAGACCCCTATAAGGATTGAACTCGAAAAATACGTGGAAAATAACGTAAAATTTAAACATAATAATTGAAAAAAATATGTATATACGAAAAAATATACATAGACTCATATAATATTTTTTATCTTGATTTCCGCATGGAAAGAAAAAAAAACTGTTTTTTTTAACAATCAAGGGGAGAGAACTTTGTGGGCCTTATTTTAAAATTGATAGCGTTCTTGTTCCAACCGAAAATCGTTTGTTTACCAACACGAGAGGTATAACATTCTGATGATGGCATTAGCTAGAAACCTAAGGTAAATGTTTTCAAAACCCTCAGTATAAACTTATATATTTAATAAATAATATATATATATATATGTGTGTGTGTGTGTGTTTGTGTGTGTGTGTGTTATTTGTGCGTGTGTGTGTGTGTGTGCGTGTGTGTGGGGAAATGTCCACGTATCTATTTTGGAAACTACAGACGGAATACATTTTAAAAACTGCTAGTTCTTTGGTAAAAGCTTCACACATTTAATATATCACATTCGTTACAATGCCCATTAGTTTTATTTGTAAATCCTTCTACCCACGATTATATACACAACTCTCTTTCTTAATCTCCATATATTTCTTTGTGTCTCTATCTGTCTCCATCTCTCCCCCTCCTTCTCTATTTATCTCTCTATCTATCTATCTCTCTCTATATATATATATATATATATATATATATATATATATATATATAATAATCCACAGACACGTGTTTCGAGGTATCACCTCTCATCAGTGTGGTTATACGTTAACAGCTACCCCAGGCCGGATTTGAGACCCGAATGAACTTTCGTTCGCCAAGCCTCTTACCCGTGCGCCCAGAGGCAGCTGTCAAATATAGAATATTTAATTGCTACATTTCTAAGCGGGGAATGAATTCACTAGAGTCCTCAAATTTTGTAAACAAAGCGAGGGTTAGCAACACGCCAGAACAGTAAATTTTATAATTAAATCGCTATTTAGGGAACTCAACCAAAGTGGGAGTATATATATATATAAATAAGTAATCTGCAGACACGTGTTTCGAGGTATCACCTCTCATCAGTGTGGTTATACGAGGTGAGGTAAAAGGAAAAGTGAACAAAAATAATGAATCAAACAAGTCCAAGTAGGAGAGAAATATTTCTTCCTTCTGACTGAGGATGTTCTTCGCGTCAGAAGGACGAAATATTTCTCTCCTACTTGGACTTGTTTGAGTTATTATTTTTGTTCACTTTTCCTTTTACCTCACCTCATACTGTCGGATTTTACTCCAACCCTCTATCTTCATATATATATATATATTAGCTCAGTCGGTAGAGCGTATTCCTATTCGATACCGGTCCTCGCCAACTCAGCGTATGAGTATCTGTGCGGTAAAGTATGATATTATTCCCTCGCTGACTGGCTGATACCGACTGGCCGCTCCGTCGACTTTACTTTACTTTTATATATATATATATATTTGCGAGTGTGTGTGTGTATGTGTGTGTATGTGTAATACTTATAGCGTCGCGTTGGCATAATCGAAGAATTGGTAAATCCGGAAAGAATAAGTTGATTGCTAAAAGTAAACGTTTTAAAAAGACCAAGAAAAAGAAACGGTTCGCCCATCCCAAAATCATTAAAACTGATCGGATGATTCATATTCCACTTGTGATTTTTTTTTTCATTATAAAATAAATTCAAAAGTTATGAACGGAAACAATTATCAGTTGAAGGAAGAACTGGGTAGAATAATGAAAGCAAAAATTCAATGAAATTCTAAAATATTGCATTTTTTTCTTCTTTATTTCTCGTGTGAATAAGATCATTACTCTTTTGACGGAGGTCAGATGATAATCAAATGGAGTTTTTCTCAATTCAGTTTTTTTTATCCCTCTATAGCTCAGTTGGTAGAGCGTTCGGCAAGAAACCACAAGGTTCCTAGTTCGATTCCGGTCCTCGCCAACTCAGCGTATGGTAGCGCAGGGACCTGGGTGGTAAAGTAAGGAACTGATGGTAGGTGTGGCTCTCCGCCTCAGATGCCAAAAACAATTTCCTTGGTCTAGCGCTAGTGAAAAGTGGATAGACTCCCTCGCTGACTGGCTGATTCCGACTTTAGGCCGCCCCGATGACTTTTTTTTATAAAGAATATGAAGTGCTCAATACTATATATATATATATATATATATATATAGAGAGAGAGAGAGAGAGAGAGAGAGCGTGGAGGGAGTTACATTAAGAAAAAGACAGAGAAAGAAAAAGAGTTTACATATAAGAATACATAGTTTAATATCGTGTCGAAATATTTCAATATGTACCAATTAAAAACTAAGTCGTGTTCTGATTTAATCTTTTCAGAATAAACCAATCCTTCATTGAAAATTAAAATTTGAATTATGATGGAATCTTCGTGAATTTTAACAATTCTTTTTTCTTTTTTTCTATATATTAATCTTATAAAACATCGTACAAAGAAAAGTCACCATTTTTATAATTTATTTTATCTGAAAATAATCATAAAGTAATAAATATTAAATTACAGAAAAATCGTAAACATGAAATCATTTTAAACTTTCTACATACGAGAGATATACATTAAACTCCTAGATATACATTAATGAAATGAATTAATTCTTAATAGAATCAAAACAAAAATTAGAAATTGCTTAGAATAATAATGTTAGAGTAATAATGTTGAACACAATAACTGGCAGTGACTGCTATTGTCTGGGAGAAAAGCCAGGAAATGTTTACGCAAAAACAACATGAGATTTCTTGAAATTTCAGTACTGCCAATGAATATTTATGATAAGCGTCTTTTATAAGTCAGTCGCAGACAATGATGACGTCATTCCATGTCTTCAGTTGTGAACCCTCCGGTGGCTCGTCAGCCCAATTCTGGACTTGCAGATGCGGTCACATACATTGCAGGGGAAATTCCCATCTACATTTGGTTGTTCATGACGACGAAGACGTCGCCGCTCTGCAGTCATGTTAATCTCGATATTGAGCTGCTTAGCTTCTGCGCGGCATGAGACCTTCAACTTTCAACAATTTTTATAAGCGTAGATAAGAGTAAAACAACCACCAGAAATGTATTTTTTTATATAGTTTATTTGTCGCCGGTTCTTTGAGGATGAGCCTGAGAGAGGTTTTTAAAATATTTTATTGTCAATTTTTTTAGTGTGTGGGAGGGGGACTTTTTTCAACACTTATATGCATAAATTTTTATACTACAATATTAGGCTCATGACAAAACTGTATTCAGAGATCACTGCCTTTAGCAGTTGAAATTATGGCATCATGTGCTAGCCTCATGTGAGCATCCAATCCTTTATATTGTGTCGTTTATGTTATTTTCCAAGTACTAAAAT
>CM042158.1:78564195-78594195 GCA_023376005.1 Doryteuthis pealeii
TGATGTTTCGAATCGTGTGAATGTATGTCGTTACAGAAATAACACTAACATAAAATAAACAGATTAAATATGTGTTTGTCGAAAGGGAAAATAATTGAACTGTTTTTTTTTTCTCAGTGGACGTGACAGATGGTCATATTGAAAGTATGCAAATGTTTTTTTTTAATTTATTTTATGGGCGTCATTCCAGGAGGACCCCCAAATTGGCATTTCAACACTGGGGAAGCTGATTAGAAAGAATGACTGCACCGGCTTCAAGAAAATCTCGCAACCCGCATCAAAATTTGCTTCATAAATTGTGCAAATAACATTGAAGATGTTATTGATAAATATTAAAATTAAATAAAAAGTTCAAACAGTTATTTATGAAAGAATATACACTCATGTGTCCAGACGTTAAGGACACCCTGTATCTTATATTTCTAGCGATATTGAAACCATGTTATTACAAGAAACTTAAAATGTCGCGTATATGTGTGCCTGGGTGAATTTAGATTCTATGTACACCACTTTTCTTCTGTTTGAATGAATAGGCGATTAGAAATTTCTCTGTGAATCTTTATCAAATTTATGAATGATGACGTCTAGCAAATGGAAGACACATTTCGAGTATTGAAGTAATAATCCGTATAAAAAAAAGAACACTATGTTACGGGGGGGGGGTTGAAGAATCCGCTTAAAGGTCAAAGTTGAAGGCGAAAAAAAATAATTGTTAAACAATGCCAAGGTGGAGACATTCAGTTTTGTTTCATCAGTTTCATTATTTACCAAATACAAAAAAGACAAAAACAAAATTGGCGATTTGATTTTTTTTTTAATTATCAAAAAAAAAAAAGAAAGGATTTTCTCTTCTCTGCTTTCAATTCATTGGTGTTTTCTGATTATAAAAAAAAAAAAAAAAAAGATGTTTTCTTCCGGCAAATTTTTTCCCTATTGGGAAAAAAACTTTATTTTAATCAATCCAGAAAGACTTTCAATAGTGTTTTTCTTTTTCTTTTTTTTTTAATTGGAAAAATGGATTGATTAAATTCAATTACAGATGTGTTATATTAAAAAAAAAATATTCCTACGTATACAGAATATAAAGAAAGCTTGTGAATTCCTGTTTTCAGATAAAGTTACAAAAGCAGAAAAGCGCGCAAGAGATAATATCATTAGAATTGCATTTTTACATAAAATAGCATTAGATATCTGAAACTACTGAAGTAGCTCAACCTTAGCCCTAACACTAACCCTAAAACTAACTTTATCAATAGCCCTAACACTAACCCTAACCCTAACTCTTGCCCAAACCCTAACCCTAAAATTAAATCTCACTGAAACTAACTCCTACCCTTACCTTAACCCTAACCCTAGTGTCTCAACGGTTTCGGATATTTCCGTAAAATCTAATAAAATGCAATGCTTTTTATACGTAATCTAATGCTATTATCTCTTGCTCGCTATTTTGCATTAGTACCAAGATAAAAATTGATTGTTGATGAAATTTGTTTTTTTAAAATGTAATATAGATTCAAATTGTTTTTCTTTTAATTGTTTTGTTTTCAAATGATTCTATTTATCCAAGGAATGTTTTTTGTTTTCCAGGATTCCATTTTTACCAGCATTTTTTTGTTCCAGGATTCCATATTTTTCAGGGTTCCATTTTTTTGCCATGATGTTTTTTTTTACCAAGATTCCATATATTCCAACATTTATTTCTGTATTTCTTTAATATTCTTTGTCCTCTATAAACTGTTGCATTCAACAATTTCCTCAATCTTTCATTAAAAAAAAGCATCCCTCCATTTCTATTTTGAAAATAATGCCTCTATTTTAAAAAAATCTATCTTAAAAAAATCGTTCATATTCAAATATCCCTTCTGAATGTAGTCATTCTTCTTCTTTTCGTTGTAGTAAGATTTTTAGGTTAAATCGAATTCAACGGACCAAAATTCCATATAAAAATGAATAAAAGATATAATGCACCGTTTATTTTATTTAAAAAACTTTTATGTTTTTTCAGGTCAGTTAACTTTGAACCATGTATCTTTGAGAAACTGTGTTAAGTCTCAAAGATACGTGATTCAAATACTGTAATGGTTTTTTAAGATGAAATAACTGGTGCATTATATATTTTATTCATTAATATATCAACAGTGAAAATTTCATTAAATTCGGTTAATTCCCTGATTTTTGGTATTTTTTCTTTCCGTGGGGTGACATACGATGGTGGAATTTAGGTCTGTTAAATTCGATTTAACCGATTTTTATTTTTGCGAAATAAAAATCTAAGATGCGGTTGGATACATCCTTAGTGATGTTCTTTAGTTCATTGGGTGTTTCGGGTCTTTTCAACATCATTTCCCCCTCCCCTCGCTAAAGTGACCCGGCTAAAATTGATCAGGTCTTCACCTGCATCCAACATGTCTGTTAGCTACGTTTAGTGAACATTATAAAATAAATATTAATCAAAAATAGATTGCTTATTTTAGGTAAATTAAATTTTGAAATAATTTTTTTTTTGTATTTTTATCTTTCTTATATATTGTCATCAAAAGTATTGTTTTCAAGTAAAGAAATAGTCCAAACAAATTAGTACACACACAAACACACACACACAACACACACACACACACATATATATATATATTTATATAGATAAAAGGTGGCTTACCGATGAATATGGGCTCGATCGTTGGAAGTGCACAAAATCCAGGGGTTAAGTCATCGATAAAACAAATACAAAGTGCTCAATACAAAGTAGAGCAAATTTCTTAAAGAAATGGATACAATAGAAACATACTCGAGTTTCACCATAAGGATCGTCAGGGTTAAATCCACTGAATTAATCGAGGAACCAATTAATTGCAGCCGATTACACGTGTGTTCATTGAATAAGATCTTATTCAATGAACACACGTGTAATCGGTTACAATTAATCGGTGCCTCGATTAATTCAGTGGATTTAACCCTGAAGATCCTTATAGTGAAACTCGAGTAGGTTTCTATTGTATCCATTTCTTTAATAATTAATATATATATATATATGTACATATATATATAAATATGTATATATTTATTCATATATATATATATGTACATATATATATACATACACACACACACACACACACACGCGCACACACACATATATCATCAGGAGAGAATGTGCAGACCGATCCACATGCGGTCGATACAGATATTCCGAGGGACCTCACATCAGTGAGGGGGTCCGATGTTGCTTTTTAAAAACGTTGAGAGGAAGGCCCCGAAACGGTTTGCACATTCTCTTCTGATGATCCCATGCTTTTGTAAACATCTTTTGTTTTTTCAATATATCAAATTCATATATATATATATATATATATATATATGTGTGTGTGTGTGTGTGTGTGTGTGTGTGTGTGTGAGAGAGAGAGAGAGAAGAAAGGAAGTGAATCTGACGGTATGTAGTATATCAATAAAAGAAAATGATCTAATGAATAGATCGAAACACTGCAGCGTCGGCCAATAAACTCACCACTTAACCCATTTAAATCTGTGTTTTTTTTTTTTTTCTTGATATACTACATATATATATATATATATATATATATATATATATATATATATGATATTTTTATGGTATAAAATTGAATGATGATAATAAATCCATAGTTCTATTTATGAAGAATGAAATGATTATACTTGTTATTTCATATTTTATATCGAGATTTAGAAGATGATTATATGTGATATTCAGCGTAAACGTAAGTCTTACAGATTCTAATTTGCATTTACAATTAGACTGAAATTCTTTTACTCTCTATGAAAATATAAAGTTTTATCTCTTTATTCCTTAATTTTTTTTTTTTTCATTTCTTTCTTTTTTCTTTCTTAGTTACTTTCTTTTATCATTTCTTTCTTTCGTTCTTTTTTTCTTTCTTTTTTTTCCTTCTTTCCTTTCTTTCTTTCATTCATTCGTTCTTTCTTCCTTTCATCTTTTCTTTTTTCTCTTTCATTTAATCTTTCTCTCTTTCTTTCTGTTTCCTGTCTTTCATTCTTTAATTCATTCATTCATTATTTATTTATTTCATTCAGCTAATGAGGATGCAACGCAAAAACGAGTTCAACTTAAGGTTAAAAGATGTCAATCAAATTGTGGTTATTTTCTATAACTACTTGCGAATTTTTGCCAACCTCTTAACTCTCTTCCTACTTCCTTATCTGCAATTTTTTATGTTGTCTCTTCTATGCTTGGCTGATTCTTTCTTTCTTCATCTTCTTTCTTGAATCTTTATCTTTATGTCCGTTATTGTTCTTATTAACGAACACAAGACTTGGGATATTTTTTTAGACGTCTTTATTAAACCCAAGTTAGACCAACACGCGTGCAGTGAAAATAGACAGTTTAAGTTTATTCCCTAACACTAGTATATACCGATTTTAAGGACTGCAGTCACATTACACGCAAGGATAATTTTACCAATAGATTATAAAACGCTAATTGTTCCTGGATTTGAGAAATGATCACCAGTCAAAACATCCCACTGTAACATAATAGAGGGGGCAAAGCCAGCACAGAATTATATGTAGATTAGAATGGAAAAGTTTAAGGATGAATCATCATAAAACCACATGGCAATTTTCTATTGAACGAGATGTGTCACGCGGTGAAGTGAGAGTGAGGGAGAGTGAGAGGTGAGAATGTTAGTGAGTCTGTTACGATGCGTTGATAAAGTGAGATATGAGCACTTGCTCTCAGCAATAGTAACTTGGGGGAAAATAAAAATCTTATGAGAAAATGAAGTGGCCCTGTGTTATTACTAAAAACTCTAAATGACACAAGGCAAGATGTCCCCCAGATTTGCTTCACAGACTCAAAAATTTCAGGTATTGTTAGCCAGCTTAACATCAGCCCAGCAACCAGATTCAAACCTCTCCACGTAGCACATATGCTACACAGAATGTAGCATATATTTTAAATTCCCTTTTTTATGATAAAAACGGTATAGTCCATTATTAATATGAGGTGACGACACTCATAAGAAATGAGAATTCGGCAGATAAGCAGAGGTTGATAATCAGGATTTACATTTTTGCATTGCATCTTGGACGATTTGGACGGTCTCATTTTTAACTAGAGGGTGTTGCAAGATTATAACGGTCGGAAGATTAAGGAACAAGTGTATTGATAAATAGATTTATATGTACATTATTATATTTGAACGTCTCACCGCAAACAGAAAACGTTGGGGAGTTTTGTTTCAAGAAGTTTTCTTGTTATTCTGCGATAGTTCTTTTTTACTCTGTTCCCCTCTTTTTGCTACTACTATTCTTCTACAAGGATGGTTAATGTTGTGATGTTAGTTCAACAGTTAAAAAAGAAGTCAAGTCGAGGTAGGGTAAAATGAGACAAGTGTATTTACAATAAGGTACAAGAACGGCTAGTTTGCCGCTAAACGGTAACAGTAAAACCTTTTCACTCGGTGTCTCACTATTTATAGTGAGAACCGGTGTATATTCTCCACTGTAGGAACGGCCGGTACAACAGTTAATTATCTTAAAAATGAAAATATTGACAAAGACTGAAGGATTTTATGTCTCGAGGGGTAAGGGAATTGTGTTTTGTACAAGTTCATTATTATTTTTTTTTTTTTTTAAACAGGATGGGTTGTAAAATATCTAAATTGATGTGCCGATAACAACTGAAAAACAGATTACGGTACATATTTGATAGGTACCACCAATTTGTGTGCTCATTTTCATTTTAAAAACAAATTAAAATTAATTAAATTGATTATTTAAGGTCAATTTTTTTAAAAGTCAAATTACAGCAGAGTTTAATTCAGAAAGAATACAGGATATGGAGAAAATTTTGGGAATTTTGATGATGTTGGTATACTTGGATTAGTTGTGAAGGGCTTTGCAAAGTGGGTAGAATGAATGGAAATTAAAGGAATTGTTGAAAACATGAAATGAACATTACTAAAAACACTACAGGGTGCCCTGAAGTATTGATGAGACTTGTAGTCACTTGATCCCTAATTTTTATTAGAAGTAAAAGGAAGAGGAGCTATCAAAGAAGAAGAAGAAGAAGAAGAAGAAGAAGAAGAAGAACTTGTCATATCATTGGTCTTTGTCATTTTAACAGATCACAGAGTAAAACAAAAAGAAAACAAAAAGATAGACAAATACTCTGATCTTGCTAGAGAACTGAAATGGATGAGAAACATGAATTATACCAGTTGTTCTTGAAATAGTATAATGAGAATCAGTAAAACCGATGATGATGAAAATGACGCTGCTACAAATTTAAAAGTGGTTTCCTTTCGAAAGGAAAAAAAAATTATATTTAGACTGTAGTCTTTCTCGTAGACGCGTTTTTTACAGAAGCAAAAAAAAACGCCCAGACAAGATGCTTTTTAGCATTTTTAAAGGATTTTTTTTCTCATCGGCTTAGACGGTTTCCTCTATTTGATTCTGTTTTATCTTTTAAAAAAAAGTTATCCGAAATAATCCATCTGGAATCTTCACACACATTTTCCTGTGGACAGAAAAGTATTTCAAAATATCCACGAAGAGATGGACTGTCAGCATTATTTTGTGTTTTTGAGTTTGAGTTTGAGTTCTGTTTAACGGCATTTCAATCTATCTGGGTCATTTAATGCCAAAAAGGTTATTTGGGATTTCAGTATTTAAAGTAGTGATTCTATGGAGATAATTGGTTATGTTCTGTTATATCTTGTTGAGAAGATTGCTTTATTTTTAGAAAATTAAAAATGTTTTCAGAGGGGGCCTCTCTGACCACCCATCTAGCCTAAAATATATTTGGAAAATTTCTAAGTCATGTAAAAAAAAATGAAAAGCAGAAACGAAAATAATGAATCGTAAAGCGGAAGAAAATTTGCTGACCTTGCAAGCTATTGATTGTAAGTTTGATCTGGAAATACAACTTTGTATTGGATTTAGTTTTGAGCAAAGAATGTTTTCAGGGTTAAAGATGTCCCTTAGGTTCTTGCTTGATAGTAATTAGTGCGGATATGTTTGGCATTATAAACGTGTCACTTTGTCAATTGAAGTTAAAGGATTCTTAAATGTCGGTCAATTAATTTATTATTATTAATGAACAATTTATCACGATCAAGGAGTATATGTTAACTAGCAGGACATGTAAATATACCACAGTATGATAATTTAATAATTACAACGTTTGATATGTTTACTTAAGAGATATTGCAAAATAATTCAACATGTAAAACGTATTATAATGTTGATTTAACCCCCTCACTCGCACTTTTTTGTTTATTTCCTTCTTTCTTTTCCTTTTTTCATTATGTTCGATTGAAATAGATTAGCGTTATCACTTCCGCGCGCTCAAATCCTCTCTCTATCTTTCCCTATTTTCTTTTTTAACTAGCAGACCATGTGGATATATCACATCATGATGATTCAATTATTACAACTTTTGATTCTTAAGAGCTATTGTTAAATAGTTTAATAAATAAAAAGTATAATAATCTTGATTTAACTCTCTCTCAGTCGTTTTTTCTTTCCTTCCTTCTTTTCATCTTCTCATTATGTTCGATTAAAATAGATTAGCGTTATTGCTTCCGCGCGTTCACCTCCCCTCTCTCTACCTTTCCCATACTCTCTTTTCTTTCTTTCTTTCTTCTTTCTTTCTTTCATTCATTCTTTCTTATTATATTTTTCTGTGTAGCATGTCCTTTTTATTATATTTATTCCTATATAATAAAAACGGAATCGTCCATTATATAGCTGAGGTGACAACACTGATAAGGAATTAGAATTCGACGATTAAGCGACACCAGATAATCAGGATTAACATTTTTGCATTTGATCTTGTAAGATTTGAACGGTCTCATTTTTAACCAGAGAGTGTTGCCAGTTGATAACGGTCGTACTTTTAACGAACACGAGTACTGATATATAGATATTGATTTATACTTAAGTGTCTTTCATTACCACATTCTTTAAAAACAAACATGTCCATATAAACATATAAGATGTCAACTTCGCTGATTAAAATGCTGATTTGCCATTTTTATTCCCAATGTCAAATTTGGAGCACACTTATTGAAAATCTTTTCAGAAATAATTATTTTATAATTAAAGAAACTCTTCGGTGGAACTGATTTTTTACATATAGAAAATTAACAAAAGTTTTGAAATGGATAATTATCTCAGTATGGCAAACATTTTGTTTTTTTGTTTCTGGAAGTTGTCGAAATAATTACAAATAATTTTTCTTTTTATGAAACTCTATCTTTTTGCTGAACAATCATTTTGGAATTTCTAGTCTAAAGACAAAATCTACGTGGGTTATTTTATCTTTGAGAAAATGTTGAGAACGATTATAAAGAATTCGAAAATTTTACCCTTAAGAAACAAACATTTTACTAAAAGATGAACTTCTTTGTTTCTGTAATCTAGATGTAATCGTTCGTTATCGTCTTCATCATCATCATTAATTTATTTATTTTCATTCATTTATATATTTAATAACTAAGTTGTTTATTTTACTCTCTAGGGATTGACAATGGCCTATACACAGTGAATAGAAAGGGACAAAAAAAAGAGAATTTATTTTTTTATTCACTCTTTCTGAATCCCTTTTCAATAATGTTTGCTTATGAAGTTACTAATCATATCTCAGATGTTTTTCTTTTTTTTTTTATTTGCTTTTTTATTTTACTAAATTAGCAAAAAAAATATCGATTAATAGAGAGGGCCACATTTGTTTTTCTTTTTTGATAACAATGTGTTGGAATGGTTCAAAGTTATATATACTTTGAATACAAAACTCCGACGAAGGTTAACAGACAAAACATTTAATATAGTGCAGCACATGGATATGACGAGATACAAAGTACATAGGTCAAAAGATAAATACACATTCATGAATGGTACAAGATAACATATAAAAGCCACAGACATGAGACTAGGGATAGTCCATGCTGTGTCAATTCACTTACAGTAATGTAAGGGGGGGGGGCGAACGCCCCAACGAGACGGGGTAGACCTTAACTAACCCATGTGTCTCGTAATATCAGGAACAGGAAAATAGGGGGAAGCGTTTTGAACCAGCCGCTTAAATACTATATCCCCCTAGCGGGCACCAGCAAACTAAACCAGGCAGACAACTCTCCCAGGCAAATACGAAACTAACGCTACAAATGTAACAACATTTTATAGATATCAAATATTTAATGAAATTAAGTAGAATAAATAATTTATTATTCTTGAATGTCAGTAAAACATGGACTTTATATTCCCACCAAGAGCGGCGGCTAAATAACTTCTACCTTCGCTGCCTTAGACGTGTACTGGGCATCACCTGGAGGGACAGGATCACTAACACAGCAGTCCTAGAGAGAGCTCAACTCCCCAGCCTGTACTCTCTACTGAGACAACGTCGTCTCTGATGGTTGGGTCATGTACGTCGGATGGATGATGGACGAATCCCGAAAGACATCCTGTATGGAGAGCTAACATTTGGTAAAAGACAGATTGGTCGCCCCCTACTGCGATTCAAGGATGTCTGCAAAAATGATCTCAGGTGTTTTGGCATTGTCCCTTCCAGCTGGGAAAAGTTGGCTCAAGACCGCCCTCGGTGGCGGCAGAATCTCCATAGAGGACTGTACATGTCAGAAGTCACCCTGATACAACATCATGAAGCTAAGAGGTCCATAAGAAAGCAACGGCAACAAAGCATCAGAACATCATCATCTACAGGGACAACCTACAAATGCAAAATCTGTGGTCTAGAATGTTTCTCAAACATAGGACTTCATAGTCACAAGAGGCGCTGCAACTTCAGGGGCACACAAAAAATTTTATCATAGTCTTTCGAGACTGAATTGCCAATGATGAATGAAATTAAGTAGAATAAAGAATTTAGTATTCTTGAATGTCAGTAAATTCCATTATCAACTTTATCAAAACATGCGAATGCACTTATGTCATAATTTGTTGAAAATCATGTTTTTTAATTAACAAATTGTAATTGAGACACACATCATTTCTATGCTCAGCTTCATTGATCTTTATTTTATCCTTAAACCGATTGATCTTTGATTAATCCATCATCTGATCAGTCGACTCTATTTACCATTCGTTGTTTTTCTGTTATTGTTTAAATTAATAGATAATTATAGATAGTCGTCTTCGGGAAATCCTATCAGCCAGACAGCAAAGGAGGCTATCTCCTTTTTACTATCGCTAGACCAAGGACATTGTTTCGGCGTCTAAGGTGGAGCGCCACACCTACCATCTGCACCTCACTTTACCGTGTGCTACTCAGACGCTGTTGGTGATAGCTGGTATCGAACCCTGAACCTTATGGTTCCTAGTCGGACGCCCTACTCTGAGCTAAACCAACCCGATTTAATCAACCATAAAATATGGCACATAGAAGAAAAAGATAATGTAGCTTGGTTGGTTTGATTTTACGGCATGTCAACCCTTGTTGGGTTATTTTATGCTGAATACGTTTTATTTCATTCATTCTTGACAGTTATTCAATTCTTTCTTTTTAACTCATTTTCGAAAAAAAAACTTTTTAAATGCGTTTTTCTATTCATCACAATGTGTCGTGATAGGTACTACCACTCCGGGTCAGAGTGGATCTGGGAGTAATGGCAATGAAGGGATACTACGTACACTCTAGAACTTCAAAGTTGGAACTTCACCATTAGATGCAGTTTAACGTCACACTGAGGACATTAACCCTTTCAGCGCTCATATGATAAAAAGGGTTGGGGATTTTGCGCTAATGGCCGTAGGGTCGGAACAATTCTATCTCCCGATCGGAGCGACCTTCTCAAAGTGGAATGTCAAAGGACTGCTCAGCCACCAGGGTTCTATCGTTAAGCATGGAGACGCTTGGTCTAATGGTTAAAGTCCTAGGAAATGGACACGTCAACCCGATTTCAATTCCTGGACGAAGCTGTTTATATTTCTCATGGCGCTAATACTCTTGAGAAAGGTATGAATCCAATTCTCCCTCCAGCTATGGGAAAATAGTAGGACTGACTAGAATCTTTGACCATGGCTAGGTAACCAGTTTAAGAGAAGGAAAACTGAATTCAAACCTGTTAAACCCCGCTTAAGAAATTGACCTTGTGTCGCATCCTGCTCTTGCTGAGGGGTTGGTAAATATATATACTTAAGCATCACAGGTCGCCTCTCAGGGGCAACAGGTGGTTCCATTGGGGGGGGGGGATTTACCCCTGTGCAGAGGTGCAGTCGGTGTATTCTAAAGCTCCAGCCGATAGGGCGTGAAGCCTGGAGATGCGTATTTAATGTCAGGTACTGTTAAGTTAATCAGCTTCATATTGTCTGACACAAGGCAATAATTTTAAGAGTTCGATAGGATCGAATTCAATAGATAAAAATATATCGCTTTCTTGTTATTGTTTTGTTGCACGTATTGTTGGAATCTTTCGGACTATTGTTCTCATCTTTATTGCCTTAATTGTAAACAATTGTTAAGTTTTCACTAACGTCTTCTTTACGTGTGACTGACACAACTTTTCGACCGATGTGGTCTCCGGCTTTCTTTAGGCGTTTTTTGCCAGAATGTTTTAGATGACGCTTGGTAATTTGCATTGTTTTAATCTTTCGGACTATCATCCTGATATTTATTGTTATATACACAACGTTTTGGCCGATGTGCCCTCCTGCCTTCTTCAAGTGTTTCCTGCTTATTTGTTTAAGTTTGATGATTTATATTGATTTGGTCTTTCGGACTATTGTTCTCATCTTTATTGTTATATACACAACGTTTCGGCCGATGTGCGCTCCGGCCTTCTTTGGGTGTTTCTTGACTAAATTTGTTAGTTGATGCTTGGTAATTGGTATTATTTGGCTCTTTCGGACTATTGTCCTCATCTTTATTGTTTTGAAATGAGTATATTTGTGCATCATCTTTTCATTCAAAACAATTTGTTTAAAACTTATAGAATCCTTACTGTTTTCAATTTTATTTTATTTCTTTCAAGTTTCCTAACAATTCTTTTGATGTTATCATCTTGAAATGTGTTAATCAGTTGTTCGAAAGAGTTATTTTAAATAAATATACACTTCTTTAATAATGGTTCAGAAAAGAACCGAAAGTACTTGGTCAACTATTAATAACTCCTTCGAACTCGGGAACCTTCTCTTCGAACACGGATACCATCTTGTCGAAATTAGAAGCCTTCATGTCGTAATCGGGAGCGTTGTCGGAACTTCGAACCGAACCCTTTATTCAATCCACTGGGGTAGACTGTACTCATTCCTTTAACCATGACCGGGTACAAGCGTTAAGCTATGTTCAGTATTTTATACTATTATCGCCTTTGGCCAGGATTGAACCTACAACCTACAGTTGATTGTCACTTAAAACTGCAATCGCAAACCTTGACTGAACTTTTAACCGAATCCTTTATTGAATCCATCGGGGTAGACTGTTTTCATTCCGTTAATCATAACCGGTTACAAACTATGTTAAGTACTCTATATTATTATCGCCCTTGGCTAAGATTGAACCTGCAGTTTACTGATGATTGTCAACCAGAACTTTGTCAACCCTTATATCCGTTACGCCATGTGTCCTACCTGGAAAGATCCAAACAATACAAACAGTCCTATACTTTCCAAACTGTTTTAATTTCATTTTTTTTTTATTTGTATTTGTATTTTTTTGTATAAATCGCTTAACTCCATGATATTGACCATTCTTTAAACATTGGAACCTTGAACGCCTCCACCATGCTAGTGAGCCTCAACGCAAGGAGTGCAAAATAACCGAACATGTTGTAACCTGTAATTTAAAAACATTACATGATCTTAAATAACATTTATATGATGGATGTCTTCGTGGTTACCATCGTAGAGAAGGGATACGGGGACACGAGTTCGAATCCTGGAAGAGGCTGTTTGCATTTCCCATAGCCCTAATACTCTTGGGAAAGGTATGCATCCAGCTACTCTTCATCCAGCTATGGGTAAATTGTAGGGTAGACTGGGCTCTTTAATCTTGATACGGCAACCAGGAAAATTCGGAATTCAAACGTGTTAAATTAATTGACCTACTCAGTCGCATCCTGCTCGTGCGGGGGGTGGGGTGCGTATATATATATATATATATATATATATATATATATATATATATAGTGTGTGTGTGTGTGTGTATGAAATGGTCACATTTTCAGCTTTTGCTGGAATGGCGTACCAAAGGCAGTATTATTGGTAGAGTGCTCAATATAAAATAGAGCTGTTATATAATATAATAAGATAAATATATAAAGGTTTTACATATCTATTCATTAGGTGACAGAGGAACATTCACGACCATATTGGTTTCATGCGAGGCAATCATCAGGTAAAGATGTTTCAAATGCCTTTGAAAACATCTTTACCTGATGATTGCATCGCATGAAACCAATATGGTCGTGAATGTTCCTCTGTCACCTAATAGATAGATATGTAAAAACCTTTATATATTTATCTTATTATATTATATATATATATACATATATATATATATATATGTTTCCATTTTCCTCTTCCCACACACACACAAAACCAACCACACACAAACATACACACACACACACACACACATATACATATATATATATATATATATATATATATATATATATGTGTGTGTGTGTGTGTGTGTGTGTGTGTGTGTATAATATCCTGTTTTTCAGTCTGTAGTAAATATAAACTAATCCCTGTGTAGAGTTGGCTCGGTAGTTGAGAGTTCCACGTATGTTAGGTTTGTTTCACTAAGTGTTGAGAACTTGCACTCAGTAATCTCCCTTCTCTTTGGAGATCAACGTGACAGTCCTGAAATTTACAAAGACGAAATTAGATTTCTATAAAACAACGTTGGCAAAATGATGGTTAAATAGTCGTCGCACTAAAGAGCAGAAAAATGAATAAAGTTTATTAGTAGTATCTGCGTTATTCGGACTATTGTCATCTTCATTGTTATTTGTACAACGTTTCGGCCGATATGCCCTCCGGCCTTCTTCAGATATTTCTTGTCGGACTCGGGAACCTTCTCGGACTCGGGAACCTTCTTTTCGGAAGAAGGCCGGAGGGCATATCGGCCGAAACCTTGTAAAAATAACAATGAAGATGAGGACAATTGTCCGAATAACGCAGATAATACTAATCATCAAGACTCATCTCAAACAAATCATTAACTAATAATAAATGAAAATGTCTGTGTGTCACTGTGTCACATGTTTTCAAATTTACTTCTAGAGACCGTAGCCCAACATATCATAAACTTTCTGAATCAGGCCTACATTAATATTACACATTATACGTGATATAACAACAAAGTAACCAAATATATTTTGACCTTATAGTTATTTACTAAGCTGAGCTTAGATGTGGCACAAGTCCAGAAGTATGGGGCACCCAGTTAGAATCGAACTCGCTATCAATGGTCTGCCAATCTAGCTTGCTAACCATTACACCACGTGAGGTGCCCAGTTTTCTTTGAATATAGTTATTTACTAAGCTGAGCTTAGATGTGGCACTAGGCCAGAAGTATGGGGCACCCAGTGAGAATCGAACTCGCTAACAATGGTCTGCCAATCTAGCTTGCTAACCATTACACCACGTGAGGTGCCCATACGTTGACCTTGTAAGATACTTGAAAAAGAATAAAGTTGATATCTTTAGAAATATAGTTCCAATTTTAGTTCATATATACGGTTGTCGGGATTCGAAACTATACACATTTTTCAAGATCATATGCGGCACCTGAGGATCTGCAGGTAGTACTCCACGGACCGGCACTAGTCCGGCGAACCGGCTTTGAGAAGCACTGTTCTAGGTTTCGGCTCAAATACTGGCCACTCGTGTTCGAAGGGTTAAATGTTTTTACTTCCTTTTTAAAAATTATTCTATGTTCTTATTCTTCGAAATTTTTGACTCCAAAATTGAAGCTGTTTCCTTCAAAAAGATTATTTAACATGACCTAATTATCATCAATTTTGGCTGTGACCTTGATTCTGGAAACATAACAAACTATCCTCTCCCCAACACTCTATCAATATACCTTTCTCTCTCTAATTTTCTCTCTCTTCTCTATTATTCCTCTATTACTCACTTTTCTCCCACCACTCTATCAATATACATTTCCCCCCCCTCTCTCTCTCTCTCTCTTTCCTCTCTTTAATTTCTTCTCTCTCCTCTCATTCTTCTCTCTCTCTCTCTCTCTTCTCTTCTCTCTTAATCAATCTCTCTATTACTTTCTTTTCTCCACCACTCTCTCAATATACCTTCCTCTCTCTCTCTCTCTCTCTCTCTCTATTTAATTTTTCTCTCTCTCTCTCTCTCTCTCCTTTCTCTAAATCAATCTCTGTATTAATTTCTGTTCTCTCCCACTCTCTCAATATACCTTTCCCCTCTCTCTCTCTTTAATTTTCTCTCCTCTCTCTTCTCTCTAATCTATCTCTCTATTACTCTCTTTTTCCCACCACTCTCTCAATATACCTTTCCCTTTCTCTAACTCTCCTCTCCCTCTCTCTCTCTCTCTCTCTCTTAATTTTCTCTCTCTCTCTTCTTCTCTTCTCTCTTAATCTATCTCTCTATTACTCTCTTTCTCCCACCACTCTCTCAATATACCTTTCCCTCTCTCTCTCTCTCTTCTCTCTCTCTCTCTCTCTTCTCTATCTCTCTCTCTCTCTCTCTCTCTTCTCTAAATCAATCTCTGTATTACTTTCTTTTCTCCACCTCTCTCTCAATATACCTTCCCTTTCTCTCTCTCTTCTACCTTCTGCTTTAATTTTCTCTCTCTCTTCTCTTCTCTTCTCTCTTAATCTATCTCTCTATTACTCTCTTTTCTCCCACCACTCTCTCAATATACCTTTCCCTCTCTCTCTCTCTCTCTCCTTCTCCTCTCTCTCTCTCTCTCTCTATCTTCTCTATCTCTCTCTCTCTCTCTCTCTCTTCTCTAAATCAATCTCTATAACTTTCTTTCTCCCACCTCTCTCAATATACTTTCCCTCTTCTCTCTCTCTCTCTCACTCTCTCTCTCTCTCTCTCTCTTAATCTATCTCTCATTACTCTCTTTCTCCCACACTCTTCAATATACCCTTTCCCTTTCTCTCTCTCTCTCTCACTCTTTAATTTTCTCTCTCTCTCTCTCTCTCTTCTCTTCTCTCTTAATCTATCTCTCTATTACTCTCTTTTCTCCCACCATCTCTCTCAATATACCTTTCCCTTTCTCTCTCTCTCTCTCTCTCTTTAAATTTTCTCCTCTCTCTCTCTCTTCTCTTCTCTTTAATCTATCTCTCTATTACTCTCTTTTCTCCCACCACTCTCTCATATACCTTTCCCCCTCTCTCTCTCTCTCTCTCTCTCTCTCTCTCTCTCTCTCTCTCTCTCTCTCTCTCTCTCTCTCTCTCTATTCGAATATGGCTTCCCCTTCTCTTCTTGATAGCCATCATCAGATCGTTGAGTTAGATCCCACGGTGTTATTGAAGATCTTTTCTTAATCTTAAGATTAAGAAAAGATCTTCAATAAACACCATGAGATCTAACTCAACGATCTGATGATGGCTCCCTAGCATGAAACCTGGGTAGCTGTTTATAATAAACATTGATCTATAAAAACTCAGCAAATTAAATAAATATATATATATATATATATATATATTACCGTTTCTACTTACTCTTTCTTTTTCTTTCTCTCCATATATCTCCCTCTTTCTATCAATCTTTCTTTCTCTTTTCCTATCTCTCTTCTAGCTCCCCTCTCCCTCACACATTCTCTCCTCTCTCTTCTCACTTCTCCTCTCTCACCTCTCTCTCTCACTCTCACTCTCCTCTCTCTATCTCTCTCTATTTCTCTCTCTCACTCTCTCCTCACTCTCCTCTCTCTCACTCTCTCACTTCTTCTCTCACCCTTCTCTCTCTTCTCTCTCTCTCTCTTTTTTCTCTCACTCTCTTCTCACTCACTCTCTCTCACTCTCTCTCACTCTCTCTCTTCTCTCGCTCTTCTCTCTCTCTCATCTCTCTCACTCTTCTCTTTCTCTTTCTCTCTCTCTTTCTTTCTCTCACTCTAACTCTCTCTTTCTCTCTCTCTCTCTCTCTATCTCACTATCTCTCTCACTCTCTCACTCTCTCTCCTCTCTCTCTCTCTCTCTCTCTCTCTCACTCTCTCTCTCTCTCTCTCTCTCTTTCTCTCTCTCTCTACTCTCTCACTCTCTCACTCCTCTCTCTCCCTCTTCTCACCTCTCTCTCTCTCTCTCTCTCTCACTCTCTCTCTCACTCTCTCTCTCTCTCTCATCTCACTCTCTCACTCTCACTCTCTCTCTCACTCTCTTCACTCTCTCACTCTATCTCTCCTTTCTATATATTATATATATATTTTCTCTCTCTCTCTCTCCTCAACTTTCTCTCTCACTCTCACTCACTCTCTCTCTCTTTCTCTCTCTCACACACACACTCTCTCTCTCTCTCCTCTCTCTCTCTCTCTCTCTCTCTCTCTCTCTCTATTTTTCATACCTTCACACACCCTCTATCTTAATCACTATTTTTTCTCTAAACTTTCGTTTTTGATAGTTGTATCCCAAATGTCGCTGGCCTTATGTTAACGGCCCCATTGGACACATCTTCATATCGGTGCTTAGTTAGTTCACGACTTAGTGTCCTGACCTGTGACCCCTGTATATAAACCCCAAAATGTTGTGACTACATAATATCATTATTTATATTGTTGTTTATTATTGTTATTTTAATTAACGTTAACAGCTGTTTTAAAAATTATTGTTGTAGCGATTATTACGTTTGAATTTATAATAATAATTATTATATTCGTTATTGGTTATTGTTATAATTATTAATTTAATCATTATAATCTTTCTATGCAAATACTTGTGAAGGGTTAACAATATTCTAAGAGGCGTTTGGATAAGTAAACCGATTGGGATATTCCGCATATGTTCAAAATACTGGCGCAATATAATCTTCTTCCTATAATTTTTCCATTTGTCTTGTGATGGACCAAGCTAGGCTAAGTCCATATAACATTCTCTCTCTCATTCATTCTCTCCATATCTCTCTCTCTCTCTCTATATATATATATATATATATATTATATGTGTGTGTGTGTGGTGTGTGTGTGTATATATATATATAATATTATATGTGTGTGTGTGTGTGTGTGTGCGTGTGTTTTTTTTTTTGTGTGTGTGTATGTGTGTATTTGTTACAAAATCATAATTTGTCTACTGATTGATCTAGCAAGGTTTAGTTCATATATATAATTCGTTCTCCCTTGAAAACTGTTTTGAATATGTGATAATTTATGTTCAACTTCGAATGTCTGACTTGACATTATACATATATATATATATATATACATATATATATATATTATATATATATATATATATATATATATATGACTGATAAATAGATATAACCATAGATATATATAAATATTAGCCCATTCATGGGGACAACTATTGCTATGCGACCATCTCACATTATGCGAAACTTTTTTCTTATATATATATATATATATATATATATATATATATATATTATATATATATATGTGTGTGTGTGTGTGTGTGTGTGTGTGTGTGTGGAAAATTTTGTAGAAAAAACAACAAGATGTTAAAAGTTTTGCTGACAGAAATCTGTTTCGACATGAATTATGAAGAGGTCTTTATCAAAGCAACATTGTAAACGGGAAGACGAAATAAATATATCATTAATCACGAGGCACAGAACGCTCTCGATCAGTACAGGAATTTTCAAAAAAAATTTTTTTTTAAATGCGTATTTATTGTTAAAAATAAAATAATTTTTTTTTTTTTTTTAATTCCGGTACTGATCGAGAGCGTTCTGTGCCTCGTGATTAATGATATACTTTTTTTCGTTTTTCCGTTTACAATGTTGCTTTGATAATGTCGAAACAGATTTCAATGTTGCTTCATAATGTCGAAACAGATTTCTGTCAGCAAAACTTTTAACATCTTATTGTTTTTTCTACAAAATTTTCTACACACACACACACACAACACACACACACATACACACACACACACACACACACACATATATATATATATATATTATATATATATATGTGTGTGTGTGTGTGTGTGTTTGTGTGTGTGTGTGTATATATATATATATGAGTATGAAAAGGTGGAATGAAAACATCACACAATGCTGTTAAAGAAGAAAACAATTCATAATATAATCATAGCTGATACTGATCAATATTTCGATTTTACAAAAATCATTATCAGAGCTCATTCACTCCCGTAGTTGTTTGGGTCGGAGGAGAAAGTCAAATCAGTTCATAGAACAACAAACCTTATTACTGAAAAAAAAAAAAAAAAAAAAGAAAGAACGAAAGTCGTTACATTATTCACCAATGTGGGCATTCGCGCCATGCAGTAATAAGGTTTTTTGTTTTGTAAACTGATTTGACTTTCTCCTCCGACCCAAACAACTACGGAGTGAATGAGCTCTGATGATGATTTTTGTAAAATCGAAATATTGATCAGTATCAGCTATGATTATATTATAAATTGTTTTCTTCTTTAACAGCATTGTGTGATGTTTTCATTCCACCTTTTCATACTCATATTGTCGGATTCATTTCCTTTCTTTTAACTTATATATATATATATATATATATATATATATAATATATATATATTGCACATAACATACGTAACCAAGAATACCAAACACAAATACGCATATTTATACGCACACACGCGCGTGGAGACAATTATATCATCACAGCCTTCATACATTCCCACGCGCACACGCATGACATCACATACATACGCACAAACAAAAATACGCACACACGCGCGTGGACACAATCATATCATCACAGCCTTCACGCATTTCCATGCAAACGCGCATGACATCATACACATACGCACAAACAAAAATACGCACACGTAGAAGAAAAAAACACATTCCGCATCACGTAAACACGCAAACACGAGAATACAGTTAAAAAAACGCACACATTTGACCATTTACACAATTTCTGTCATTTTTAAAGGAACTTTTCGTATTACCCGATGAATGCTCTAAGCAAGAAACCGCTGGTTGTAATACCGTTCCCGTAATTAAATAAATAAAAGCAAAAACTTTTATTTTGTTTTGATTTCTCATTGAACTATATATATATATATATATATATATATATATATATATATATAGTGTGTGTTTATATTTTTTAAATATTTGTTACATTTTTTCCTTCTCTCTACATTCATATCTAGATATTTGCTTGTGCTTATGTATGCATATGTATGTCTGTGTATGCGTATGTATGTCTGTGTATGCGTATGTATGTCTGTGTATGCGTATGTATGCATGTATATATGTTTTTATCTGTGTGGTACTGGATTTTAAACCAACGTTTGCGGTATGTCCCCAACCTTTTTATCCGGATACAATTTCCATTGGCATGGCTGACACCTTGACACCTATATATCTTCTTTATACATATCCATATATATATATATATATATATATATATATATATATATATATATATATATATTATGTATGTATGTATTTGTAAATTTAATTCCTACATGCCATTATCTAGCTTTTGCTTATATATGTCAATTAAAATCATGTTATGTCTTCGTCACTTCTTAAAGAACAAATGAATAATTTAGATTTTTCAGACTGTTGTCCTCATCTTTATCGTGGTAACTTTTACATCTTTTCATGTCAGTTAACTTTGAACCACGTATTTTTGAGAATCTGTGTTACGCCTCACAGATACATGGTTCAAAGTTAACTGACCGAAAATATATAAAGGTTTTTGAATAAAATAACTGATGCATTATATCTTTTATTTATTAATATATCAACACTGAAGATTTAATTAAATTTGGTTAATTCCCTGATTTTTGGTATTGGTGACATACGATGGTGGAATATAGGTCCGTTAAGTTCGATTTAACCAAAGAAAGTTTAAAGGACAGAACGCGTTGTAGACGTTAATTAATTTCACGTTTCAGATGCAGACATATTGGCATGTGACCTGTAGGTGGCCAATGGTTCTTCTTGACGTTGTGAGCTCACCGGAGACGATGTACTTTAGAAGACGACTATTCATCCTCAGGGTTAAACGTAGCCAAGCCTGTACCGTCTATGATGTCAGAGAACAGTATGCATTTATCATTAATGCACTGTTGCTAAGCAACAATGAGGCATAGCTACAAAACTCTAAATGGCGTAAACGATTATATTAGCAGAATCTGTGTATTTTCTATACACCCATGTATATATATATATACATTTATATATATATATATATATATATATTATATAATATATGTGTGTGTGTGTGGTGTGTGTGTGTGTGTTTGTGTGTGCATGTGCGTGTGTGTGTGTCTGACTGTGTGTTTGTATGTGAGTGAATGAGTGTGTGTGTGTGTTAAATACAGATGTATTATATATATGTGTATGTATATATGTATATATACATATGTGTGTATATATGTATATGAATATATATATGTATGTGTGTGTATGTATATGATGCATGACTACAAAACTCTAAAATAGTGTGTGGGATATAAAAGCAGAAACTGTGTATTTCCATCCACCTATATACATATATATATATATATATAATATATATATATATATATGCATGTGGGGGGTGGATGTATGCCTGTATATGTATGTATATATATATGAATATATATATATATATAATATGCAAGCATATATATGCATGTATATATAAATAATAGTATATATATATATATTATATGTAAACATGTATATATATGTATATATATTTACATATACGCAATAAATATATATATATATATTTATATATTTATATCATAGTTCGATACCGGTCCTCGCCAACTCAGCGTATGAGTAGCACAGGGATCTGTGCGGTAAAGTAAGGAGCTGATGGTAGGTGTGGCGCTCCACCTCAGATGCTAAAACAATCTCCTTGGTCTAGCGCTATTGAAAAGGGTATAGACTCCCTCTCTGACTGGCTGATACCGACTTTAGGCCGCCCCGGCGACTTTACTTTACTTTTACTATATATTTATATATATACATGCATATATACGCTTGCATATATATATATATATACATATATTCATATATATACACATACATATACAGGCATTTACAACACACACACACACACACACATATTTTTCTGCAAAATTAATTTTTTTAATAAACTTCTAAATAATTTTATCAAATAAATGTTCCTTATTCTTTTCCTATGTTAACCAAGAAAAATATTTCGTTGCATTGTGTGGATAAAGATTGAAATATACAGATAGATAGATATATAGATATAAATAGATAGATAGATAGATAGATAGATAGATAGATAGATAGATAGATAGATTGAATGTACTGATAGATAGATAGATAGATAGATGATGAATGTACTGATAGATAGATAGATAGATAGATAGATAGAATATGAATGACTGATAGATAGATAGATAGATGATAATAATAGATAGATTAGATAGATAGATAGATATGAATTACTGATAGATAGATAGATAGATAGATAGATAGATAGATAGAAGATATGACTGATAGATAGATAGACAGATATGAATGTACTGATGAATAGATAGATAGATCAGACAGATATGAATGTACTGATAGATAGATAGATAGATGATAGATAGAATATACTGATAAATAGATAGATAGATAGACAGATATGAATGTACTGATGAATCGATAGATAGATAGACAGACAGATATGAATGTACAGATAGATAGATAGATAGATAGATAGATATAAATTACTGGTAGATGATAGATAGATAGATATGAATGTACTGATAAATAGATAGATAGATAGATAGATAGATACTAGATTGATTAGATAGATGATAAATTACTTAGATTGATAGAATAGATAGATATGAATACTGATAAATAGATAGATAGATAGATAGATAGATAGATAGATAGATAGATAGATTTGAATGTACTGGATAGATTGATAGATAGATATGAATTACTGATAATAGATAGATAATAGATAGACAGATATGAATACTGATAGATAGATAGATAGATAGATAGATATGAATGTAGATTAGATAGATAGATAGATAGACAGATATGAATGTACTGATAGATAGATAGATAGATAGATAGACAGATATGAATGTACTGATAGATAGATAGATAGATAGATAGATATTCATGTACTGATAGATAGATAGATAGATAGATAGATAGATAGATATCAATTTCTATGTTCACATTTATGTTTGGATATTAAATAAGATAATATCACTTAAAATTTTGCTGACTTGTCCCTATTCTCTACGGCCCGCGCTTTTCTGCGGTAAGGCAAAGTCTCAACTCTTCCCTGAATATGAAATTGGCCCTATTTGAGAGTTTGAATCGTGAGGGGAATGTGAAGATTTTCCATTTATTATGGACACGATCCTCGTCTTCGGTCTTAAACGGCATGCTGCGATTTACACTACCTGTTCATCAGCTGTCATAATTTGGTTCATATATATATATATATATATATATATATATATAATATATATATATATATATATATATACTAGCAAATATATGCACCCTCCGGGTGCAAGTATTTAAGTTTTAATGTAATAAAATATTGTATTAAATTAGAAAGGCTAATGAAACTAAATAGAATACAGTTAAAAAGATTTGAAACAGAGGGAGTATAATAAAATTGAAACAGATAATAAAAAAAAATGGAACAACTGAAACTTACTCTTCCATCACTCTCGTCTTTCATTGTTATTTTTTCTAATTTAAAGTATTTAGTTATAAGAAGAAGTAAAGAACAAAATGACAGTTATTTTATTTTGTTAATGGATTTCATTTAAGATTCATTGAAGAGATTTTTGTTTATATTCATTAAAATAAAACCAAACAGCTAGAAATCAATAATACTAAGCACATATTTATTAAATTCGATTTTTTAATATTAATATGCAAATTAGCCTTCCAGTTCACACTGTAAACCGCTATTTTGTTGTATATATAAATATAATTGCATGTTGTTAGTATGTAGACATAGTTAACAGTATTAATAATATAAGACAATTTTATTAATAATTGAGGTTTACATAAAAATAAAATCATGGAAAATGTGATGTCAATAACTAAGAGAATTGTGACTTGAGTAGGAATATAGTTTCGGTTACAGACAGAAAAACACACAATCTCCATTATAATAAGATATATATATATATATATATATATATATATAACATCTTTTAGACTAAGATTAAATAACCACAAATCCACAATAAAACTCAAATCCCCACATAGTACGATAGCACTTCATTTTAACACCCTACCACACAACCTTACACACTTCAAATGCGTTCTAATAGAACACGGCATTTCCAACACCACAATCTCAAAAACAAGCAGAAACTAAATGGATTCTAAAATTACAAACTCACGTGAGGGGACTGAACACTGACATCGGAATACTCCGTTATTATGAATATTTTACAGACGCTGCCGCTGTCAATAACAACAAAGACAAAAGATCCGTTGAACGAGCAGCATTCATTTGATCAAGGGTATCTAACGAACCCGAAAATTTATGATGAAAAATAATAATAAAAAAATTAGTGAATCCAATACTCCATAACATCGAGTTCATTCATTTATTTAGATTTTCGTAATAACGCCCAACTTTTAAAAAAAAACATTAAAAAAATTAAATATATATATATATATATATATATATATATATATATATATATATATATATAAAGCTTTCAAAGTCTCTCCCACATACATTTTGTTACAATTTAAGCAATCTATTGTGTAGACTCCAGGGTAATAAAATATAACATTACTAGATAAAATCATGTATCACCCACGAAGCCCCCACCCCCCTGATGAAGGTGTAATAGTAACACCGAAACCGCGGTCGGGATATAACTTTTTCTACAACTATATATATATATATAGTTGTAGAAAAAGTTATATCCCGACCGCGTATGGAGGCGCGTGGGCTAGTGGTTAGAGCCGTGGAAAATGGACTCGTCGATTCGAGTTCAATTCCTAGACGAAGCTGTTGTCATTTCACATGGTGCTAATACCCTTGGGAAAGGTATGACTCCATATATTCTCCCTCCAGCTATGGGTTAAATAGTAGAGCAGCCTGGGCTCTTCAGCCTTGGGTAGGTAACCAGTCTAGGAGAGGGATAACTCTGAATTCAAAATTCCTGAGGTCGGTCGTTGATTGGGTTTGTGCCAACCCCTGATGCACCAATTCTTTCCTATCGACTGTGCCAAAAAGTGTGGATGGTCCAACACAAGCCTTCACCACTATAAACAAATCCCTGTGTGGATGTTCATTGTGTGTATGAACCGTCATGCGTCGAAAATCGACGAGAAAGTCCATAATATGGTAAGGGTAATAAAAATATAACATTACAGCCACTACTAGATAAATCAATGTCAAAATAGGAAGAGTTTAACCCCAACTACAATGTAGCAGTCCTGTAAGCCCAGTAAGATTAAATTTCAGGAATAATTAAATAAATTTTCTAAACCAATCTAGCTATATAGAGTTCAGTAATCGGAAATATCCACTCAGTCCCCCTGATGAAGGTGTAATAGTAACACCGAAACCGCGGTCGGGATATAACTTTTTCTACAACTATATATATACGTATATATATATATAAATATATATATATATATATATATATATATATATAAGGGACTTGATAAGTCGAAACACGTGTCTGTGGATAACCCTATATATATATATATATATATATATATATATATATATATATATATATATATGTACGCACATAAGCGTCTAGATATGATAATGATGGTGATGATATTGTGATTATGGTTGTGTACTGTCATATGTTGACGTATAATGACCCCTCTTGTCTCCCATAGAAATAATGATATCATTATTCATTTTTAACGCGTCTTCTCACAGCTGTTCTGTGTCTGCTTCAGTACATGAGTTGGAGAAAAAAATATTTGCAGAAACATTGCGCACTTCAATATTTAATGAATCGAAAATGTCGGCTCCGTAATCAAGGCGAAAAAAACAGAATTGTTCAAGTAAATAAAAGATGGAAAGACAAAAACTCTTGTGAAAACAAAAATAAGAAAATGAAATAAACCACTGATTTATATTGACTGGATGAAATGAATGGGCTGTAATATGGAAATATACTCAGTAACAAATGCAAACTGGATAATGCAGTATTACACAAAAATACATTGATAAAAGTTTTTTTTTTCTCTACAACTCAGCGTATGAGTAGCACAGGGATCTGTGCGGTAAAGTAAGGAGCTGATGGTATGTGTGGCGTTCCACTTAAGACGCAAAAACAATCTTCTTGGTCTAGTGCTAGTGAAAAGGGAATAGACTCCCTCGTTGATTGGCCGAGGCCGACTTTAGGCCACCCCGACAACTTTACTTATTTATTAATGTGTTTCAGTTTCCTCATAACAACATTTAAACCAAAACGCCCATTTTTGAGCACGATATGATGTTGTATGTTGTACCAGGTTAAAACTGGTGATTCCTGGTAAGCATCCTGTCACCTCTGTTGTTGGAGTGGTTTGGCTAGTGAGGAGGCATAAAAACTGAAGCGCTTTCTCTTGCCGGGCGAATTACTGATTATAGCTGGAAGAACTGGTTATCCATGGCGGTCTTACAGGCAATGGTTGTGTGAAAACAGAAAACCAGGTGAAGGGTAAATGGAAAAAATGTCCTTATGAGACAAGATCGCAAAAGGGGTGCCTAAAGGTCATATGGTCCGAAAAAAATATTAATACATTAAGACACTAAACACAAATACAGAAACAGTTACTAGCTCCACATTAACTACGAGATATACTGAGGATGGGATTTTAATCCCGAAATATCAAGTAAACATGAAAAAATAAATAAATAGAAATACTGGTAAATGAACAACATACTCGTTACCTTTTTTCGCATTTGTGATAAGGTTTCAAAATCAATCGATAAATCTTATTTATTTGAATAATACAGTTATCGAAAATTATCATTTTATTCTCATCATATTTTGGTAATTTATTGTTAAAATCATAGGAAATGAACTCGTCGCCCCGAATTCAAATCCTGGACTTGGTAATTGCATTTCACTTAGCACTAATACCGTTGGGGAAGGTATGAATTCTACTCTTCCTCCAGCTATGGCTAAATAGTAGAGCAGACTGGGCTAACCTTGGTTAGGTAACCGGTCTAGGAGAAGGAAAACTCTGAATTCAAACCTGTTGAACTCCGCTCAAGAAAGAAGGAAACTTTTTCGCATTTGTGATAAGCCTTCAAAATCAATCGATAAATCGTATTTATTTGAATAATTCAGTTATCGAAAATTATCATTTTGTTCTCATCATATTTTGGTAATTTATTGTTTTTTTTTATTTATTGTTTAATTATTTTTAGTTTATCTTATTTTATTTGTTTATCTTTTTATCTATTTTACTTTTTCGTTCTATTTTATAATGTTTTATTTTCCTGTGTTCAATTCATTTATTTATTCAGTATTTAATAAATTCATTTTTGTTTTATTTATTTTATTTATATTCTACTTATTTTACTTTATTTCTTTATTTCTTTATTTTATTTTATTTTTTTCAAATTTCTCTTCTTTACTTTCTTTCTTTTATAAACAAAATTCCTGGTGGAATATTTGCCCAGTAGACACATTTTTGAAACTCTGGTTTTATTGAAATTATATTCTTTTATTTTCGGATTATCTTTGCTAGAAAGAAAGAAAGAAAGAGAATAGAAAGAAAGAAAGAAAGAGAGAAAATGAGAAAGAAAGAAAGAAAGAAGAGAGAAAGAAAGAAAAAAGAAAGAAAGAAAAAGGAGAAAGTATCATGTCCTTTTTCTTCCATTTTTTTCTTCATAATAAAAACGGAGTGGTCCATTATTTAGCTGAGATGCCGACACTTATAAGAAATAAGAATTCAGCAGATAAGTGAGACCGGATGATCAGGATTTACATTTGTGCATTTCATCTTGGACGATTTGGACGGCCTCATTTTTAACCATAGGGTATTGCAAGATGAGAACGGTCGTATAATTAAAGAATACGAGTATCAGTATATAGATAAATAACATCACTTTGAACTTAAATATTTTTTAAATACCTATGTTGAATTACATACAAGAAATAGAAGAGTTCTTTACGTATTTTTTTAGACAAAGCCGGTCCGGCGTGTATTGACAGTTTTATTAGGAACACTCTTGAAAACCTGAGATCTGGGGAATGGGAAATTCTAGTTCAGTGACGATGACTGAATTTATCAATAAAACACGCGTAGACATGTATAAATTGATAAATTTTCCTAGAATTACTTGCTTGATGAGCTACTTCAAGGAAGGATCAACAGACAAGGGTTAAAACTGATACTACATCTTTCTACTTCAAGGATAAATCAACAGACAAGAATTAAAACTGAACTAAATCTTGATACCTCAAGGAAGGATTACACTTTATGCCACAAATAATATCCACAGTGAAACTGCATTCAATTACAGGTCTAAAATGGCAAGTCGAATCGTATAATAATATTGAATTATTTTTTTAATACAATAATACGCAACATTGGTAATCTCAGAATTAGTGAAAGTTTATCAATAACTAAATTAGGTCCTAGTATAAACAATAGGTTAGAATTAAACACTGAATATATAATTAATTAAAATACACATTCCACATATACACATATATATACATAAAACAAATAAATAAAAATAAATAAATACATAAATATATAAATAGATGTAAAGAATAAAATTGAAATTGAATGAACAAAGGCTATTGAGACCCTTCTTCGTGACGTTATATAAAGAACCCCACGAAACGCGTGTTTATAACAATAAAAAATAAAATAACGACACAAAAAATGCGTCCATTTCTGAAAACAGTCTCTGAAGATAAAGTTTACTTTGAAATCGATAAGACTAAACATCTTTTTGTTTTTGTTTTTATTTCATACGCATTGTAATTGCCTTCCTATCATTAATATATAATAACATACTTAACAATGGTTCAAAGCAAATTACCAATTACTATTTTATTTTATTTATTTTTTTTTTTTTTCATAATTGAAAGTTTTACAAAAAAGCTTGACTTTGAAACGTTATCAAAATTTTACACATTATATATTTAAAAATTGGCATCCGAACATTTCACAAAAGGTGAAATGAATAAGCACTTCATAATCAGCATTTCCAAACTTCTTTTTAAATGTTTGATAAAAATTTTCCTGACGGGCTGTCACGTTTTTTTCTTTAGTATTTATCAGATCTTTGTTGATTGAAGCTAGATTAATAATCAAAGTAAATAATTAATTAATTCATTTCTCCTTTGAATATTGATTATCAAACAGAAAAAACGAAAGGTCAATTTTGGTCTTGGCAAGTACATTTTAGACTTTAAAATCACAATCTAAATTATATCTGACGGTGAGGCTCATGTTCTGGAGATCTGGGGAGTAGGAAATACTCTTTCATTCACTTTGTACATTTTTTTTTCATGTTCTTTCTTTCTTTCTTTCTTTCAATCTTTCTTTCTTTCTTTCTTTCTTTCTTTCTTTCCTTTTCCTTTCTTTCTTTTTCTTTCTTTCTTTCTTTCTTTCTTTCTTTTGCCTTTCTTTCTTTCTTTTTTTCTTTCTTTCTTTCTTTCTTTCTTTCTTTCTTTCTTTCTTTCTTTTCTTTCTTCTTTCTTTCTTTCTTTCTTCATGCAATAATTATATTTCTTCTCTCTCTCTTTCTTTTTTTTTCTTTTTTCACTGTGTATATTTTTTGCACGAATTATTTTCTTTCTTTCTTTCTTTTTTCTTTCTTTCTTTCTTTCAATTCTTTCTTTCTTTCTTCTTTCTCTTCTTTCTTTCTTTCTTTCTTTCTTTCTTCATGCATAATTATATTTCTTCTCTCTTCTCTCTCTCTTTCTTTTCTTTTTTCACTGTGTATATTTTTGC
>CM042158.1:78601695-78604195 GCA_023376005.1 Doryteuthis pealeii
AGAGACCCAGTCGCAGTCTTTAAAATCCTAGGTAGACCAAGTGTGACTTGTCCAGAGAACCCAGTCGTAATCTTTAAAATCCTAGGTAGACCAAGTGTGTACTTATCCCAAAGAACCAGTCACAGTCTTTAAAATCCTAGGTAGACCAAGTGTGTACTTGTCCCAGAGAACCCAGTCGTAATCTTTCAAATCCTGGGTAGACCAACATTGTACTTGTAGCAGAGAATCCTGTTGTCGTTCTTCTGGTATCAAGTCCAGTTAGCAACTGATTTCAGGTCAATTACCAACGATCTTAAATGTCATTTTTCATTAGCCAATACCGGCTTCTGATGTTGGTAAAACCCATAAATATGTGGAAATATCCCGTACATCTCATTCTCATACATAATCCAATATCCTATGTGTAGCATCCAGAATCCGCACAAAGCTGACCAATGAAAAATGTGTAAGTTTCCACTGGGAACTTTACTTGTGAGCATGTCTTGTTCGTCTTACTCGGATGGTTTGTGTGATAGGATGTAAGTGGCCCTACAGTCGCTTCCTTGTGGAGTGCTCTTTCTAAATAATAATAATAATAATAATAATAATAATAATCTGGGACTTCCAGATCAAGACGGATCACCCTATCCTAGCCAGGAGACCAGACCTAGTGTTGATTAACAAAAAAGAAAGATAGCGTGTCAACTGGTGGACTTTGCAGTTCCAGCAAACCATAGGGTGAAGTTGAAGGAAAACGAAAAGATGGGCAAATACCTGGACCTTGCCGAGAACTGAAAAAGCTGTAAATATGAGGGTCAAAGTGATACCAATCGTAGGTGGTGCACTTGGAACGGTCCCAGAAATCTTGGAAAAAAGACTGGAGGATCAAGAAATCTAGGAAGAATTGGGACCATCCAGATTACTGCATTGCTGCAATCAGCTAGAATACTCAAAAGAGTCCTGGAGACCTGAGAAGACCTGTTGTCACTCAGATTTCAGTGAAATATCATCAGCTAAAGAAGAAGACCATTGCAATTTGATCGAATTAAGACAACTAATCGAAAATAAAGACAGAGAAGAATTGAAAATATTAGTGATACAATCACTTATATACATAGATACACACACAAATATATATATATACATATATATATATGTGTGTGTGTGTGAGTGTGTGTGTGAGTGAGTGTGCGCGCGCGCGTGTGTGTGTGTGTGTGTGTGTGTGTGTAGAACCAATGCCATCATTGGGAGCAGGGAAAAATGTATAAAGATAAGCTGAATTTAATTGTTTAGCAATTTCAATAAAGAAAGTGATCTGAAGAAATTCGTAGTGTTTCAAATACCCACGGGTGGAAATGGATCATTATCGCTGAATACCCGGTCTAAGCCATTTTTCTTTACAAATATATATATATATGTGTGTGTGTGTGTGTGTGTTTGTATGCGTGTGTGTGTGTGTGTGTGTTTTATGACCGAATATATATATGCTTTTTAAATCCGACTATATATATATATATATAATATATATATATATATGTGTGTGTGTATGTGTATGTATGTATGTATATAGAAGAAAATATTTTAAAAAATATAACAAACACAGGATGTTATGATCAGGAAAACAAATTTTCTACAAATTGTAGAATGGATAAAATAAATTTACTTACGCGTGTTACGGACAGGAGACATATATTCTATTTATTATTATTATAAATATATATTTAATCAATACATTATTATTTTATTATTATATTATTATTTTAAACATATATTTAATCTATATAACTCCGAAAAGAAATGTCATTCTGATTTGAAATCTCACAGACACACAAATGTGTTTTTAACTAAGAAACACAGAAAATTTGATGTTTCATTTTTACTAATTAAGTTATATAATTTAATAATTAAACAAAAACCAATTACTCTTCACAGTAAGTAAAATAAAGTAAGGAAAAATTGGGTCACAAAGGAAATGAATTACACTAATACATTTCACTTTAAGTTAACAGACTAGGTACTCTCTCTTCACCCAGTCTGTTAGTTTCTATCTCTGTCTCTGTCTGTCTGTCTGTCTCTCTCTCTCTTCTGTGTTCGTCTCTCTCAAATAAAATTATGTTTTAAAACAAGTTTAAGATTACATTTTTTGAAATAATATTTTAAATGTAAACAAAATAAGCAATTCCTAAAAAGCAAACATTGTAATATACGAATTCTCGGTGATTTTTTAAATTTTATAAAATATTATCCTCCTATTCTCTCTTACTCCTTTTTTCTCCTTTTCTCACTAAAAAATTAGTACGGTCATGGACCGGGTACTTTTGCTAGTATATATATATATATATATATATATATATATATATGTTATGTATTTTGGCCTGTTAAGTTTATATGCATAAAAAATTAAAAACCTAACATCAATAAAATAGCATTTAAAGTCGGAGACAACGTATCAATTATTTTTAATATCTAACACACTTAACTTATAGCACCTTCTTAAAAAATAATACCCTCTCTAAATTTA
>CM042158.1:78619195-78621695 GCA_023376005.1 Doryteuthis pealeii
TCACTGGAGTCTGAGTGACAACAAGTCTCCTCAGGTCTCCAATACGCTTCTGAGTATTCTGGGAGATTGCAGCAGTGCAGTGTTCTGAATGGTTTCAATCCTTCCTCTGATTTCCAAACTCTCCAGACCCTTTTCCAATCCTTTTGGGACTGTTCCAAGTGCACCAACTACAACTGGTATCACTTTGACTTTCATATTCCATAACTTTTTCATTTTATTATTATTATTATTATTATTATTATTATTATTATTATTATTTTACGTCTTGTGAGTTTTTCACACCAACGTTACTTGATGGTCTTTCACTGGAGTCTGAGTGACAACAAGTCACCTTAGGTCTCCAATACTCCTCTGAGTATTCTAGCCGATTTCAACAATTCTGTTGTCTATTATTATTATTATTATTATTATTATTATTATTATTTTCCCTACTTTTGGGTTTTTCACACCAGCGTTAGCTGATGGTATTTCACTGGAGTGGACTCTTCTGAGTATTCTAGCTGATTGCAACAGTGGAGTAGGCTGGATGGTTTCAATTATTCTTCTGATTTCCAGATCCTCCAGTCTTTTTTATCCAAGTTTATTGGGACCGTTCCTAGTGCACCAACTACTATTGGTATCACTTTTACTCTCATGTTCCACGGTTTCATCACCATTTCAATCCTTGTGAGTTTTCACACCAGCGTAAGCTGATGACCTTTCACTGAAGGCTGAGTGACAACAAGCCTACTCAAGTCTCCAAGATTTCCCAGACTATTCTAGCTGATTTCAATAATGTGAATTATTTAAAAAATTGATTAATTAATTAATTGCTTTGATTAATTCATTACACTTAACCCTGATGAACATTTGTGGTGAAAATTATGTAGGTTATCTATCTATACCTTTCTAATATATATATATATATATATATATATATATATATATATTATTATTATTATTATTATTATTATTTTATATTTTTTGCTTGAAGGCAGTTACAATGCGTATATCGTATAAAATCCGATAATTGATAAACCAAATCATGACAAGCGAACTCGCCAAACACTGCGCACTACGTAGAACATCGTACAGCAGCCGTTTCAACTTTATTGTCTCATCAGTGATGTATACTTACGATTTCCCTCCGACAGAAATCGAAACCGGAAGCTCAGCATGCAGAGTTAGAGACTTTACCACTGGGCCACCGATACGCAGTATATATATATGTATATGTTTCAGATTTTATCAATGTATCTGTCTATATCTTTTTGAGACGAAAAGTCTACAAAAAAAGTTCTGTGTTCCTGAATCTGCGCCACTTATTTTTGGCGCGTTTTTTTCTTCTTCTCTCTGCTTGATGCTTGATATAGCGTGCAAAGATGTTGATAAAATGGTGGAAATACAATTCTGAATGAATGAGCAATGTCCTAAAGTTCAAAGCAAAAACCAAATGAATAAATATGTTACAACTTTCTCTTTAAAACTATCCACTTTCTTCCTCTATATTACTTGTCGCCATTTTTTTCTGTTGTTTATCTTATTATGATTATTATTCTTGTTCATGTTCATCTGGTTGTTGTTGTTGTTGTTGTTGTTGTACTTCTTCTTCTTCTTCTTCTTCTTCTTCTATCAATTCTTCTTTTTTTTTCTTTCTTCTTCTTCTTCTTCTTCTTTTTCTTCTTTTCTCTATCAATTCTTCTTCTTTTTTCTTTCTTCTTCTTCTTTTCTTCTTCTTCTTCTTCTTCTTTTTTTCTTTCTTCTTCTTCTTCTTCTTCTTCTTCTTCTTTCTTTTCTTCTTCTTCTTCTTCTTCTTCTTTCTTCTTCTTTTTCTTCTTTTTTCTTTTTCTCTTGATGTTCTTTTCTTCTGTTGTTGTTGTTGTTGTTGTTGTTGTCGTTCTTCTTCTTCTTCTTCTTCTTCTTCTATCAATTCTTCTTCTTTTTTCTTTCTTCTTCTTCTTCTTCTTCTTCTTCTATCTTCTTCTTCTTTTTTCTTTCTTCTTCTTCTTCTTCTTCTATCAATTCTTCTTCTTTTTTTCTTTCTTCTTCTTCTTCTTCTTCTTCTTCTTCTATCAATTCTTCTTCTTTTTTCTTTCTTCTTTCTTCTTCTTCTTCTTCTTCTTTCTTCTTCTTTTTTCTTTCTTCTTCTTCTTCTTCTTCTTCTTCTTCTTCATTTGTTGATGTTCTTTTTCTTTTTTTTTTTTTTTTTTTGCTGATGACTAACATTTTCTTTAGTGTTGATTATTCTATTACAACGTCAGAATTATTTGGTCATCAACATCAACTTATAGAGATATCAAATTCCATTCGAAAAGACCCACCTTGCAAGGTAAAGCACTAGGGTCGAATATTTCCTATAATACCAGTTAGTCAGTTGCAGAGTTAGGAGTTAGAACTTAGAAGCGAAGTTAGCAAGATGTGAGCTCACTGCGTGATTGTCTGGTCTGGGGGATCTGGAATAAAGTAACATCAAAAGTAAATCGAAGTCTTGTTGTTATTACTAAAAGCTAACAATGACACA